>JARFIW010000593.1:892505-1070005 GCA_036346225.1 Platerodrilus igneus | reverse complement strand
CGTCATCGTCATCGTCATCGTCATCGTCATCGTCATCGTCATCGTCATCGTCATCGTCATCGTCATCGTCATCGTCATCGTCATCGTCATCGTCATCGTCATCGTCATCGTCATCGTCATCGTCATCGTCATCGTCATCGTCATCGTCATCGTCATCGTCATCGTCATCGTCATCGTCATCGTCATCGTCATCGTCATCGTCATCGTCATCGTCATCGTCATCGTCATCGTCATCGTCATCGTCATCGTCATCGTCATCGTCATCGTCATCGTCATCGTCATCGTCATCGTCATCGTCATCGTCATCGTCATCGTCATCGTCATCGTCATCGTCATCGTCATCGTCATCGTCATCGTCATCGTCATCGTCATCCCAAGCAAGGTAGGGATTTTAAACGTGCATGACAACACTCACACACGGGACTTCCATTTTACCTTTTATCCGAACGAGGGCGTATTTTTGTGAAAATTGCTCGCCTAACTTTTTTAAAGCGGACCGTGTCGGGATTTGAACCCGGGACCTTGGACATAGTAGTCACACGCATAGCAACTACGCCACGGAGCCACCCCCTCTTTACATACCTTACATTTGATTTTTCAATGCTCCTTCTGAAGGTACTACATTGACCAGGAAGCGAGTTTTTTTTACCTGAAAAATTTGGAATTTTGCCGAACCCTTGCTGTTTCAAGCAAGGTAGGGATTTTAAACGTGCATGACAACACTCACACACGGGACTTCCATTTTACCTTTTATCCGAACGAGGGCGTATTTTTGTGAAAATTGCTCGCCTAACTTTTTTAAAGCGGACCGTGTCGGGATTTGAACCCGGGACCTTGGACATAGTAGTCACACGCATAGCAACTACGCCACGGAGCCACCCCCTCTTTACATACCTTACATTTGATTTTTCAATGCTCCTTCTGAAGGTACTACATTGACCAGGAAGCGAGTTTTTTTTACCTGAAAAATTTGGAATTTTGCCGAACCCTTGCTGTTTCAAGCAAGGTAGGGATTTTAAACGTGCATGACAACACTCACACACGGGACCTCCATTTTACCTCTTATCCGAACGAGGGCGTATTTTTGTGAAAAATGCTCGCCTAACTTTTTTCAAGCGGGCCGTGTCGGGATTTGAACCCGGGACCTTGGGCATATTAGTCACGCGCATAGCAACTACGCCACGGAGCCGCCCCCTTCACATACCACTGAATATCGGTGAAATAGGGTATATAATTGTAAAACAATAGAAGGGGACCGAACTACATCTAACAAGAAAGAACAGCGGCTATGTTCAAAGACAACAAACACAGAAAGAAGAAGAAAATTGTTGAGAGCATATGTGTTGAGCACAGCACAGTACGTCTATGGAATAGGTGCAGTAGGAAAAGCAGACAAAAAGAGATAGAAGTCTTCTGGAATGTTGTGCTTCAGATGTATGAGGATGATAGCATGGACAGGCAAAGTTAATAACAAATAGGTTATACAAATAGTAAAGGAAAAAGATATCTGTGAAAAAAAATATAGAAGAAATAGAAGGGCAGGATATGTTCTAAGGCATTTTTGGGAAATAGTACGAGATATATTACAAGCAGAGATAGGAAAAAAGAAGTAGAGGTATACCTAGATCAGACTATTGCACGCAGATAATGATATATGCAGACTGTACAAATTTCAGGGAAATGTGTAGGTTAATTCAGAATACGAAACAATGAGGGTACGCGTCTAACCAGTTCTAGGACTGAAGACCTAATGATGATGATGAGTATCTTACATATATTTTAGTCACAGGCAGATTAATGAATGAAGAAACGATTAGTGTCCACTGCACAAATTAACCCACAAATCACGAATATATGTCAAAAAGTACAACAAATCAAGTATAAAACAAAATTAATTTTCGTATTGTTTAGCAAACATTTGTTTGAGGTTTTACCGTTGTTTTTGAGTAATTATCCAAAATCTAATATTTCTTTGTATTTCTATTCTGCTGTTCTATCTATAACAAATTGTCAAATTAGCTTGCGTTCGAGATGTTAAAATCACGATGCATTTCTTCAGTTCAACAAGTAGCTACAGTTTCCGACATTGTTCATAAATTCTCAGCTTCATAATAAATTAGATTCATCAGAATGTGTATAAGAGTTGTTTTAACTACATGGCTACATAACTGCATCAAAACCAGTACCTATGTTAGATTTAAGACTCAGAAGATATTACTAATGCTTCTTTGGAACGATTAAGCGAGAATTTATTTGCCTTCACTTTTCTACATTTCCGCATAAAAAATCCATCTGCATTGTGTTGGTTACTGCAACGAAAAGGTGTAAAATTATGCAAAATTTTCAGAAGGTTTGTTTATTATTTGTATATTAATAGACGCAAGTCTAAGAAAGATAAACGAGCTACTAAATTCTAAGGTTTGAAAATAAATTAAGAAAGGTGTAAGTAATTTATAATTATGACTTGTTAGTGTGGATAATAATAATTTAGTGATATTCCGGTTGATATATCCGTGTAAGTTTCAAATCTCCACAGGGAGGCATTCAGCTGCTTGTAGCGAGTCCATGTCTTCTCTCCGTTCGGCCAGTTATGTAGTGATCTATTGTTAATAGTACCATTTATAACTTGAACAAACTACTTCTTTGGCGTTTTAAAACAACTGCCGTATTCTGGAAAAACTCGCCGGAATAGCATTCGAACATCCAACCATATTATAACCATATCCATTTAGGGTTTTACGCGTCTCACTTAAAAAACTTGACATTTTCAGACTACTGCATTATAACCTGTTCCTCAACTCTGTATAAAATTACTCGACGACAAATCGATTGATTTTGTGTCAATTGCGACTGTAACGGTGAACCGCTTTTAATTCAATACATACTGAAAACCCTTTTTTAGCGATAAAATTAGTTGCTTTTGAAGATTAATTAAAATTTCTTAAAGTTTTTCACGTTTGTGTATTTAGGTTTACTCCTGTAAAATCTTAGAGCCGTGTACCAAAGCATAAAAAAGTTAAATCTATGTAGCATCTTTTACATTTAAAATGCATTTTAACACCGGTACCCAGTACCTCAAGAAAGAAAGTATGGTTAGAAACATCACCTCTAGCAATCAATACTTATCTATCCAACGTTCCATACGTACAATCAAAATTTTATGTGACTGTGAAGATTTGACAAAGCAGTAAAATAGAAATGTAACTAAGCGTTTCATACCTATACAATCACCAACTCAGAACTATTTATATCGACCACACTAATATGAAATTTTAATATCGCGTGCTAAGAAAATGCCTCAGACTTACAGAGATGTCTGGTATGAAGAATCGAAATGAAATACTTCTCATTGCACGGTTTAATAACGGAAACTAGCTTTTCAAAATAAATTTCAGATAAATTCTTTTAATTTACTTAAAATTCAAAGTTGTGTTCAAACGATGTAGATTCAGAGAATCGTGTAATCCTCGCTAAGAAGTCCTTCCATCAACCTTCTGGCACAAATATATCAGTAACCTCACTACTCTTCGCTCAATTATATCCTTGGAATTCACAAACTTCCACTATAGTCTACACCTATTGCAAATACAATAAATCAAAATGTGCTACAATACGGAAATACTAATTAATGCCAAACTGGCTACGTGCTGCTTATTAACAACATGAGCATTTAAATTATACGACAAAATTCCCCTAAGTAGGTGCAGGTGTGCATATACAATTTTTAAACTAAGCTTAAATACGGGTCTTCACTTTTTTATACATAGATCAAAAATCCACAATTTTGCAGGTGTTGTTACTGTGACTCCTTTGGAAAATCTTAATGAATAGAAATCTTGTAGTTTACCAAAACAAATGCGCCTAGAGTTTTAAAAATAATGTAATAAAATACAAAAACCTTCTATTCGATATTTGTACAATATGAAAATCGAAAAATAAAAATATACAGGATGCACCCCAAACTTTCAGTATATTCTTGTACAATTAAAATGAATTGTGTACAAGCATTTTTGTCACCGAATTAGATTTTTATTTTAGTAACAAATTTAGCACAGTAGAGTACATGTATCTTTTAATCGCGTTCTACAGTAAATGCAATGAAAATTTGTTATTAAAAGGTATTTTTCAGGAGAATAGAATAATTATTTACACACGGCTTAATGAAGGAATACTAAAATATTCTTTAAGATTGGGCTTCGTGTTTTATATGATATGTGTTCTTAAAGAGTATTATTTTACATGGGGCTCTTATTTTTTGTGCTAATAAATATGCTTTTGCTTATTCAGGGTAGAAAAATTAAATATAGGGAATTTTTACATTTATACGTTTTTATTCTTTTTGAGATGTTTTTTTTATATAATTTGGCGTTCAATGATCTTTTGTGACCTCATTAGCATATCAAAATATATATATATATATATATATATATATATATATAATTCTATGTTAATAGGGTCATTTAGGGGTAGATAGGATCACTCATATAGTGCGCGTTATGTAAACATCATGAGGATTTAGAAAACTAGACATTTTTACGAAGAAAATGAGAAATTTAACGATTGGGCAGGAAAGCAATTGGCAACGCCCTGTATATAAACCATAGTTATAATTATTTTTAAGAAATGAAAAGTTCTCTAGAAGATTTAATTAAATAAACAACTTGGCAAGTCATAAAATGACGTGGACGGAAGCTGCAACACAATACGCGTGAGTAATGCTTCATGATTACACTAAGAATCTCAGTTAAACAAGCAGGTTTGAAAATGCGTAAGATAGAAAACGCATATAATTTAATACATAAATTAAATTAAGACTACGTGACCAGAAAAGTAAAATCCAACACCTTGATAGATTAGAAATAATTATGGCATGGTAATAAAAGCAAAGTTCATTAAATTTACTGTACAAACAAGAAGTAGGTGACCAAGGAAAGTGAAAATTCAAGAGAACCAATGCCAATAACTTAAAGTCGTACGTGCAGGAAATAGCGCATCAATTTTGTTTGTACATCAAAAATTAGTAGAAATACCCAAAATCTTGCATGTAAGAATCACGTACGAAGCTCTAATTGTTGAACTATGCGCTTGTCAACAGATAGGCGTTCCTTTTAAATACGACAGGATTGGTAAACAAATCAGTTTAACTTGAATTAAGGCATGGTTCACATCACCTGAAAGAAGATATTTACGTGAAAGAATTAAAAGTGATTTTGTAGTTAATAAAGTATATAATGATAATAGTGCATAATTAAATGAGGTTCGTCGTTTTAATTTTTAAAAACGTAAGCAACAAAAGGTTGTTTTTAATTTTAATTAAAATTTTTAATACCTTGGCTGGCTCAGTTTTAACCACGCACGGAGCTTGCGACAATACGACAACAAATAATTTTTATTTTTTCTTTTACCTCTACTTCCTATGCCTTTTAAGCAAAACGCCATTAAGCACAACTACTATAATATTCTCAAAAATATTTACAATGTACGAAAACGTTTAAGAAATCTTTGACTAGAACCTCTTTTAAATAAGCGAACTAAATTCTTTCAATAATTATCATTCCCGTTAATTAAACAAAGAGCCAGGAAAAATTACCTTTATTATTACTATTTGAAGCCCTGTGAACGTTCATTAAACTTCCTTTAATCTTTACGTCATTTATAACGTGTACTAAAACGATGTTTGTTGACCCTCACATAAAGTTTTCATGAAAGCAATGTTTAAAATATTCATAAATAAAAATACAACAAAATATTCAGATTGGCTAACCTGTTGTACTTTTGTAGCTTGGCTCATTCTCCAGTTCGGACCAGTTCCTGCTCCAACTGCTCTTGTTTCAGCTTAGTGATTTAAATATTCCAACGTTAAATCCAGATCTACTTTAAATATGGTTTGCATTTTTCTTTGTATAGCTTCTCCTGATTAATTCATAGATTGTTTTAGAGTCCTTGTCAATCTTCCTGGTCGGATCCAGTAATTGTTTAGATGCCTATTATGTTTCTTCATAGGATCCAGTAATTGCTTAAATACTTGTTAAATTTCCACATCGGATCCAGTAATTATTCAGAGTCCTTTTGTTAATGTACAACTTGGAATCTAATTTAAAAATTTAAATTGATAAAAAGAAAAATTTTAACCTTTTTATTTCACAAAAAGGGGACACCGGGTTATTGCAACGATATCACAGCAATATATATATATATATATATATATATATTGCTGTAATTATAGGGTTAATTTAGGGGTAGGTTAAGTCATAGAGGTCGTAGAATAAACAAAAAGAACTCCCAAATAACCAAACCACATAATTACAGATATTAGAAGAGTAAATAGGTTATTCTGAATATTGTTGGTAGAGAACACACTGTATATAACAGTACAAGCAATTAAACGCATATCCAAGAATATCTACGAGCAAAGATAAGAATTTAAAAATGTAATGAAATGCATCGAAATTAAATCAATGGAAAACCTGTATAAATTGACTAGATGAATATTCAACAAGTGCGTTTATATATCATCATATACGCAGGCAGAAATTATGCATTATTTGAAAAGCGTACGTGATAGAAAAGTATCACATTTGTTGAAAAATCCAATTTAACTAGGAAATAAACAAACACCAAATTTAATTTTATTTAGATTAGAAAGCAAACAACAAAAAGACGTGATTTGATGAACGAAGGTTCCTGGAATTTCTGAATTAAATGTGATGTATGTGAGTGAATTATATGACAAATTGAGCGTTATTCCATGCAATTAAACTACACAATTGGTAAAGTTTCCAAAATAACACAAGAGATAACACAATTGGTGTCGCCCAGCATGTGGAATCAACGAATCGCAAACAAAAGGGGCCAGACTATAAATATGATAACAATTGAACAACGAGTTAGTATACATTTGAGACTGGGCAGTTACTATACTCGAAAGTGCTAAATATACAATTTCTAAAAATAAATAAAACAGGGCTCTTAGATACGGTCTTGGGTACGACTCTTGGATACCAGTCAGGAAGACTCTGGAGATTACTGCCTCTTAATTTAATTTGGTAATCTCTGACAATGATAAATATTCTATTACTGTTTCGTTAATTACGGAGATGAAAAACCTTTTATTGGAATAAACTCTCTAATAACGATTTGGATAGTATTTTGGTTGTATGTCGACTTACAAATTCGACTCAAAACATTCAGACTGGACACGAAAACTCTTGGGGATGCAGAGAAGCTACTGAACCACTCCAGGTTAGACATTTTGATATGATTTATTTCTATAAACTTTATTTATTTCAATAATAATTTAAAAATGTAAGAGTCGACAAAACAGGGGTTTCTTAGATAAATTTATGAAAGGCAATAGGCATCTTGAAACGTTTCAAAAGGTCTCTAAAATGTAACAATAAAAAGCTCGTTTTGCTGGCTTTATTTTCTCAGAATCTGACATATAAATAATTTGAAAAGGGAAAATATTTAAAAAGGTTGTAAATATTTAATCATTATACTGTGTATTGTAGAACTGCTTTATTTAATTGAATCAGCTAGTCGAGGCAAAGATATTTATAAATTAACATTTTTACAAGTGCTTGAGTAATCTAAAGAAAATATCACAGCATCTTATGGTCTGCCCAAGTCGTGGGGCTTAATATAAGGGGTATAACACAGCATTTTATGCACGACCCAATCGTAGGGGCACGATTAACACAGCATTTTATGACGCCCAAGCCGTGGGGCGAAAATATCACAGCATATATATATATATATATATATATATATATATATATATTATATACATATTGCTGTGATAACGTCTCGTGTTGAAGTGGAAGCTAAAAGCGTGCTGTGACACGGTATAGCCAACGGGTAATTTAAAATGATTATCTTACCTTTCTCTTCTTTACATATCTTTGTCTGGTTAGTTCAAAAGAAGTTATGGAATTTACAAAGTGAAATGAAACACAGCAATCTCAAAAAATATCTATACAGTCAAAAACACTTTAAAGAATAATTTAATTTCAGTTTATACCGAAAATAATCAAAATTTTACTTAATACTTATTCGCAGATTCACAAATAGACGGATAATCTATCCCTCACTTATTCCCACGCTTGTAAGGATGTTTGGTCAAAAACCCTTGACAAATAGTCTATTTAGTAAAGGTCAAAACACCTCGAATTTTGACCTCAAAATTTGCAGCAAATTATCCTTACACAAATAATAAAATGATAACTTATATTCTAAATTTGAATTAAGAATATACAATTATTTTGATCAGTCAACATACGAAGAACTAAAGCTTTATAATTGCGATGGTAATATAGCCCTTATCCGTCTAGTAATTAACGACTAAATACCTCCTGATTCTATATTATATTGACGTTAAATCCCAATTTATCAATTTATTCATGTAAGTTTAAATCTCCATTTAGAATTTTAATTTTCAAAGTACATCTTTTATTTTTAATTAATTAACTTCAGAGTAGCTCTTTTATCGAAGAGCGTTCAATTCTTGTAGTGTTTTAAAAAATAAATGCGCTATATATTTTTGCAAACTTACGTTCTAAGAATTATTCTTTACTGAAAGTTACATTTAAAATGTCAAATACCGTATGCATGCCGCATACATTACTCAAAGTAACATGTTCGACGTCTTTAAATAAATCGCCAACTTATGAATGAATAAATCTTGAATGATTCGTTCTAATCAAGTTCCAGCTTTTATGTTAAATTATCTAACTGCGTTATAATTCCCATACTATTCCAGATTTAATTGGAAGAATTATTTACTTAGGCGATATAATTGTACCGGGAATAGAGTGTTTTAATGGTCTAATTAGCGTCAATTGTGATTTATGTTTTATCGTAAAACGCACTGTTTATCCTTGACTAATTAACGAAGTTAATGTCGTGTTGCATTTTATTTTAAAGGCCACTGAAACCTATACAATAATTCCTATCGATTTTCATTGCTTTCTTAATAGCCGCACGAGTTCCTTGAATAAATGTTTATTTATTAATTAGGCATTTGATTAGTTCTTAGTACAGATGACGCGCTTTTCTATATTTCTCCTGAAGCTTTCAGAATGTTTTATTTAAAATTCCTAAAAGGAATCTGAAAATTATATCTATACACATATTTAATAAGGGTTTGTTTGTACTTTAAAAATGTAACTATATACTGTTTTTATGCGGATATTTTACATACGGGATAATTATTTTTTGCACGGAAAATGAAATGTGTTCTAATGCATCTTTATGCACAGAAAATTAATTACATTTCTATCTTAAAATGAAAACCCGTTTTCAGTGATGCACGAAGAAATTAATCGCATTTGCTTTCTTTAGGGTTAATTTGTAAACTAATACAGTTAGTATTTTAATTAAAGGGGCAATAAACTGATAATGTTTTTACGCGGATTAAATGGTTTTTTTGTATTTATATCTTAGAATGATTATTCATACACAGTGGAATATTTTTGTAATAACGCAGCTGATTTTAATGGTTTTGTACATGCGATACGCTTATTCTCTACAGCGTGGAACAATGCATCTTCAAAAATTGCCATTCCTTTCAGATTCTTTCTATTTGGGTGGGTTTTATTTATAGGATTTGGGTTCCCATGACCTATCGTGACCTCTTTATTACAACTATATATATATATATATATATATATATATATATATATATATATATATATTGCTATGTATTTTTTACTCTTAATTGATTACCTGTTTGAATTGATAAAACGAAGTCAATCAACATTCATATAATGAAAGGAAATAATATTTACAATTTTTGAAATTCTTTAAATACACCCATCAGTCAATTAATATCATATGGATTATTTATCCCAAGATTTATATACTTTTAATTCAATATAAAGTCACCAAAAACAACACCCTTTTACAAAAAAATCTGGAACGTTCGAGACCTCTTTATGATTTATTACGTAAGTTTAAACGCATGCAATGTTCCTGTTGACTCTTTACAAGTTTTGGACAAATTGAATAAATTCGGTATTAAAATTTAAATTGAAAAGTTCCTTAAAATTAAGTAGATCTGACCTGTGATCTCCTGATATGTTGTTTCGTGTTGTGGATCAACACCCCCTTGTTATCTTCAATCGAATACCAATGCTCAGATTTGTTGAACCAATATTTTAGTGCGGTTATCCCTTGTTTTCTGAAAATCACTTCGTGCTTTATTTTATATTTTTCTACATATGTTTGGAATCTCTTCCTTTAAATACCACTTGAAATTCCAGACTTCGGATCATAAATTAGCAGCGTATTAGAATTGTCCCAGAATTATACCAGAAATATACCAGAAGTATAGTTTTCGACGCAGATTAGAATAGTCCAGAAATTAACCAGAATTATCGTTTTCGACAAAGATTAGAATTGTTTTATAAGTGAACCAGAATTTGACTGGAAGCCGATTAGAATTGTTTTATAAGTGAACCAGAAATAATCCAGAAGCCGAATAGAATTTAACCAGAAGCCCTATATCATTATAAATATTTAATTCAAATTAATTACCCAATTTCTACTCACGTTTTCTAAAAAAAAAACGGCAAAAACTCTTCATGTATTCTTAACGTAATTGTTGCACAGCACTATTTTCAGTATAACATAAATTTTATTTATCTGACGCGTAGATTTCTAATTAAAAGTGATGTGGATTCAACGTGCTTTAAGTGGAAACTGACCTGCCTTATCACTGGTGGGCGTTAAATAGCTTTTCCCACTACAAACAGTCTTGCAGATTGTCGCGGCCAACCAGGTTTGTTTTCAAGCTGATTTCTGATGAAACTCCTTTGTATTTCCGTCATGGTGTTTATTTGCGATCTTTGATACCTTATTATTTGTTATCGTGGCCAGACTTTTAACTTACGTCTGTGTTTTGTATAGATAATGCTTTTGGATAATTGTACACAAATAAATGATGTAGCTCTAGTGCTGTTTTTGTTTATGTATTTATTTATTTGATATTGCTTTTTCTTATCAAAGCGCTAATGGTTCCAACGTAATTGCATGAAGATTTATTAGGTTTCGTTTTATCTTCTGCGTATTTATTTTATAAACACTTCTCAACGTATGTTTAATTACATGTACGATTATTTCTTTGCTAAATACGCGTTCTATTGTTGAAAGATTTGCCTACTGGCATCGCTTAAAGTTAATTACGGTCCATATACAGGGTGTTAAATGCTTACTATTTACATAATGTACGAATTACTTATTTTTCTGCTAAATAAATGCAGTTTTCTGATTCCTATTGCTATTTGCAGTTACTACTCGATCTTTACTATTCAATACACCCCTAAACAACCCCATATCACAGCAATATATATATATATATATATATATATATATATTATTTATGAAGTATAAGTAATGGGTTTTAGGTGTGCTGGAAGATTAATTAGACCCTTTTTTTACCTAAATTTTCGAATATCTTTATATTCTTCTTCAGAGATACTATAAAATATATAAACGCCTTAACAACAAACAATTACATGTTAGGTATACTTACCCTATTGAGGTGGACATATATAAACAGGCATCAAATATATAAATAAAGAACTTGATAAATGGTTGTTAAGAAATTAATAAGTTATTTTTGAAGGTTTGATGTTGTGTTTTTTGAAGTATATAATTTGAATTTGTTAGTTTTACATTTTTATTATTTGTGGTGTATGCGTGCATAAAGCTTTACATCCACTTATATATTTATATATATATATATATATATATATATATATATATATATAAAACTCTCACTAATAACTATAAATACAATACAAATATATAAACACACATACTGTTTTTAAACTTATCAGGGAGAGTTTTATATATATTGTTATGATAATAAAATTATTTAAGGGTATATAAGGTCACAAGGGAGGAATACTTCATGTAAACGTTTTAAAAATCAAGGAAACCAAACATTTAACTCATAAAAAGTAAATAATTTGTTCATTATATAAAAGCAGATTCAAATTATCCTGTATAAAACTACTAACCAGCTACAGTTAATTCAAGGAGAGCACATTCAGTAATAATTTAACCACATTCATCAAAACAAATAATTGCGGATGAAACCCAATTCATTTTAAAACATTTAAAACATTCCTAAGCTCAAAATAAATACAAATTCGCATATTTAAAGTAAAATAAACGTAAAATAAAATTTCTTTCAACCTATATGCATTTGCGTAAAAAATGTAAGTTAATAAAACGCATATAATTTATACCAGTTTGTGTAGACAAACATTTAAAAGCGGGTATATTTCATAAAGTATAAAGAATTGAAACGAAAGCGTACATGCCGTTTGAAGTGTAGGAACTGCCACATTTAATAGAACCTAGCATATGTGTTATTTCAAACCATTGGACAAACAGTTAAAAGTTGCTGGAAAATAGTTCGAAGTATAGGAATACACGCCAAGTGGTGGGTTAACGACTCGAAACCACTAAACAAGCAACAGATTTGGATCAGAAAGTTCTAATAAAGAGCAGCAGGAGGAGTATCAAGCCAGAATTATCTTTTCAATTCATAGTACCTTGCATGTACTATTTAAATATTTGATGAACTTAAAACTTGCATGTGATTTAGATATTTGGTGTAAAAGGTCAACACAACTTTGGTTGGTACATAAAAGTACGTTTAAAACGGGGAATAATTCTTTGAACGTTCAACAAAACCATTCACAGTAAAATACAATTCATTTTGCTGGCTCTAGTTGCTATAAAAAGGTTATAAATTTCGTAATGAACAAATTTGATAGGAATGTTTATATTTATTTTGATTTAAAAGTTATGTAAATAGTTAATGATATTAAAAAAGATGTAGAGTTGTAAATTGCAAATTTTCTTTCCTTATTATACGAATTTGTTGAATTTCGCTTGTATTATTCAGGTATAAGGAGTGCTAGAGGGGAGTGGGTAAAAATTCTCTGTTATCATATCGTCGTTCACTCTGTATGGGGAATCATTGAGCTAGTCGGGGATAAATTTAATTGTGTTAATTTTAAAATTATTTAAGAGGCACAGAGAGGTGGCGATCAGCAGGCAATTGGTCGTTATACATCTCACGAGCGGCGATATCGTAGCAATATATTGTAACAATTACGATTTTCTGTTATTTGAATATACAACTTTGTTCAATACACCTAATCAATAAATGTTAAATTTCTATTGAAACCTTTTACTATAAATTCATACATAGTACGCCATCTACAGTAGAATAGCAAAAATACACTTAAAGTAAACTTCTAGTTGTTTGTATCTTGTTTCAATATCCTCCCTCCCGGCGCATGCTTGTATAACTAAGATTGCCTCGTGGAATAAGCCATTTTGGTATCAGATGTAGTCCGTAGACCAGTATTATCTTGGGCTTGCAGGTTTTTGATTAAACATGCCGCCCGAACAATTGGTTAAGTGGAGTCAACATGTACCATAAGTTAGTTTCTGTAATAGCATCGACCTAAAATGGTTGTAGATATATTTTTAAGCGCAAGTTCTTCTTTGTTTTAGTTTAGAGTTTTAAGGATTAAACTACCTATTATTAAATATGAAGATAATTATAATTCCGAATTTTAAAATATTAAATTCAAGTTACAAGTAATGAAGTTATGCAAATTTAAGTATTGTAAAGAAAACAATCGTTAAACATAAGGCAAGCACTAGAGAAACTGTTACTTGGCAGGAATGTAAAAATCCGCACACGTGATTGGTTTGTATGAAGATTAAATCCGGACTCCTGCGTCAGCCACGCTCAACTATAAGAGTAAGGACGCAGAAAAAAAGAAGGAAAACCGGCCGCCAAGCAGATGGCCAGCGGTGAGTCATCCTCCATTTTTATACTTATATCTTTTCAAGAAACTTTCAATTAAAACGCTCAGATAAATTTTCGAAGAAGCTATACAAAAGTTTGTTTAAAATTAATTCTCGAAATTTTGTTAAAGTTCATAGTTCAATTAATTTGTTTCACTTAAAAATTTAATTTAAAAATTTAGTATTTGAATAAGGCATAATTGACCTTAACATTTTTAAGATCTTTGTATAAGATTATGTTTGAAGTTACAAAGTTGTATTGAAAGGTTTGCTTTATTGAACATGTGATATGATAAGAATTGTTTGCCGAATTATTGTGTATAACACATTGTGATAATACGTCTGAAGTATAATTCAATGTCGACTATAAGTACTTTTCTTTGACCTTTGATTCTATTAAAGATAACTATTAAAAATGTACAACCATAACCAGAGAAATTATTTTTGAATATGTAATTTTTTCTGTCAACTGAAAAGAATCCTATTCTAGTAGCATGAAGTCACTGTAACATAAAGTAAAAGTAATATATTTTTTAAAGTGAACTGAAATAATTTATGCAGCTAATAAAACAATATTCCAAGAATGCTTAGAGATCAATATTAAATAGTGAAAACGGAACTGTTTTGAAAGTCTCCGTATAAATAAGTTGTATAAACAATGTATGTATAAATATTTTTAAAAAAAAATTAATAGAAAAAATATTAAGTTGTCTCAAAATTTTCTTTCTTTGAAGTCAACAGTAATTATCCTACAAAAACAAACTGTTTATTATTAAGAAACTTTAGTACTGAAGAAAGGTATTATTGGTGTTAAAGTTAAAAGCTTTTCTTGAAAATATAATTTTGTCTAGTGGATTTACATATAATTATTTTTGTGATAAAGTGACTAGGCTCTAATGAAGCCCTAGTTTGAAAATGTTTAGGTGTGATTAAATTTTCAGATAGCACGAGATCGTCGTTCCTATTCCAGGTTGCAGAGACCACAGTAAGTATTTTTGTTTATGTTGCTCGTCGTAAATTTTTTTTTTTTCAAAGATTTCGGTATCTGATCTTCGAATAATTTCTTATAAAACACTCATTAAGATACGGTGGCGTCCAATAAATTTTTTTTTGTTTTATCGTATACCATTCTACGACCCTAGCTCATAGCTCTGCCCTAAGTTGAAGAAACTTAGCTGGCTGGAAGAACTCTTTAGAGGGATCCTTTTTTTTCAAAGCGATTCAACATCCTTTTTACCCTGGGCTTGACTATCAAACAGGAACCCCTCGTAATCTATCGAGGCTCTGCCGCCTGTATGGTAGAGCAGACATATTATTTTCCTTTAGAGAAAAGTAGTAGGTTACAATATATATATATATATATATATATATATATATATATATATATATAGTCATATATTGTCATAGCAATATATATTGCTAACGGCCGAAATTTGGGCGTCGCTAGATTAATGATATGATAACGGTCGCACTTTGAAGCGCCGATAAATTATTGCTATGACAACGGTTGGCGTTGTGTGTCGCTAAAGGGGTGCTGTGATACCGATACAGCAAATTGTAAAACTTAAAATTGCTGACTTACCTTCCTTTCTTTACTTTTCCTGGCTAGATCAACGGAATTGATGGAGTTTACAAAATGAAATCAAACAGCATTATCATAAAGCATCTATACAGTGTAAGATATTTTCTTTCATACAAAGGAATTTAGAACATTTACAGCATAGTTTCTTTCAAACATAATCTTATTCCTAACAAGCACGTACATCAACGTACACTACAAAACTACTACTAAATTTTGACTACAAGTTTCCATAACCATACAAAATTTCCAAACAAAATAAGTTGCAAAAGGACAGTCTTCATTTAGTATAAGTTATAACCATACTAAATCAAAAATCAGAACAAAACGAAACAAGCAAATAACTGATTTACTTATAATCAAAGAAATGACTGAACTGGAACTAATCTTCAGGATAATCATTCTCATCTGGGTCTGATGCAGCAAAGGGCTTCAAGTCTTTAACATGCCATTTCCCTGCTTTTGATCCATCCTCATTCTTTAATTCATATACTAAATTTGAATGTTTTTTACGAACTTTGTACAAAACGAATTTTGGAGCTAACTTAGCGGAGAATTTATCACCAGCACTCGAAAGTACCTTATTAGTTCTCCATACTCTTTCTCCAACTTGAAATGAAATGTCTCTTCTTCTAAGATTGTAGCGTTTACTCGAACGTTGATAAGCTACATGTAAATTTTCACGAACATTCTCAAAAATATCAAACAAAGATTGACGATCCAAAACATAGGAAGGTCTACTGCTAGAAACAACATCAACATCTTTACCGGGTTCAAAATTGTTACTATAAGCTTTTCCACTTAAGGGTACCTGACGACCAAAGACTAAAAGATTTGACGAATAGTTGGTGGATTCGTGTTTCGCTGATTTAACGGCATACCGAATCTTTGATATCTCAATATCCCACGTATCATGTTCTTCTACGTATGAACGGATTGCAGTACCAACTGTCTTATTACTCCTTTCTACAAAATTGCATTGAGGAGCATAAACGACATTGTATCAAATCTTTTGGATTTCGTACTTTGCACACAAAGCCTTAAAAACACGACCAATCAACTGTGGACCATTATCACAAATAACAAATTGTGGTACTTCGTAAACAAGAAACACTTTCTCTTCTAAAAATTTTTCAATCAAATTTGCTTTGGCACTGCGCAAAGATTGTAGAATCGAATACTTCGAGAACCAGTCGCCAACAATTAAAAGCCATTTATGTCCGCGTTTGGAACGAGGGAACGGACCCATCAAATCTAAAACAATGGTTTGGAACGGAAATCTAACCTCTTTTTCCTTTCCCATCATGCCAAGAGGACCTTTATTTGGTGGTTTTTGAGCACTACAAATCAAACATTTCTAACAAAACTTACGTACATCAAAAATCATTTTTGGCCAATAATACAATTCTTGGACACGAGACAAAGTTTTCAAAGAACCAAAATGTCCTGCTGTAGGGGGATCATGACATGATCTAATGACATCTTTACGTTGAGATTTCGGTACTAAGTGCTTCCACTCTACAATATTCGCCGAATGAGGTAAATTGGAAGGAATAAACTTAAAAATAAAACCATCTTCCACTTTCCATTGTGGGTAGCTTTTAGGGGACGACAAAATTTTCTTCCTTAAAGATTCATACCACAAACCTACATTATGTTGCCTCAATCGAACAGACCATCTGGCAAGTTTTCCAGTGGGACTCTGAAGATTACTCAACCAAAGTAACGAAAAATGATCAGTGACAACTGTAAATCGAACTCCTTCCACCCACGGACGAAATTTTTCAATTGCAAAAAAGACTGCTAAGCACTCTTTTTCTGTGGTGGAATAATTGCGCTCCGTACGGCTTAGGGTTTTACTTGCGTACGAAATTACACGTTCTTCTCCTTTTATATTCTGTATCAGAACAGCACCTATCCCAGTGTTACTGGCGTCGCATTCGACAATAAAGGGGCCGAATAATCTGGCTGCGAAAGAAGAGGTGCAGAAACTAAGGCTTGTTTAATTAACACAAATGAATTTTCTGCCTCCGGGCTCCAAGTTACAGTTTGACCTTTTTTCTTTTTCTTGACGAGATCATTAATGGGCGAAACTAATGACGAAAAATTTTTTATAAAGCGACGATACCAACTGCACATTCCTATGAACCTCTTAACTTCCGTCGTGGTTTTCGGTCGAGGAAAGTTAACCATAGCTGATACTTTATCGGGGTCTGTGCGAAGTGAATTTGAACCTACTATATAACCCAAAAATTTAAGTGACTTTTTGAAGAATTTACATTTTCCTATATTTATAGTAAGGTTATCCTCTTTCAGACGTTGCTTAACCTCTGACAATAATTTCAAATGTTCTTCAAACGACGACGAACATAGTATTATGTCATCCAAATAGCAAAATACATGAGGTTCAAAACGTGGACCAAAAATCGCATCTACTAATCGCTGTTGCGTCTGCGCAACATTCTTCAACCCAAATGGCATACACGTAAATCTATACTGTCCTCGCGAAATAATACTAAAAGAAGTCTTATCTTTAGATGACTCACTAAAAGGGACCTGCCAAAACGATTTTCTCAAATCAAGTGACGAAATATAGTTTGCACCTCTCAGCATATTGAGAATTCTATCTACATTTGCAAGCGGATACGAATCGTGAACAGTTAGGTCGTTCAAGGTTCTACCATCAAAACAGAAACGATATTCTCCATCTGCTTTCTTAACCAACAATACTGGAGATGACCCCGGACTAATACACGGTTCAATAACCTTGAGCCTAAGCATGTCGTCCAACTCATCATTCAATATCTTACTCATATACAGTGACATTACATACGGTTTCTTATGGAAGGGCTTAGCATTACCTGTATCTATATCCATTTCGATCAGGTTAGTACGTGAATGAATCTATTATCTCTTGTGCTTGCACACGCTGAACATCCGAAAGGTCATGCAAATCAAACAAGTAATCATTAGTGCTCAAAGGGATAGAAGATGAACCTAAATACACAATACTATTCTCAATATTACTCTGAATAAACCATTTATTGTTCTTAAAATCGGCAACTACACCAAATAATTTTGCAAAATCACTACCAAATATAAAAGCATGAGGTAGGGACGGGACCACCAATGCATTAAGAATACGACAATCATTACCCACACAAATTGGTAAATCAACAGAACCTAAAACAGACTTTACTGATCCATCAGCAGTAGTAATACCTGTTTTTGCTGAACTAAAAATTTTTAAGTCTAACTTTTCAATTATCGAAAGAGCTAACGATCCAACCACTGAGGTAGTGCATCCGGAATCTAGAAGACCGGTAATATCTCTATCAAACAATTTCACCATAATGTAAGGTCGATTATCACACTCCTTTTCTATAAACAACGAATTAGTCTTAGTCTTCGAAGAAATCTGTCAAAAATTTTTTACAACTGCAAGCCATTTCGACCAATCATCTTTGCAAAAATATTTTTCTTGTTTACACAACATAACTGTAGCATTATCACGCGAAACAGAATGCCGACCACCATGCACCTGCCGCTTTACTAGTTTTTTGAACATTGTGGACACGAAGTTGCCTTAACACCTTTTTGACCACATCCAAAACAAAAAATCCTTTTGTGTGCTCTACAATCCTTAAACCAATGTCCACCACGTAAGCAATTCCAACAAGCAAAATTATTTTTCTTATCAGGACCAAACGAATTAAAAGCTGAAGGCTCAGAAGTAACATTGTCAACTACTTGTACTTTAGGATTAACTAATTTATTTTGATAAACCTTACTCTTAACTGCATAAAATTTTTCATTCGAAACGAGATGTTTAATCTCAAATGGATGCTTAGAAGAACTACAAAATTGGTTAGGCTTACTAGAAGATGCAGAAACTAAGTTTAGTTTCATCAAATAAGCTTCTTCTAATTTCTTACACAACCTTACTAAGGTAGGTACATCTTGAATGTCCGACAACGCAAGTGCGGAAATAAAATCAGGAATCAAATTTTTTCTTATCTTAACTTTAATTACTTCTGCTGGCTCATTAGTAAGTCTACTGAATAAAGTTTGCATATGTGCAACAAATAAAACGATACTTTTATCTTTTCCTTGACGACGATTTTTAATTTTTCCCCCAAGTATCATCATCTGAAAAACCGGGTAAAAAATTTTCTTTTAAACGTTATAATAAGGAATTGCAATCCTTCAACGAATTTTTCACAGTTCTAAACCAAATCAAAGCATTTTCCACAAAAAGTTCACATGCTGATCCAAATAAATCAGCTTCGGGTACCTTACGAGATTGCGCTAATTCGCCGACTCTGTCTAAAAATGAATATAATTGTTTTGGGTCCCCTGATAATTTTGCGGGCCACGAACATATAGGTAAAGAAGGTGCTACATACGAAATTGAATGGGTAGGCACACTATCAACTGAAGGTGATACTACAATAGACCGATCAAAATTAGTGGACTCTGTACTCTTATTGACTTTATCATATAACTCAGCCTCTAGGGTAAGTATGGTTGCTACGGTTTCATTTCTGAACTTAATAGATTCCTCTGAATTTATTAAAGGAATTTTCTGCGTTTAACTCGACCAGAAAGGTGAATCAACCTTGAACAAGCTTTCCTAAAAATTGAATCTGACGAATCACCGTCAAATTCGGACAAAACATTTTGAACTGACTCAACTGAAACAGAAATCTCTTTACTTTCTGTCGCAAAATCTACTACATAACTCGAAAGATCAATCAGACAACCAGGCTTATCAACTTCTTTAGCTAATAGTCTACCTAAAAATTTTCTTTTCTCAAAAACTGGTCTCTCACTCACTACTCCTCTGATTCTCAGTTCATATTCCAGTTCCTCCTTAAGTAAACAAACAATTTGGAATTTTTCAGACATGATTGTGATAGTCTAATATTTTAATGAAATTAAATTGATAAATCTAAATGATTTAAGTCTTACGAAAATTGTCAAAGCAAATTTTGGGCAACGAAAGGTCAAAGTTAAAAAGTGAATTTGGCAAAAATAGGTTTTTGCCAAAACAACATCGAACAAAATCTTTAGTGGGTCAAAATAAAATTAAAGTTAAAAATAAATTTGACTAAAGTAATTAACTGACTGAAGGAAAGTCAATGTCTCAACTAAATTTGTGCCAAAACAAATTTCAAGAACAATAGCAAACCTAAGCAAACAAATTTCAAAGCTAATAGCAAATTTAAGCAAACAAATTTCGAAGCCCTACACGTTGCGGCGTCACTGAAACGACTTTTTTTGTTTTACAAAAGGCACGACTGAAACGTTATTTCTTCTACGTTGAGGCGCTAGTGTAACTTATTTTTCTTAATGGACGCCAGTGAACAAAAATCTTTTGACATACCTAGGGGTCTATTCTTGGGTAGAGCAATAAGAAGTGGGGGGGGGGGGGAAGTCGAATTCTGTTTGCAAACTAAAGCCAAGCTAAATTAAATAGGCGCCACTATGTCCTGAGATAATTACGATAATAGCAGAGCACAGGTCTAAGGGCGGACGTGGAAACCCAAAGATAAAATGATCGCCTTCATTAACAAAAACCTGTCTTATTAAAATAAGACGCAGCTCCTGTAAGAAATTGCAAAGATTAAATATATAAAAATGTAGAACCCCATTTGTGTCCTATAAAAGTATAAAAAAATAAAAAAAATGTATATCCAATATGATATTGGCACCAAATTATTACTCAGAAAAATTTTACCTTTGTGTAATTAGATTTGATCGCATTTGACCAATATAAAAGCCTCAATTTGAACTAATTGTTTACTAAAAAAACTCTCTTTTAAAATTTCGGACTTTTTAACAAGTAACAAAAATTTATCTTTAACATCTATATCAATGTCAAGGTTTTGACTTTAAAACAACTAACTACACTTTAAATATGAATTTGCTATAAATATTTGAGTGAAAATAATTTGTAAGCATAATACACTGAATTACATTCTAACCTGGGCAGATCTTTTCAGATAGATTATAATTTCTAGAATCTTACATAACGTGGATTTAAACTTTCATATTTAGATTTAATAATTTATATGTAGATAAGAGCTAATTTCAAAAATAGGAATGTTTGGTTTAAATTTCATTACAGCTGCACAAAGCAACTGCTTTCATGACAACATCTGTCAACTCTGTAACAAAAAAAAACAAGACGTCGAAAACATACGTTGAAATTATCGAAGGTTCTGATGGAACAAAACTTGTAATTATAAAAACCTAATCTGACAAAATTTTGTTTTGCGGCTTATAAAACCAGTTCAACAATAATTGAAAATTAAACAAATTACATGTTGAAAACATAATAGCAACTTTACGTGCTTTAACCTTCAAAACACATGCATGAAATATTTTATATCTAATAACGAACCCAACTGCAATTTGTTGCCCTACGATAAATCGAGATGGAAATTTACGTTCTTTAAACAAGGTTACCAGTTATTTCTAACTAGAGCGACTGCAATCCAAACTAACATCCATAATTCCCAGTTAACAAATTTCTTAGTAGACAAATTTCAAATCGGCAAATCCTAAGTAACGAATTTTAAATGATGGATCCTACATGTCGAATCCTACATGACAAATTCTACATGACGAATTCTACTTGACGCGCTAAATAAATTAATTCAAATTAAATTAGTTCGTAAAATATATACTTTACCAACCGTTAGTAGAAGATATCTTAATAGTTTCAGGTCTGGCACGACCTGACCTGCTTTCTTAGTAATTGATGCGAAGGTCGCCTGCCTCTAGCCAAGAATACATATTGATAAGGCAGTTGCTAGCGGGCGACTAATTTGACAAAAGAAGAACCGAATTAATGCGACGTTAGAGGCGTGGAATACGAAAGAAACAACTAGAGATGCGCGTGGAAATAACTTTATGTCACACAGATACTTTTATATAAGTAGATTAATAAGGAATAATGCACGCTTAGCGCATTATCTTCGTAATTCAATGCGAATAATTACTACTGAAATTAAACGTGTTACAACACAAATATCAGTTACAAATAAAAACTCTAAGAGTAATACTTGCAAAATCTAAAAAGCGCTTTTCCAATTCATAATTAATAGTATTAAATATCTTCTGCTTTTATTTTTAAATTGAAGTTCAAATCCAAGTAAACAAAATCATGCATATTCGCTTAAATCTTCCTCCCCATTAATTAATTAAAAGTAGCGGTGCATCCTAGAATTTTCCCTTTGTATATTACGATAGTACAGTATTACAATTACAATAATTACATTTAACAACTTTCATATGCATATGTAAACTCTGCATGTTATTTTTGGCTTTATAAGCAACATTACTTTCACTTAGTTGACACAAAATTATGAATAAATTAGTACATTTTCGATCACGTAAATCGACATGAATCGATTTACAGAATGAAATCGAGTTACCGTATAAATCTAATGTCGATTGCTCTAATTTATATATAAAAATCATCTGCATTCTAGGACTTTCAAGTTATACGGGATTCCACTCCAATGACTACACACCCATCGGACGCAAGTTTCTGGTAATTTTTCGTTTTATTACCTAATTAGCGTGATTTATTTCGTAATGACGTGCGCTCTCTTGTCCTTTTCTAACAAATAAGGTTTAATTGTCGCTTTGCACCTATCCTGTAGTAATGCGAAAGATAATAAAATGAATTCTTATGGATTTTGTGGGTTTTTAATGTTCCAGCAATTTTTTAGAATAAATGTTTATTAATTAACTAGGTATTTACGTAGTCCTCAGTACAGATGACGTATCCTTTTTCTATTCCTCTCGAAAATTCGAGAACCATGTTTTATTTAAAATCTTATAGTGATATGTTACACACGGTTACTAATTTATTACATAAATAACCAAAGCTTTTAATTGTTTTAAAATGCAAACAAAACGTGTTAATAATACAAATAATTATTTATTTTTATGCACGGAAAGTGAATAAATTGTTAAAAATTGTAGAAAGTAAAAGTGCCAATTTATGCAACGAAAATAGCCGTTTTTCGCTAAAAACGGAAGGTAAACTGTTAATTGAATTTTATTCTAATATTTTATAATTTAGAGCTCTAATAACAGCTCTAATAATACATCTACTAACACATCTAAGAACGGCTCTAATAATACCTGATAAATATCCAATAATACCTTCAAGTATACGTTTACTTAACCATCGAATTAAATATCCAAATATACTTCGAAAATATTATAAAACGTGAAGATACTCAAATTGGGCTACAAGATACTCAAAGTGAATCCAGAAATCCGAGGTCAAAATTCAAGCAAGCAATAAAAAATCATTCTGGCTAACAAGTGAAGCAAGGCAAGCTGTAACAATCAAGGGGTGCGGAACACGGACATTCAGAGGCAGTAAAACACAGGTTAGAGAGCTTATTTATTATTATTAGGAAAAGACTGTTTCAATTTTAAATAATTTCTATATACCAAATATCTGTAAGGGTCAACAAAAAGGTCATTTGAGATTTTGAAAAATAGAAAAGGCATCGTTTGAACGTTCAAAGGTACTTAAGAGTAATTACAAATATATTTTTGCTGGTTTTCAGGAAATATAAATTTGTTAAAAAAAATAAATGTTAATATTTTATTCAGGGGCTAGTTTTTGAATGATATAAAACTGTACAATTATCGATCATTATATTGTATAATTTTTGGATTGCTTCATTTAAATTATTTCAATAGATAGAAGAGGGGTTAAACAATCTTAATTGTTGTGAAGTAGGGCATTCTGTGTTTAATAGATAGAGCTAGCCGTGGAAAAACAAATTCAAGAAATCATAGAATACAAAAAGGGGTTTGTTATTCACACCAATAAAAATAGCAACACCAAATCTTAAAAAGGGCATATCATAGCAATGAAAATGACACCCAACGTAGAGGCTTGAATCGTAAGGGCATTATCACAGCAATATTAAGGGCACATCAACGTAGGGGCCATATCACAGCAATATATATATATATATATCTAGAGAGAGAGAGAGAGATATGATAACGCTGTACCTCGATGTAATTATTCAAATAGTCTTCTCTGATCACCACTGTTCTATGTATTTTAATCTCCTGAAATTTTAAACTTTGCGTCGGCTAGCCCAGTTTAACTCACACAGAGTGCACAACGTTACGATAATCAAATAGTTTACACCTTTTTCCCTAAGACTTTATCTTATTTGAATGATAAAACGAAGTCGATTAATATTCGTATAATGAGAAAAGACAATGATTTACACTTCACAGCTTAATCTGTTTGACTGTATGATAAAATTAACCTCTGAATCAAATTTCAATAAATTTTAAATTATTTCTCTTCAAAACTTAAAGCTCCCTTTTCTTATTTAAAATTAGCGAAATGTCGTTTGTGCTCTCCTGAAAATTTCTCTGAACGTGCAAGATTTTCCATTGTTTACGAAATTTTTTATGTATCAAAATAAATTTTTGTTGACTCCTTACATAAATTATTCAAGTTTAAAATATGTTCAAAAATACTAAATAGAAAATAATGTCTTAATATGATCAATATTTAAATATAATAAATAGAAAGTAATGCTTTAGGCTAGATAGTTCTGACCTGTGGTTTTCCTTGTGCGTCTTTCTGCTGCGTGCCGTGGATCAGTAGCCCAATATTGCTTTTAGTTGAGTTGCTTTGTCTCCGAGTTTTACCCCGTTTAATGTGATCTGCCTTAAATTTTCATAACGATGTAATATCCTTTAAATATATTCTTATTATTTGCTTCGAATATTGTACATAGAATTTCCTTAGAGTATAAAATAAATTGTCTTAAAATTATTATAATGTTTTCTTAGATTTCTTAGAACTTTCTTAGAGTATCGTGAGAGTTTCATTAGAGCCGTTTTCTAGCAAACGGCCAGGCTTTGTCTTAAATATTTTTACTATAATTAATTCAAAATATTTTATAACATCACTTTTCACCAAATTTTCATTATTTAATTCGAATATTTACTTGACGCGTAAATTCTTAAGTATAGGTGATGCATCTTGTACGTGGTTCAAACTAAGACTGACCGCTTATAAAACTTGCCACATTATATAGCCTACGCCTCCTTTAAATTCATTGGTTCATTTGAGCTGTTGTTTAAAGTGTATGACCAACCATCGGTTGTTTTGGATGTTCGTGGGCTTTTCAGGTTTATCACTGATATTGCCTTATAGAAACGATTCCTTGGTCACGTAGATACTTGTATGTTTCTGGTTTGTATTTAATTTATAGCGTCTGTTTTTGATGTTGTTACAGGAATTTCGAATTCGCTTTTTAGCACGTAATTTCATTTATGGCGTTGTTTGTCAATATAATATTTTGGGATCTGCACTAACTTTATGTAGAAAATCACGTAGACCAAGTGACGTAAATTAACATATTTCTGTTTACTTTTTTGCGTTTCCGATTGTATTTATTTTATAGAATGCGTTTCTTATCAGGACACTGTGCTATTTACTTTCATTATCACTTGTTTAATGTGAATTGTATTATGATTCTCTAGGTTTTTACTGCATTTCACGCGTATTAATTTTACAATCTATGAATATTTTTGGTTTAGGACAAGTTTAATTGCGTGTGGTGTTATTTCTTTGCTGCATGTGTGTTTATTGTTGAATGATATGCTACTCGGCATTAATTAAGGTCACTTGCTATCTTTATACAGGGTGTTAAATATTTGCTCTTTACATAATATACAAATTACCTATTTTTAATGCTAAATAAATGCGGTTCTCTAACTCCTACTGCTATTTACATGTATTGGGTAACCATTATGACTCAGTATACCCCTAAATAACCCATATATATATACATATATATATATATATATATATATATATATATATATATATATATATATATATATATATATCAGTGGGTGCAAGGTCGTATGAACGCACACTACTGTGATATATAAATCGTAAAAATGAAAAGCAACTGACAAATTCAAATTATATACTTCCAAAAACAAAATATCAAACCTACAAAAAAAAGTTTTATTAATATTTTAACAACCATTTGTTTAGAAGTATTTTATTTACATATTTGATGTTTGTTTATATATGTTTACTTCAATTTAGTAAGTATACATTATCTGAAAAAGAATATAAATATATTAGAAAATATAGGTAATAAAAAAAAGAGTAATTGATCTTCCAGAGGATCTAAAACCCGCTACTTAATATTACATAATAAAATAAGATCACAAAATAATTATCTCTTCTTTATTATTTATATACAAATTTATATGGGTGATCCTAGAAATATACTAATTTTTATTCTTACAGTGTTTCATTGTATGTTAATAATTTGTTTTCTATTAGGCTTCGTGGTAATTAGTCACTATTTGGTTAGTTTACTTTTCTGTTTCCTTAGGGTTTCAGTATCCTCTTCGACGAGATTCTTTTATTTTGATTTGTTCACAAGATATTTTGCGTGTCTTTGTAATTCGTATGACTGTTACCAACCCTTATGACCCATTGTGCTCTCCATATAGAATAGACCCCAGGTTGACTGCAAGCAGTTTTCTTTTTTTTTACCTTATAGCTATTTACCATCCATCTTTCTGACTAGTTTGACCCGAACTGGTATTACCAGGGCAGTACAAATAAAATACCATATGTTTGTTTGTTTAAAAGAAAAGAAACGTAATTAATTTCAACAAAGCTTTCAGTGATATGTACATAAGTTCAATCGTCTAGTGCTTCTATAACACAAACTACAATATTGTGATTTAATGATCTTGAAATGATCAACATCATACATTATTACGGTAATTAGGTTCAACATGTATACTACAACTCCGCTTGTTTACTATGCGTCACATTTACAACCTACATTATTATTCCTAATCCCTATCAAAGGGTATTCATATGTCACTTTACCTTCCTATAAGAGATTCCGATTTTAATCTCGAAAGTGTTCGGAGGTATATCTTATAGCAAAACCCTATTGTATTGATTGTTTGATTGAACTTTAAATGACGGTAATATCAAGGACGATAATTTACTAACAAAATCTGCATTAACTGTTTTCTATTCAGCCTGTCGAAATGCAAATTAATGCCCATTGAAAGACCTTTCACAATTTAAAAATTCAACGGAAATCTTTCAAATTGTGTAAAGTGAGCAATTGGATTATTATAAGAAAGGTTGGGGATTGCGATCGTGGAACGTTACTAGCATTTTGCTTGTAACAATTTTTCGCGGTGATGTATACTACGTTTGTCAGTTAGTATGCAAACAACAGAGGGGATATCATGTAGCGGACATAATGCTACCCAAAGTGTAACATGTGGTTGAAAGTGGTACTCCTCGTAAAGTTGTCAGTGGGCATATGGTGGTAACGGCGTTTACTCGCGGCGCATTTGAAATGAGAGGTCGCGCTCATAATGGCAATGTGATGAGTTCTCCAACTACATCTAAATCATCCATATCCTATTAATTTGTATACACTAGAGACTAGATGATATGTAAGTTTACGGGATTTGACTACCGTGGGGTTAATACGGTAGCGATCGATTCTTACAGTCTGTAGGAAATTAGCCAACGTAAAATTTTGTTATAACTAATAAGTTAGGCACACAAATAACTAGTAATGTATCTACCAAAAACTTAAAACTAGAGACCACAGTATAATGCTTACGCGACATCAAACTAATTCGAAACGCAATATAATTGCATCCTGCCGCATTAAAATTACAATTTAAATGGTTGTACAAATAGTATTGTTAGAATTAAGTTTATTCGAATGGATTTTCTATCACATATTGCTGGAATTGAAATTATTTTCAAAAGTAATTTTTTCAACATTTTAGTAATAAACTATGCGCTCTATAAACCAGTGTTTCCTCATCCTTTTAGCATTTGTGGCCCACTGTTCTGAATTAATTGTTACCGCGCTTCCTCCCCTTCAACTGTTTTATTGGAGTACTAATAAATTGAATTTATATAAATATTCATTTTGCTCTGACCTTGATTACTAAGTCATTACAAACATACCATTGACCGTCGCGTTATAAAAATATGAATGGATGTTCAATTAATCATATTGGCGTATCCGGTATTTTCAGGAGAAATACCGAACAGTCCAAAATACAGGGAGTTTATAAAAAAACTCCTTGATTTAAAGTTTAATTTGTACGCAATAAAGTTGAAATAATAGTTATTAAACCTATATAGTATTAAAGAGAATCTTCTCAAGTTTTTTTAATACCTAATAAAGTTTTATATGTGCACCATTTGTTGCCCTAGCTATGCCTAAACGATAATCAGTTTCTTCCCAGGTATTCAGGCGTGACGAATGCTGCAGCTGCAACAATCATATCCCTCAAATGGGCAATATCACGGATCTTCTCAGAATAAACAATGTTTTTTACATGTCCCCAAAAAAAGAAATCTAGTGGAGTCAGATCTGTGCTCCTTGGTGGCCATGCAATCGGTCCACCTCTACCAATCCACCTGTCAGGGAAACGCAAGTTCAACGCATCACGGACACGGTTGCTATAGTAAGGTGGCGCACCGTCTTGTTGGAAGACAATCGGTCCCTTTTCTAGTTCAATATCTGTGTGAAAGCGTATAGTTCAAGCATTTCACAATAAATATTCCCCATTAATTGTCATCTCTGCGAAGATGAAAGGTCCTACGATACGATCATGAATCAATCCGCACCAAACATTGACTTTGGGAGAGTCTCGCTGATATTCTATGAATTCATGCAGTGATTTAGACCCCCAAATCCTACAGTTGTGTCGGTTGACAGATCCACTTACGTGAAAATTCGCCTCATCTGAAAACATAACATTTTTTAGGAAGTTCTCATTCTTCCTCCCACCACGTTCGCTCCAAGGCCACGCACTGCGATCTAATAGTAGCAAAACAATCTTGACAATAAACTGAACTCAATTTCAAAACTCAAAAGTTTATTACTGGTTTCGTTTTTTAATTATGATTTTTTTAAATCACGGAGTTCTTTTATGAACTCCCTGTATACTAGGATGTATTAGATCAACTCCATTCATATTAACGAAGCGTTCCAACATATTTTCAATTGGACCAAATTGGTTATGTGCGAGCGAATTTCGCATGCGCAGCGTATAATTTATGTAGCTGTGTGTGTGTGTGTGTGTGCGCGTGTGTGCGTGTGTGTGTGTGTGTTTGTGTGTGTAGGTGAGTGTGTGTTGTGTTGCGTGTGTGTGATTGTGTTGTGTGTGTGTGTGTGTGTGTGTGTGTGTGTGTGTGTGTGTGTGTGTTGTGTGTGTGTGTGTGTGTGTGTGTGTGTGTGTGTGTGTGTGTGTGTGTGTGTTGTGTTGTGTTGCGTATGTGTATGTTATGTTGTGTTGTGTGTATTTGTGTGTGTGTGTGTGTGTGTGTGTGTGTGTGTGTGTGTGTGTGTGTGTGTGTGTGTGTGTGTGTGTGTGTGTGTGTGTGTGTGTGTAGGTGTTGTCATATGTTAGTGTATAATTACCTATTCTACTACAATTAAAACTAATTAATAACTATTCTAAATCTAAGGTTATCATTAATTTAGAAACGATTTGGTATATCTTGGTTAATGCGTTGTGTTTTAACTGATAGGTTTCACGGAATATCCAGTGAATGTTTGTAAACGTGATATGTTTGTCTTAGCGTGTTCGTCGTTGTAGTGCTTGTCTTTCGAGGTAACATTTGTGCAGTCTTCATGATTTTGTGGATAAGTGTATTCAGGTGTTTAAATGTGTGTTTGTGAAATAGTACTTGTCGTATCGGTATGTTTAGTATTTCGTTTCTTTCGTTGTCTGTGTTTGGGAAGACTTCATAGTCGAACAGCATGTGCTCTGGTGATCCAACTTCTCCACACCCACACAAGTCATTATTTTTCAAGTGCATCCGATATGTGTATGTCGGGTATGACTTGGTGCCTCTCAGAAAATTAATTAAGCCTTGGCTTGGCTGTATGTGTTTGGTCGTTAGTCTGTGTCTGATGTCCGATATCCATTTGTGTGTTCGTCGCCTAGTTGTGCTATTGTCTCATCTATTTTGTTATTTGGACAGGACCACATCCTTCATCCCTTTCTACGTGTTTGTTGGAGATCGTAGTATTTCTTCTTTCTCCAGTAAATTTTCACAAAGGTGGAACATTGCCGCTCTTTCCCTTATTATCAGGTCAAACGTCATTATCCTGATAATCACGGATAGAGCATCAGCGGCGGTCGTTCTGTAGGCACCAGTATTACCATTCAGAGTGCCCATACACTCGCAGCGTACGACACCATAGTTGCTAGCATACTGCGAAGGTACAGATGCACGTTGTTTAGTCGGCAATGCTTTGCATTGCCTGTGTTGAGTTGTTTCATATTGTAGTGATGTGGTGATTATAATTGAGTTTTTCGTGCAGTGTCACTCCCAAGTATTTGCATGTTCGTGCTCATGCGATTGGTCTGTCATCTATTAAATTGCGTGGGTTGCATTTAAAGCTTGCATTGATTACTGTGTATGTGGTTTTTATCTGTGCGATTTTTAGTTTATTGTTAGCAGACCAGTTGTATTGTTTGAATAGTGCGCTTGCTTCTTTGTCTTCGAGAGTCCTCCTTGAGTCCCCTTCCACCGCGATTAAGATATCGTCTGCATAGGCTATAACAGACAACACCTCTTCCGCGGCTTCCTGGATCTCCAGTAGTTTCTTGACCACATTCTTTGGGCTGTATATAGGTTTATGCAAACTAAAAAAGTGCGTTCTGGAAAATCATAAACAGCTTTACAAAACTATTTAAAGAAATAAGTTGTTGGTCATATTACCCACACAGTGTGGGAAATATGGCCATTGCGGATTTTATGGGAATATACCATAACGATAATATGATCATAATAAAAAACTGTAAAAAATGTTGTGAACAAACAATAACAACAAATTAAACAGTTGTTCATGCAATCATTGTAATCCCAAAATCAAGAAGACAAATTTTATGGACTTTAAAAAATTTGTTCCAAAATGACTACTACTAAATTACAAATAATTTAATTTTCGCACAACGGACAGACAAAAATTGCTAGTTTATCTGTTGCATAAGTTTAACACATGCTTCGTGAACCATTGTTTTGGAAGTATTGCAGAGTCTCATATCTTCTTGCCAATCAGCGCCGCATAATTTAAAAAACCAAAATTCTTCTAGGGTTTCTTTAATATTGCAATCTTATTAATAACTGTTTGGTTTTCGTCTCCATTAAAGATATTTTTCTCAATTACCTGAGCGTTACAATTAATAGCTGCCTTCATTGGTGGTTTGATTTTAGTATTGATGATATCAAGAGTTTTTAATACATCTTTAAAAGAAACATTAAGATTCTCTTCAACGCTATTTTGGGAATCAGAATTAACAACTACCGTATCGCTAGATTCTTAGTGATGCCAGATTCTTCTTCACTGCATGTGTCTGAAAGTAGGTATTCTTACTTTGTAACATCTTCCGGTTAATGTTGAAATTTGATATTTACCCTAACTAGTTTCCTTTAATTGATCTTGCTTTATAGCAGACGTAAATGATTGAGGTTCATTTCGGGCGGGATCCGCCTTTTAAGACATATGCTTACTTTTGCCTGTATTTTATTTTTTGCTTTATTCTTTAACTCATTTGTATTCCTCTTTAGCTGTCCTTTGTCATTACCTATAGTTTTCTCCGTTTTTGCCCATATTCTATAAATTCTCGATTTGTGACAGTACTAAGAGCAAATGCTATGTCGGGAATAATTTTAGTATCGAAAGGGTATTGAAGAATAGTAGGTAAGCAGGGTATGTTCTAGCGCAAAAAGTGCAATTTTCCCATGTTAAATCCCATAAAGAAGCTCAAGGTCCGTTCTGGTCATTTTTGTACCTTACATTGAATTCCCCACAACAGTCATAAAAATCCTCGTCGCATACATCTTTGATCGTAACCCAATAAAATCTGTCATAAGTCATCCCATTATTTATTATTTTCGTCTTTCATCATACCCAATACTTTTTGTACGAAGCATTGAAATCCCCATAAAGAGGATCATAAGATTAATTCAGGTCACTTTTCAGCCCAACATCCTGCCTGGAGGAGTCTATTACCTTTATTTTTTAAGAATAGGATAACACTAAACTATATAAAATTTTATTGAGGATAATATATTTACAATCAATATTCTACATTTGTAATAAGTATTATATTTCTTCTTGCTCCATAATTGAATAACCTCCAACAGGTAGTGTTGCATATGAACCAGAAAGTAAGTGGCGTTCATCATCATGCCGGCTTAGGGCAATCTTTTCCCGAGCGATGGTGTGAACCTGATGCTTGGATGATTGAATTAGAGTCTGCGTTACAAATACTTCATTGTAATTTTCTATACAGTCAACATAATCCTCAAAAGTAATTCTATTCTTTATCACTGATCTTTTAATCCCTTTAATTTTTTTTGTAATACCAAAGTCTCGGATGCCAGGTGATTCTTCCTCTTCTCGTAAGCGTTCAGCTTCTTTTTCCTTGGCTGTCTTAAAAATTCTTGTAGCATACATCTTTGATCGTAACCCAATAAAATCTGTTATAAGTCGTCCATTATTTTCATCCGTCATCATACCCAATACTTTTTTGTTAATTAGCGGAATTCCATAAATGTTGTTGGAAAGATAGTCGAAAGTACCGAATCGTTGCTGACAGTCTCGCTTCACAGTTTCATAAGGATTCTGATCTACTATTTTATAAATTAGACTATCCGTATCTGTGTAAAGAAATCGGCACCCATCTCCAAAGGTTGCGTTCATATATCCACAGTGAAAATCGTAGATTGTCAACTTGGCTATGTCGAGAATTCACATATCAACAATATACGTTTATTAAAATATATTTCAGAGTTTAAGAAGTTCCACTGTCACAAAGTTTTCATCAAAGATTGTGACATTTTTGAATAACGGACCGGATATCCTAGCTTCGGCTCCATATCTTCCTTCCCAGTTTTGCACAAGTTTCACATTACAATATTTGCGTATATTCTCCATCGTTTTCCCAAAACTGCATTATTCATTAGCTTCAACAAGTTTTTCTCAAATTCATTCTTTGCTCGTTTCCGAAGTTCAGTATTGAGATTAATGTAAGATTTTAGCCAGTAGCTTTGTTTAGATTTTAGTACTCCATGAATTGCAGAAAACTTAAGTCCATTTTACAAAGCTTGTTTCAGATTTCTATAATGGATCACATACCTTGTTTTAGCATTTAGTGTAGGCATTAATTTGGCTTTTTGAGTTTTTGATACAGACGGTTTTCCAGTCTTTGGATCAATGTGCTCCGGACAGAATGGGATGTCGTTATGTAAATCATGAATAGATTTTGGATACTCTAAATCCACCTCCAAGATATAGCCATCATTTGCATTATCAGGAACAGATGGCACGTCGATGTTGTTGTTCACCCATTCAAATCCTCCATAGGGCAAGGGCTGACTCATCGCCCATCCATATTGATTATTAAAGTCATAATACATAAAAATACGCATCGGGGTTGGAAGGATCATACGTTGGTAAGTATTTATTGTTCACCGATGCACGCCGTTCCGAACACACTTGACTAAGTCCTCCTCGTATATCCTTTTCTATAAACAATAGCTGATCGATGTCGGTCAACAATTCAAGTTCCTGATGAGTATGTTTTAACATTCCATCCCAAGTGTATCCTGGTAGGGTGTAATAGTGGACGAGGTTTAGTCCATAAGTTAAATGACAACTTGAACGGAATTGTTCAAATACTTCAGCCAATAGCATCACATCGGTCTTAAGGTATAAGTCCGACTACTGCCCCAGGTTTTGAATATTAAATGCTTTCCACACTTTTTGTGCATGCGCATACTGCTTCTTAGTAATTCCTCTACCTTCCAGCATGTTGTAAAACTCTTGCTGACTAAGTAGTAAAGTGTAATCCAGCTTTTCAAACGAATCAATAAAATCATATGGGTATACACCTTTTTTAGTTAGTAATTCAAACTTCTCAATACAGAAAATTCATTTTTTAATAAAGGATATTCGTTTAGATGTGAAACCAATGTTTTAAGGATGAGCTCATAAAACGGAAGCTATCGATGAATCTATAGTTGGCCAAGTTTTCAGAAATATATTTTGTGAAGGAGATATATTTTTCCTTTGTTACTGGTAACACTTCCACACGACCATCAAAATCTACAGCAATACTTTTAATTATGAAATGGCTGTCATAACCACTTAAGTTGTGGAAAACTATCGGAATTGTATGAGAATCTTGATACTTGATATTACAACTCTCGTGCGCTGGTCCTCTGTAATTATTAGTCGGCACTAAATGATTATGATCACGAACTTTTTTGTCTTCTGGACTGAACGGCTCGTCATAAATATAACAATGTGTTGCAGTCGTAGATGCAGCTTCTTGTTCTCGTGTCAACGGAGACATATCATAGAGACATAAAAATACCGTCTCAACGTCTTCTGCAAACTGACGGAGCTACATAGTAAACCACTTCACACAATCTTCACCCCGATATGATCGATAAAATGATAATGGGTCACCATAGTCACATTTCACATAATATACAACACTATATGGTACACGTTCTTGGTACTTCTTTTCCTTTCCAGTAAACTTTAGTATACATTCCAGATCTGCATATATCCCGAATGGAACTTTGACTTTATTTTTGAAATTCATGAAGCGAATGATCTTGTCTTCTTTTGTAGGCAGTCGAGGTAGACATAATTGTTTTATTTTGCAGTCATTAATATGATAACACAATTTTTCTTCCGTACTAAAGTAGTGTAGACAACGATCACAAAAATGTTTCTTGCTTGTTTTAGCACTCAGCTGCAATAATACCAGCCGACTCAAGTCTTTTATCCAAACATAGTAGGTGTTGAATGTTTTAGATCCATCGGTGTATTTAAAGCATTCCATATCTTCATCATAATATTGGTTATGAATCATTAGGAGATTCACATGTCTATTTTTCTTATTCTCCGATACCAATATAGGAACGGTAGCAAACTTGTGTTTCTTCAATTTTAAGGCATAGACGTTAATTGATATATCATTTTGCGACTCAAAGTTCTTGAGCTGATTAAGAGTCATTGGAAACTGGTTTCCTTTTAAGTTCAATTTTTCAGAGTAGTGTGGAGATTTGGACACTCTTTGAGAGTCTCGTTCGACTGGATATAACACTGTGATTACGGATCACGCGAAGCAAGCTTGGTCGTTATTCTTCACATTAATACATGCATGCTTTTGTTTGGTCTCAAGCGGCAGCTCAATATACAAAGATCCTCGCAGGGGATTATATTTGTTGATGTTAATCCCCAAATTAATTATATTTTGCAGACACCAGTCGCTGCCTCGTTCTTGGAACTCCTCCAACTGTGTCACTAATGGTTCCACAACTTTTTCCATAAACCATTTGTCTAGATCGGTGTCTCTGAAGATGGCCATTATAGATGTAGTGAAATATTTATATTCTAGCATAAGCTTGGCACCAGTTGCAATTTTAAACTCCCCACAGAATGCTGCGTTAACTTTTATAGCTTCCCCCATTTTCAATGCATTTTGGATTCTTTTATTGAAAAGACTTTTTTAGTCTATTAGAAATTTTCCTATATCCTTATGCTTTAGATTGCTATTAATCCAGTCTTAATACGTCCTTTAAAGACCGAGATGGAATCATCCCAATGTACTCTACTTTTATCAGTTTTTTTAGTTTTAAGTCATGCCCCTTTTTTCTGCGCTACTTTGAATTGCGAACGCATAGATTTAATGATCGCCAACGAAAAAAAAAGTGTGGGAAGCATTTAATATTCAAAACCTGGGGCAGTACTCTGCCTTATACCCTAAGACCGATGTGATGCTATTGGCTGCAGTATTTGAACAATTTCGTCCTTTAACTTATGGACTAAACCCCGCCCACTATTATACCCTTTCAGGATACACTTAGGATGGAATATTAAAGCATACTCATCAGGAACTTGAGTTGTTGACGGACGTCGATCAGCTATTGTTTATACGAGGAGAACTTAGTCAAGTGTGTTGGGAACGGCGTGCATCGGCGAACAATAAATATTTACCAACGTATGATCCTTCCAACTCCGATGTGTATCTTATGTACTATCAATATGGATGGGCGATGGGTCAGCCTTTGCCCTATGAAGGATTCAAATGGGTGAACACTAATATCGACGTGCCATCAGTTCCTGATAATGCGAATGATGGCTACATCTTGGAGGTGGACTTGGAGTATTCAGAATCTATTCATGAATTACATAAAGACCTCCTATGCTGTCCGCAGCACAATGATTTGAAGACTGGAAATCCGCCTGTATCAAAAACTTAGTGCCAAATTAACGGCTACACTAAATGCTAAAAGAAGATAAGTGATCTATTATAGAAATCTGAAACAAGTTTTGGAAAATGGACTTAAATTATCTGCAATTCATCGAGTACTAAAATTTATACAAAGCTGTTGGCTAAAATCTTACATTGATCTCAATGCTGAACTTCGGAAACAAGCAAGAAATTAATTTAAGAAGAACTTGTTCGAGATAATGAATAATGCAGTCTTTGGGGAAACGATGGAGAATATACGCAAACATTGTAATGTGAAACTTGTGCAAAACTGGGAAGGAAGATATGGAGCCGAAGCCAGGATATCCGTCCCGTTATTCAAAAATGTCACAATCTTTGATGAAAACTTTGTGACAGTGAAACTTCATAAATCTGAAATATATTATAATTAACGTATAATGTTGATATGTGAATTCTCGACATAGCCAAGTTGACAATCTACGATTTTCACTATGGATATATGAACGCAATCTTTGGAGATGGGTGCCGATTTCTTTACACAGATACGGGTAGTCTAATTTATAAAATAGTAAATCAGGATCCTTATAAAACTGTGAAGCGGGACTGTCAGCAACGTTTCGATACTTCCGACTATCTTTCCAACAACATTTTTGGAATTCCGCTAATTAACAGAAAAGTATTGGGTATGATGACGGATGATAATAATGGACGACTTATGACAGATTTTATTGGGCTACGATCAAAGATGTATGCTACAAGAATTTTTAAGACAGCCGAGAAAGAAGAAGCTGAACTCTTACGAGAAGAGGAAGAATCACGTGGCATCCGAGACTTTGGTATTACAAAGAAAATTAAAGGGATTAAAAGATCAGTGATAAAGAATAGAATTACTTTTGAGGATTATGTTGACTGTATAGAAAATTACAATGAAGTATTTGTAACGCAGAATCTAATTCAATCATCCAAGCATCAGGTTCACACCATCGCTTAGGAGAAGATTGCCCTAAGTCCGCATGATGATAAACGTCACTTAGTTCCTGGTTCATATGCAACACTACCTGTTGGACATTATTTAATTATGGAGCAAGAATAAATATAATACTTAATACAAATGTAGAATATTGATTGTAAATATATTATCCTCAATAAAATTTTATATAGTTTAGTGTTATTCTATTCTTAAAAATAAAAGTAATAGACCCTTCCTGTTGGGATGTTAGGTTGAAAAGTGATCTGAATTGATTTTATGATCCTCCTTATGAGTATTTCAATGCTTCGTACAAAAAGTACTGGGTATGATGAAAGATGAAAATAATGGGGTGACTTATGACAGATTTTATTGGGTTACGATCAAAGATGTATGGGGTGGGACGAGGATTTTTAAGACTGTTATGGGGAATTCAATGTATGGTACAAAAATGACCAGAACGGACCTTGGGCCTCCTTATGATGTTTAACATGGGAAAATTGCACCTTTTGCGCTAGAACATACGTTGCTTTTCTACTACTAAGAATAAATTTAACAATTTAACTCAATAGCACGAAAATATTGCCGTGTACATTCCAATTGCACTACTATGAACTACAAAACCACTTATGGAATAATTGATAGTTGTCAATATATTATAATGATGAGATTCACCTACTACAAGTAGATATATATATATATATATATATATATATATATATATATATATATATTGCTGTGATAAAGGGTTGTTTAAGGGTGTACTTTATAGTAAAGGCCGTGCAGGAATTAGAAATCATAATATAGGAAGCAGAAAACTGCATTTATTTAATAGAAAATTGAGAAATGGTAAATAGTAAGCAGTCAACACCCTGTATATAAAGTATAAATAATTTTAAGCGACGCAGATAGACACATCTCAGGACAATAAGACGCATAGTTAGCGTAGAAATAAGGAATACATGCATTAGGTAAATAGTAAATATTTAATACTCTATAGATAGAGTTTTAGTTAATTTAGGTAATGCAAATAACGATATTTTTCAGTGGAAGCACGCGTATTTATAAGTAAACATAATGAAGGTAATGAAACACGCATTCAAAAGAATTCCAGTCAAGTATGATAATACGGAGATAAGAAATAGAGCTTCGAGAAGCATAGTGTAAATGCGTACAAATAGTTAACAATTTTGATAAAGAAAGGTGATTAAAAATTGCGTAAATAACAAGCATATATGAAAATTGAAAGTCGAATTGCATCAGTTGTTTGTGTACAACATGGAAGAGTGATTAGATTTGTCAAAACACCGCATGTCTGATAACAAGGCAGCTGCGAGCAAGCCACAATTACTTGAAGGCAGAGAAAGTTACATCAGAAACTACTTTAAATGCAAAGACTTGATTGGTTAAAATTAGCGACGAGCTTGTAAGCCATGCCTACTGACTGAGTAGGAGATCAATCATATATTAACAGGGACAGTGATAACGTACTCAGTTTTCAACTCAACAAAGGCCAAGGTGTGTCACTTTGAAACATTAGTGTAATACGCAAGAATAATTGAAAGTGAAAATTGTATAAGTGCGACGAAGATGAAAATTACGATTGCTGATTAAACGTAAGTAGATTTTGGGGAATTTATTTAAACTAAAACATAATAATAATAGGGCTCTGAGTCCATGGAGTATAAACTACGATTTCAAGTCTGGGGAGGATGATTATCCAATTCTAAATTTGGGGAAATTGATGAGAATAAATTCTGAGTCTGGTGAGAATAAGTCTAAATGAGACAACAATAATTTGGGGTGCATAAGTCTAAGTTTAATAATGGTAGTCCAGAGGGTGATGACAATAATTTAAATGCAATGGTTCATATTTCGAATGGGTATATGATAATTCTGAATTGGGGGAAAATAATTTTGATCCAAATGGATGGCATAATGCATGGAAAATATTAGCTGATAATGGATGCGTCAATTGCAGGAAGGAAATAGCGAAGAAAATAGACCAGGTTAGATTTTTAGCTATAAGACATTATTTTTCTATTTGAATTTAAATATTGAATATTGAATTTGCTTAATATAAATTAATGTGACGAAGTCAACAAAACAAAGGACTTGCATACGTATAAAGTGCGTTATATGATAAAAGAATTTTGAACGTTCCAAGCTTCTTTTTATAAAAACAATAGGGTTTTTGGTGACTTTAGATCGATTGAATAGTATATGATTTTTAATAAATGAGATTTACAACATTAATTAATTAAAAAGAGTATTTTAATAATTTTCAAAAACCTGTACATAATATTTGTTTACATTATATGGAATTAAATAAACTTCATTTTATAATTCTAAATAAACGCTAGTCGAGGTCAAAAGATAAAGTTAATGGGAGTGTAATTTGATAATTTAAACAATAAAGGAGGAGCCATAAGTTGAATACGCCATTGATAACGAGTAAGGCGGTATCACGTCAAGTTTTGTTATTGGTCGATACAAGGTCGGTTCAAGATAAAATCCAGTTAAGTTCCTGGAGGGAGTACATAGCAATATTTATATAAATACTCCCTGTATGTTTGTTGTGGTTTGTTTAGCATTCTTCTTGCTTAGTTTACTCATACCAAATATTTCAAACATCAATAAATCAAATTAACCTTCAATTTGTCATAAATGTCAAACTTGAAGTTTTGATTATTTTGACAACGATCCTAGGTCATGGATCGAAACGTAAATCAAGATGATATTAAAAACTATGAGTGGTTTAATTCCCAAAGAATATTAAGAAGAATATTTATATGTCGACCAAATTAAGAAGCGCGAATAATTGAGGGAGAACATAGCAATATATATAAATATATAATATATAATAGATATATATATATATATATATATATATATATGAAGAATAAGTAATTTAATGAGTCCTAAAATAATATCAAACAATGAAATTTAATGGCGAGTGACTCAATATTAGCCACAAGGGCATCCTGTCGACGCGTTTCGCCCTTGTTGGGACTCATCTGGACAGGAGTAGTAGCAAAGATGTAATATTTAACACAAACACATTATGGGAAGTACAGCATCACCCTTGTGGCTAATATTGAGTCACTCGCCATTAAATTTCATTGTTTGATATTATTTTAGGACTCATTAAATTACTTATTCTTCATAATTATAATCACTGGCTATGGAAAAAAGCAGTTGAACCAGATCTCCTCCGTGCCGACTGTTGATAAAACCTGCAAAGTCAGGTGAAACAGCACGAAGGCACAAATTGCGGGCTAGGTGATGCTGTACTTCCCATAATGTGTTCGTGTTAAATATTACATCTTTGCTACTCCTGTCCTGATGAGTCCCAACAAGGGCGAAACGCGTCGACAGGATGCCCTTGTGGCTAGTATTGAGTCACTCGCCATTAAATTTTATTGTTTTATATATATATATATATATATATATATATATATATATACAACCTTAGCAGGCAATTCTTTAAATTAGAATTATGACGATAGATAAAAATTTTTCGGGATTTGATTGCTTAAATAACAACAGGTACAATGCAGTTACTTTATTACTGTAAACTTGACTAATTTCGGAGAATTTATCTCCTTCATCAGAAGCTAAAATTATACACAACCAGTTAAAAGAAAAATAAACATTACATAAAATTATAACTTACGCTAGTAAGTTTGTAAAAATACCTTCAAAACAGACTAGCATAATGTGCTACAGACATATTACTAACAATTCTCTGTAAAAGTTATCAAACGATTACATTAATTTTAATAGAATTAATTTTTGGTCACATTTTTAGACCCTTATGTGGCAGCCATAATGAAATAATTGAAATGTAAATATGTGCCTATTATGCATCTACAAACAGATTAATTAGCAGAGTGGATAACTGTTTACAGCGATTGGAATATGGTAGATGTATTCGAGAACCTGCGACGTATTGAGATTGTTATATATAAAAGCCGGTAAATAATTAGGATTCATTCAAGATAATTCATTCGCAATAGTTGGTGGAGCGTTACAAATTGTTTGTTTATATAAATACTTGTCGACGATACCCTTGGTCGGTAAAAGAAGAACTGTAATGAACGTTAAATTTTTGTGCAAGTTACATTTATTAAAAATAACACATTTTGAAGCTTATAAAGTAAAACTGCGACATATAAAATTTTATTTAAAGTAAATGGAAGTATACAATGGAAAAATGTGGTTTTCCGAATAATTTTATGGATAAAATTATTTTTTAAACGGAAAAATTTGGAGATGGAGACTTAATCAACCAAGTATCAATTCTACAATATAAAAGTCCAAAAATGCAAGTATAACATTATTTTGAATCCTTAGAGGGAAAATTTGAGCTATTATTAAGTGGATTAAGCTAGAATAAGATTTTTGCGTATAGAAAATTACTTGTGAGTGAACAATTTTATTTTATACAAATTAGAGGTAAATCTTCGAGATGATTTGACCTTTTCAAAAGGTTTTCTCGGGGGTCACTGATCAGTTACACTGAGACGGTATAATAGGATGGTATTTAAATTATCCATATCACTCTTAAAAGAAAAATCTGTGACTTACACATGAAAACTTTCGAGTTTCTAATTATTAACAAGGATTAGGTAAAGATTATATTAATGTTCAGTAATGATAAAATGTTGTTTCTTTCTAGACTTAAGTTGTAAATTGTATTTATAAGCTTTTTTATATCTGTGTGTGTAAGGAAATTTTTTAGATACAGTGCGTAGAAGAAAGATGCTTTTGATTGTATCATAATTTGAAGGATCGTTTATAAAAATTTTGTATCATTATGGATGGTGATGTTGAAATTTCGTTGTTTCATTATCGGTAAGCTGGCAAGATAATACGAGCATATACAGGTAAGGATCAACATCATTTCGTTTTTATCGTTTCAATTAATAATCTTTGCATCTTAATTGGATTGGTTAACTGTATCCAAATATCCACAACATCCTTTATATATAGATTTTTTTAGTGAACGTAAATATACGGATAAGTTGATATTTTTATTTTTTGGGATATTTTTGTTTGGATTTTATTAAATAATCATTTGCTGGTTTCTGACGTTAATTCTCACAAAAATATAGTACAATAGAGAAGGAATCATTAGCCATAATTTGGACAACGAAATATTTTGGACCATACCTTTACGGACGAAAATTCTACTTATACATCGACCATAAACCATCAGTATGGCTATGCAAACTTAAAGAACCAATCTCAAAATTACAACGACGGAGAATCAAACTAGAGGAATACGATTACGAAATTATATACAAAAAAGGAATTTATAATAACAACGCAGACGCCCTAAGTAGAATACAGCTCAACGCACTAGAAACGGAATCCATTGTAGGAAACGTAGACGAGACGGAAGTAAAAGAAACCCCAGACGAGATAGACACCATACATTCAACGTAAAATGAAGTACCAAAAACTGCGATTAAAATATTACACGAGGCCATCGATATAAAACCAAATCAATTTATAATTACCGAAATTTTAACCAACCCCAATCTCGTAAAATATACAAAAACAGACAATAAGAAAATATACCAAATTCAAATAACCAAGGACGACAACGAGGAACAAATAATTAAAATTCTAAAAGAATACACCCCCAGAAAAAGATTTTACTTTTACTTCAACACCGAACATTTGTATAAACGATTTTCAGAATTATATGTTAAATTATTTAATAACTCTGGTCCTGAACTTATCAGATGCACAAGAAGACTAATAACATTAGACAACCCTGACGAAATAAACGATGTAATTAGAAATTAACACGAAGGAAAATCCAACCATCGTGGAATTAATGAAACAATAAAGCAACTTATAAGACGATACTATTTTAAAGATATGAAAGAATTAACCACAGACTTTATTAACCAATGTGAACTATGCGGCAAGGCAAAATACGACAAAACACCCCCGAAAACACCCTTAATGTTAACCAAAACACCTGACAAACCTTTTCAAAAATTACATGCCGATACTTTAGTAGTAGAAGCACAAAACCTTTTAACTATTGTAGATGCATTTACCAAAATAGGCCAAGCAATTCCCATCACTTCATAAAATAGCATTCACGTAACACAAGGATTTTTTACAATCCTTTACATTTTATGGCACACCGAGACAATAATCTTAGATAACGACAGCGAATTTAAAAATGAGACGATACAAAACACTTTAGAACTCCACAAAATAAAAATTCATTTCATAACTGAAAACGACCTTGAATCGAATGGACTAATTGAAAGATTACATTCAACCCTGTTACAACAAATCAGATTATTAAGACTAACTTACAAGAAGGAACACATCACGAACTTAATGTCATACCCACTAATCGCCTACAATAATAAGATCCACTCATCAACGAATTTTACACCCCTAGAATTAACATTAGGACATTCAGATTCCCGCAACCCTTATAACATACATTATAACAAGGAAATATATCAACAATATGCCAAAGATCATAAAGAGAAACTAAAAATAACCTATGATACAGTAAAAGATAAATTAGATAACGATAAAAAACGTATTACCACAACCCGCAATAAGAATACCGACGCAAATAAATTTTCAATAGAACAAACCGTGTACGAAAAAATTTCCAAAGCAAACGACACAAAACGGCACTCAGAAATTTAGGCCCATTTAAAATTAAGAGAATATAAGACAAAAATATAACCGTAGTAGACAACGGCAAGATAACAAAATACATTCACTTCAAAAACTTAAGACACCCTGTAATTTCAGATGAACACTCATCACCCTTACCGTCAACTTCCGCCCAGGTAGAACGGACAACGACATACTAATTAAAGATATAAAAAATAACCTCGGTATACCAATAAAATTGGAAAGTATGCAGAATACAATAGACTATTGGACGTTCGCACAAAAATTCGATTTAACGGAACTAAAACAAGAATTTCAAATAATCAAAAGCAATTATTAACGATTAAAACAATCAATGAACACAGCCGAAGACGGAAATGAATACGCCATAGAAATGATGAATTATAACATAGAGAGAGAGTATTTTAAGAAATATAGAAGATAAATTTAAGATTAATTCCCACAGAACAAAGTACAAGACAAAAAAGAGGACTACTTAACGGAATAGATAACATAATAAAAGCTATCGCAGGAAATTTAGATAACCAAGACGCAGAACGTTATGACAACGCAATTCAACAGCTAATTGAATATCAAAACGATATGAAACCATTAATAGCAACCAAATATTTCTTACCCAATTAACTATTATAAAATTCAACGAAACATTAAGAAAGTTAGTAAGAAACCAAGTTAGTATAGCCAACAAAATACTAACCCTTGAAACTAACATGCAAACCACCATGTTAGAAATCCGAGATTTAATTAGATTCAATACAATATTCACCCAGATAATATCAACCCTTACTGTAATCCAACAAATTTTAACCACATTAGAAAACGCCGTAACATTTGCAAAATTAAATAGGTACATTACACTCTAGTATCATTGAACCAAGTGACTTAATAAAGGAATTATTAAGAATTAGATCATTTATAACTAACAGTAAACTATCCTTTGATGTAACAGAATTAAACATTCTTATATTTGAAAAAATAGCTATAGTAAAAAGCTATGTGAAGAATAACGAAATAACATTCTTAATAGAAATCCCCATAGTAGAGAATAACAATTATAATTATTATCATTTATTTGCTTTTCCAATGAAAATTACTAGCATGTATCAAGTTATCATACCCAAAACCAAGTTCCTATCCTTAAATGAACAAAGGTATAATTACACAAACGAAAGGTGTAATGAAACAACACCAAATCAATATTTATGCCAATCGTTGACAACAAAAACTATCCAAGAAGCCAGCCCTTGCGAAGCACATTTACTAAAATTTTCGAACCATTACGACAATTGTGCAACAAAACCGTACAAATCTCCAATATGAAGATTCAAAAGGTAACAGAAAACAAATGAATTGCCATATATCCAACAGAAGTAATAGCAACTGTCCACTGCAATCAAGACGAGAGCAATCTAGCAACAACCGGAAGCAAAGTATTCACCCTTAAGGAAGACTGTTATTTAAAACTGAAAAACGAAATACTCAGAGTACATCAAGACCCCACAGTAACCAGGAAATCCGCAAATTTACCAGAATTACAATTCAAAATAGAACAACCAGAAGAAGAAGAAATAATCAAGAAACCCATGCAATTAGAACATCTGGACTTAGACTATCTCAACCACGCCATGAAATTAATGGGCAAGTTTAAAGAACAATTGAGTGAGTTAAAAGTGCCAAAATTACACTATGACAATATAAGTGTTTGGACAATTTTATTATTCATTTTTCTATGTATTTTACAAAATGTATCTTAGATATAAGAATAAAGAAACCAATTTTAGACATAAGGAAACAAAGGTAAATAAAGAAATAACAAATGTTCACCTAGAAACGATGAATTTTAAACCATGAATTTAAAAATTAAGCCAAGAAAACCTTAATTTTTCATTTACGCCGGGAAGAGTTATGTATCCCCCAATATATATGTACCATTAATAGAAAGTATTAGAAATTATTAAGAATTATAAAGAATTACTAAGTTAGATGCAACATTGCATCTCAAGGATAATTAAATAAAGGTTAATGAAAGTTCACAAGCAAGTTGTGAGAACGGATGCAATACATTGTATTCCAGACGATGTGATAATGCAGGTGGCAGGTGACAGACGGTTAAAAACCGTGATTACCTGGAAAGTAAGATTGTTACATTGTATAATGATTAGTATTAAGAAATAAGCAGACATAAGCTCTGCAAGTTTCCACAGACATGTGTGCGGCAGGGACAACATAAATACCCGGGGAGCCCCAAGACCATCAGTCAGTCTGAGCATCTCAGCTTTAACATTGTTGTTTACCTAGGCTACTTGTCCTTAATATTAGTTCAATTAATTATTTTACTTCGACTTAGAGTAATTTTAAAACAGTTTGTTAAAATTCCACAATTAATGTCTGATTAAACTAATAAAATTTGTTACAAGTTTTGGAAGTAGTTTTTAAAAACACTGCTCCCAAGGCCCGAAACGTAACTGGCGTCCTTGTGTAAATTCGTTAAAATAAATGAATAGTAAGAATAGCTTAATTTAATTTTACTCGCTTGATTAAGAAGTTGGATGGCGATCAAATAATATTGGAAAAACCATTACAGTATATACCCGTAACTTTAAAGCTAGATTTGATATTTGCAAGTGTCTGTTTTATCGCACTCTTTCGAAAACATACCTCCAGAACACAAGTTAGATATGGACCGTTCAGCTGAATTAATCGAGAAATATTGGGTTTCTTTATCATCCTATTAATATTCAATGGCTCAGAATACTGCTTTGGCCATTGGTTGTAATTCATGCATTGTATTACTAGGAAGACATATAAGGTTATATTCAATCTATCTATGATCGTATAGTTTAAATTATACTTATGCTCTATATAAAATTAGAGGACATTTACCAGGTACTTTAATTTTGAAAAATGTTCAAGTCATTGTACAAATTTCTCTGTAATGATACTAACTTTTCTGTCATTTGTATGGTACCTCTTGGAGACAGTGAGCTCCCATTCGACTTTCAGTAGTTCTCCTTTAAAAAGCATCACGGGTGGTATCGCTATTCCAATGCATTAGCACATGATATAATAGAAACATTTTAACCGTGTCCATTTAAGACTGTGTGCACGCTTCTAGCGTGGATATTGTATTTTTTTAGACTTTGAATAATATTCATCTGGTCCATTACCGCTTTTAATTTTGCGGAGCCGTCATCAACAATGATTTTATTCATCTTTTGTGCGGTCGCTGGATCTAATTTTGTGTTTTTTTGTGAGGAATTTTAGGGTGTTAACGCCAATGCAGTCCTGTTATTTTGTTGGTGTCATTAAATGGGTTTTGAGGTTATTTATCAATGTGAAACGATACACACATTGTTTCAATGCTTTAGTGGTAATACGATATCAGGCGGTTCCATGGCTTAGTTGGTTCGCGCCTGGCTATTAAGCCGCAGGTCCTGGGTTTGATTCCCGAAACAGACCGCTTAAAAATGCAAATTAAATACTAGAAACAATGTTGGAAAAAGATTTTTCCCAGTAATTTCAATGCATTCTTCTATCAAAGTACACTGTTGCTCGCAGAAATATTAGTGTGTCTCAGAATATACAGCAACAAGTTTTAACTAAACTGCGTAAAAAGCTATTTAAAATTCACCTTGATGGGTTATTGATACAAACAAAGATCGCCATTTAGTTGCGTATGATTTTGTGATGGAGTATCAGCAAGCTGATACACGTTTGAGCAATAACTATCGAGTTATTTAATATCTTGCATAGTTTTTAAATAAAGCAAGCGTTCAATAAGAAAACTGTGCCTATACACGCACATGTGATGTGTGAACGATGAATGGCAGGTGCCAAGATATTCAAGCGCTTGTGAAACAAAATTTCTGCAATGTATCTGAACACGCTGCATTATTCACCGAGAAGCACTGGCTGCCAAGCAAATAAGTTCCAGTTTAAACATGGTGTTAATAACAGTCGTAACTTCAACGAATTATATGTAAACGAGGCCATTAAAATCGAGGTCTTTTTCTGCACTTTGTAAAAACATGGGCGCAATACATATAGCATTATTATTTTATTGTAAAGTAAGATTCTTTTACTGGATGTTTACGAATTAAGAGAATAAACTACCAAATTTTTCGAAAAAGAAAATCACCAGAGGTCAAAGTTGTTCCAAAATCATGTATTCCTGATGAATTGAGTTATTTAGTTGACATATTGGTACTGAATATTTCTAATCTTCACGTTTAAGCAACAAATGCACATCACTTAGTTACGAAAGAGAAAGTTCTACGCTTTATTTGGCTACACAACGATCTTATTTTAATTATTAATCTACTTAGGAGATTTTTATTGTAGAACTAAGTAGGTTATGACTCATTATACAAATGCGGTTTTGAGTTTCCAACCTGTTGGGGATCTTTAGAAATAGTTTTATTATGTTTATTATGTATTTCTTGAAATGAAATGTTAAATAGGATGTTTTCCGCGCTTCAAAAATGCAAGTTCAAGGAGTGGTGGACAGCGGACGGGAGTTGGAAAACGAATAGCGGTCATAATATTCAACCTACATTGGGTTACCGTATATGAAGGACGAATGATAAGTAGTGCGTTAAAATGCAGTGAGTTTTCCTGTCTGTAATCCCTGGACCTTTCCCTTACATAAAATATTTGTGCTCCCTGTTTTAATGTTGCAAGTTATCAACGAACTCCGCTGCTACTTGGTGAAAAAAGGCCACGGAAATCCATACACCCATGCGTACGTAGTTAGAGAAAAAAATACATACTAATATTTGCTGCGCAACAATGGCCGCATTACAAGGATTTGGTAATTATCTCTACCTTGACTTAACTATATAGATTAATAGAAATAAGCTTGATTTATTTATTGGGTTCATTAATCATTTTGTATTGTAAAAATTTGTGCAGTATTATTACGCCTTCTGTACGTGTACACTATGAGTTATTGTATTTTCCACCTGTTTAACTGGCAAGTAAGAAAAGTCAATGCTCATTTTAGAAAATTAGAATTATGGAGTTTATACTTAAAGCGTAGAAATATAGACATGTTTAAAGATGAGTTCCTTAAAACCTACACCGCTGAAGAAGTACACATCAAAGTTTTATTTGCAACTTTAACGAAGGCATTGCAAAGTATTATATAACTGATTACAACTTCATAGTAAATACGAGCGGGTTAGCAATTCACGTGAAAGAACTCCTGAAGATCTCACATTTAAAGAAGATGAACAGTATATGGATTTTAAAGTAATTGACAATATTAGAAAACAGTTCGCTAATAAATCTCTATTTTGAGTTTTGATTTGGCGCGAATATCGATTGTTTGCACTAAAGGTAAAAGTTTTTCATACACTTCTACTATTTTTAACAACTTATCTTTGAGAAGCCAGCTATTCTGCTTAACATAGAAAGGGAACTGAAGGTGTCTATTTTCAACGTTTTGGCATTTTACGAAAAGCTGTCTACGGGACAGTTTCAGTAAAGTCACACTAATTTGAGTAATTGTCATATTGATTTTACTTTACTCATTTCTGAGTTTGCATTAGGTAATGTTATGTATGCACCTATTTGCGTGACATTGTGTTTTGAATTTTATAATGTATTTAATGTTATTAAATTCTATTTGTATTTTCGGTTTTTTGAAAAAAAAGTCTTTTCTGATGTTTTGCTTTATTCTTCGCACATTTTCGCTCCCCTTCCTGTCGCTGTTTTGTAAAGGGTCACGTCTTACGGGTTGTAAAATACTGTAGTACTCGGAATACATGAAAACTTTGACAAACAAACGGATTAAGTGTATTGACAGAAAGGCAACTATCTTAAAAGATTGTCTATCTTCATTTGGAAAAATTATTCCTAGTTCCATGTTTACTTGACTTCTCGATCCGTGCTCTCCCACTCTGCAAGTCAAGCTGTTGTTTTTACCGGGTGTTTGGTTATTTCACGGAGCAAATGTGAATGCTAACCTGCATTAAAAAACTAAATAAGAATGCATGCTAAGAATTTATTCTAAAATTATTAGTTCCGAGGAAATCCTTGGTTAGAGAAATAAAAATGGCAATTTGCATTCAAAACATATTTATAATATTTAATAACGGTAATACATTTTCAAAGTGCGCTCTACTAAGCAAGATTTCGCACACCATATCCATGATTCATAAGCACGTGCGTCATTTTTGGATTTTGGCTCAAACTTTCACGTGTTTCCGTTATCATCATCCTTATGTTTTTAGTCCTGGAACTGGTTAGCTCCATTGTTTCCTGTTCTGAGCTAACCTACACATTTTCCTGCAATTTCCACAACCTACATCTTTCACTATCTGCGTGCAGTAGTCTAATCTAGGTCTACCTCTACCTCCATTTTTTCTTATCTCTGCTTGTAATATGTCCCGCACTATTCCCCAAATGCCTTAGAATATGTCCTATCCTTCTATTTCTCCTATTTTTTCCCACATATATCTTTCTTGCCCTAGTATTTCTAGAACCTCTTTGTAATTAACTTTGTCTGTTCATGCTATCAACATCGTACATCTGAAGCACCACATTCCAAAAGGCTTCTACCATTTTTCTGTCTGCTTTTCCGACTGTCCCTATTTCATAACCGTACGGTGCTGTGCTCTACACATATGCGTTTAAAAATTTTTTTCCTTGTTTCTATGTTTGTTATCTTTGAACATAGCAGGTGTTCTTTCTTGTTAGATACAGCACGACTCCCCCTCTATTATTTTCTAAATGTGTACTTTATTTCGTCGATATTCAGTGGTATGTGAAGTGGTTAAGCAACCTGACGGCTATCAAGATTCCGTTATACATTTTCGTAATTCTTCCATGTTCTGAACTATTTATTTTAAGTTATCCTTAATTTAAAAAGATCCCGAATTGTCAAATCGGTTGAGCGAGGTGACTATGTTATAGAGCTGCTACGACCTATTCTTTTATGGTTGTCGAAAGTTATCTAAATCATCCGCAGTAACCCTGTAAGAATGTAGTAGCGCACCGTTACTTCTCGCGATCTGGTATAGAACTTCATCCAAAAACTAAAAAAATATTTTGAAGAAAACTTAAATAGATTGTTTCTGTGAACCTTTCAAGAAGTAAAAGTAATCGACTAGTTTAAAATTGAACACTCAACAACATACACATATTTAAAGAAAACGTATATTAGAATGTGTGGTAGCTTTAGAATAAAGATTTTCAAATGAACAAACTTGAGTATTTTCAAAATTTATAACACCATTTCTGGTGAAGCAAGACTATTTTTTTAAGAATTTTGGATCTGATTAATAAACTTAAAACTTTGTGCGTTTGAAAAATGTTGCAAAACATTATTGAAACGCCCAGACAACCTTCTACTAGTGTGTAATGGGAGATTGATCTAAACAGGGTCATGGAAAATGGCGATTCACGGACTGGATGCGGTCCACGTCAATATTTTATTAGACCCGCAAAGTATATTATAAATTGTATGGTCTGAAAAAGTTTAATGCTGTGTAGAATTAATTGAAAATTAAAAAAAAGTTACTTAAAGATAAGAATGTAACATTCTTTAATATTTAATTATAATCATTTTTAGTTAATGTAGATTGTAAATTCAATGTTATATACTTTTATATATGTAAATACTACTCTTTCAATTTCATTTTCATTCTCTTTAAAATTGTGTATTTTTATAAATCGATTGATGCATGTTTTGTTAAAAATTCATTTCAAATTTTATGTTATAATATTTTTAAATAATATTCATTCATTTAATTTTTTATAGTACAACAGCATTGCGTTCTGATAATTATCCGATATTAAGGTTTGAATATTTTCATTTCAACTTTTTCTTTTTTTTGCATAACATGGCTTTTAAAACTTATAATATAACCCTTTTAACTTAAAAACACTGGTCAAATTTTCATGCACAATATGGCCCGATAGTTAAAAGATTTGGCCACCTCAAATCAACGGCGTTTAAAATTTGGTTTCCCTTATCAACTGTTCGTCAATATCTTTGCCTGTCCATATTAATTCGCTCTGGTACAAATGTTCCCGTTTCCTTTAATCTATACTTTTAATGACAGTAAGGGCTTCCGGTTTGGCAAGCTTCGCCTGAGGTAACTCAAAAACCTACGTACTGCTTCTACAGAATTTTTGTAAACTTCGCTATAAATTAAAAGCATATCCGCTAATTCTTATGAGAAAATAAATTTGTTGTCAACCATAACAATAGTAATGACTTGTAAGACAAATAATTGTTTAGACAAACAATTGATTGACATTTGTAAGAAATATTGTTGCTCTTTCCGCAAAATGTCGATGTCGAAATCGAATATTTCTTATTTCACCATTATGCTACTATTCAGTTCAACACATACTGTGGCAAAAAGTCGTATGAGTCTGGCCAATAGAACAACAGCTGTACATCGTTGCAAAGTGTCATGTTTTAAGGTTAGTCAGCAGTTCTTACAAATTGTCGTATGTTACCGATTGTCATGTAGATCGCTTGTGCAATCAACTATTGGATTTTAAAATACCGTGTTTAAATGTCTAAGGTATGTACTAACGTAATATTATGTTTTATTTATAAGCTTCTAATGACAAAACCACTTTGCCTTGCAACAGAACACGGTAATTCGTGAAAATGAGGTTATGTTTGTTGAAAATTGTTTTAAGTTAACTTGTTTTAGGTTAATTTTGTTTGAACAGAAGTTTCCTTTAGCTCTCGAACATGTATGTTTTAAATATGTATAATTGTATAAACGTGCAATCGTAATTAAACACCGTTTTTGTCTGTTTAATCTTAGAACTACAAATGTCTTAAGTTTCTTTAGCCCAAGTCTTCTGTTAAATCTATTGATAAGACATTTGGCAAGAATTAAAAATAATCCCCCTTCTAAGTAATTGCCTTTCAAGGGTATCATTTCTTAACACTATATTAAACTGTTTTCCATTAATTGTGGTGTACATTATTACCTACTCTGTAGTGGACTAAATAACCTTAATGTATAGACTTAGGCTTTATAATTTGCTTTTGGAGTCTGAGTGTACTATTCTTAACTTTCAATAGGCTTAAATACAGTATATCCATTGATAGATTTAATAATATCGAAGGGTTAACTCATTAGTCAATAGAACAATTTATAGCAAATCGCAAAGTAGTTTGATAAATCTATAAATTGTTTCGGCTATGACTCTGAGTACTGAATGACATTCTCTGTTAGTATAATTTGAGTTTTCCTCAACTTACATAATAATATTAATTACCTAACTAACTAATAAATAAGTATATGCTAATCAGTTTGTTATTATTGTTCTAGAACAAAAATGGCATTCTGGGATAAGCTTTTAGTTGACTTGGCATTGGCAGAAAGAAAGATGTCGCCAAGGTCTGAAGAAACCCAAGTCCGCTACTTTGATAATTTCTTAGAAAGTATTGTAGAAACAAACAAACATTGTCACTGTAAGCATACGGACACTGTTGTAAATACTAGAAATATAAGTAGTTCGATAGAAATGTTAAGTCATGAAACAAGTAAAAGTAGGTCTGTTTTAGAAAAAGAGATCGGTCATTTTACAAAACTGTAAAGTATAAGAACTTATCAGACAGTAACACTCCTTGATTTTCTGAATCAGATGAATTTGTTTGCTATAATCCTACAGATACAGAACTCAACGATGTTTTGAACAATGATGAGAAAGGAAATAGGAAAAAAAGAGATATAATGACGCAAGTGAAGAAATTAACTCTAATAAAGAGAATAAAAAGCTAATGCTGAAGAACCTACAGGAAATAGAACTAGAGAGATAATATTGAAGATGCAGGACTCGAAGAAAGAGAAAATACAAGAGTTAATGTTGAAGACGGAGAAGCCGAAGGCATCGCAAATGAAGACCATGAACTAGAAATAAGAGCGACTGTTGAGAAACGAAGAAGAAGTCGTGAAGGACTATCTAATCCGAAAAATTGGGAGCGACAAGTCAGCAAAAATAAAAGTATGCGAGGAGAAAAGTACAAGGAGTTAAAAAAACAGATTGTGAAAATATGTAAAACTTCCACTTTGACTGAATCTAATAAAAGGAATAAATCATACAAGTATTGTTTGATAAAAGAATATACCCATGTTAATGTGTGCAAAAAATGTTATCAAACACGCTTGGGTTAGGTGAAAGAAGTGTTAGGTTAGGCTACAAAATTTCCTATGCGATTTCGATATTGATTTAGAAGATGAAAATGTGGAAGATCACTTTCCGTTAGAAGTAAATGCCCCTGTTACTTTTGCATCTATAAAAAGAAAGCGACCTTTAGAAAATGTGAAGCTTTGATCGTTGAAAAATTGTTCGATTAAATACCGAAAATGGAGTTCCATTACTGTAGAGCTAATAGCCAAAAATTGTATATTGAACCAGTAACAGCTCTTTTTAAAGAATACAGGCAAAGCTTTACTGATGGCAACTGACAAGTTCAAGTTGATCAGTGTTCTTTACGGTTATGTACAAACTAAACATTGATCTCTACCAGCACAAAAGTGCCGAGCATGCATTTAACATAAACAAGATACTGTGTTTGGTAAGTGTGTAAAATACATTTAAATCATAAAGAAAAATCTAGGGAAGAAAAAAGCTAAGGAAAACCCTAGGCCCATACACAGTTGAATTTCAAGCTGTACTGATGCTACCTAACATAATGCGTTCTTCAGCTTATTACAAAACAAAACTTAATTTTCACACCTATACAATCTATAACGTGAAAGATGCAAATGTAAAATGCTTTCAGTGGCATGAGGCCAGTGTCAGTCTGAAGAGTGCAGCGTTTGCTTCTATGCTTTACGAATTTTTGAAAAAAGAAATTGAGGAAAAAACTTTCTGAAATTATATTGTGTTTCTTGTGGATTTACCAATCAGAATAGGTGCGAGAAAGTTTCCAATGTGCTTCTTTACCTTTCAAACATTACTGAGGTCACAATTGCTCAAATGTATTTGGAGCCGTGTCACACGCAAATCGAAACCAAAACCAAAACCAAAAGAAGAGAATTTTACATACCTTATGATTATGTACAAGAAATGCAGGAAGCAAGAAGTAAGCAAATGCCATTTAGTGTACCATTGTTAAATTAAACTGACTTTTTAAACTTTTCAAGCTGTTACTACAGTGGTGATCCCTTTATCACCGAGTATGTGCATTTAAATACTATCAAAAACACATTTATTCCAAACGCGACATAAAAAATGAGCGGAAAAAACTTCCAAGACAGCTAAAAACAACTGGTGTCTACCAAGAGCTACCTGCGTTATACAAGTCACCCATCAAAATCACTCAAAGTGAGTTTGAAGATTTACAATCTTTAAAGAAGAGTATACCCGGGTACCATCAGTATTTTTATGACTCTCTTCCCCATGAATGCGATGATGTTACACCCAACCAGTGTAAGCACATTCTAACATTAGACTTAGTTGCTTTTTGATACTAATTGTATAATACAAGCTCTGATTTTCTTTAACGCTTTAAAAGTTTAAATAAAACATATTATCATAGGCATTAAATATGATTATACATAAAACCATCGTACTTTTCTTTATTAGGACCACTAAAAGTTTACATTTAGCATCCAAAATGTAATAAGATATAATTGCAAAATGGCTTCAGATAAACTTTTGTAGTACAACAAGACTTAGCCATATTGAAAAATGCAGTAAGTTTCAATGCGAACTGTTTTATGTAATATTCTCTAGATAATTATAAATACAGGTCTTATCACAAATTAACTTTTAAAAAAACTGTAATAAATATTTATGGGTCATAAAATAATTATTCTTATCCTAAGTATTTATTATTAATATAAACAACCCGGTGCTTTCAGGCTGATTGGTATTAAGTTTTTTTAGTCTCCTGAAAAGTTTACTATTTTACATAAGACATTTTGCACGAACAGCAACGCTATAAAAAACAAAATATAAGGAATTGCTGGTCTATTACTTAAGTGTTATAATAATGGGTGTGAGTGAACTATTTTAATTCTTTATTCAAGAATATTTTTGCAACATAGATTTTAGAGCATATATTTTGTTTTATTTTTAGATGTAGATTTATATGCCCAAATTTGTTCCGTGCAATAAAAAACACCCTGTATAATGATAATTGTCTACTAGAATAAAGTATGATAATAAGATTGTTTGATGTTTGTTAACATATCTGCAGAAATTTAGTGGTAGCTCTAAAGATGCTGGAGTAAATAAAACGGATGGGTAAAATAATATTATGCAAACAGTTTAAATGGCTTATTTGGATTCAGATCACATCTTGGGTATAAATTTCAACAACAGGTATCTGCTTCTATGTATATATTTAAAGTGTTAAGATTATTTATTATTGTTCACTATCATTTAAACAAGCGGTACCAGTGAGTCTTCAATATGGTATAAGTTTAATGGTTATTCAAGAAATAAAATTAATGTTTACATCTTGAATTCCATGTAGCTCCGGAGGCAACAGATTACTCAAATTTGTTTTGTTTCAGGTATCGAGATGACACGCTCTGTTGGACTGAACGGTGAGTATAAAATAAAATTATTCCTAATTAGTTCTATTAGCATCTTTAGTGGGTTTTAGTATAACAAGCTTAGTGGGTGTTAATATTACTACTTGTACTTGTAATACTAATAATAGCAGCGCTATTCTGTCAGACTGTCGCACAATCACGAATTTGAGGTCAGTTGTTCGATACGAAAACGGGTTGTGGATCTAGTTTTTGTTTTGTCATATTATCCATTATAGGCCGGCATCAATACTTGTTCAAAGTTTTTTTGGTTTGGTCGTAATGCATCAACTAATGAGGGTGGCAAATAAAGCAAGACCGTTGTTATAAATTATCTCGAAGTCGATTAGCCGGAGTCTATCAACCTTAAATCGAAACCTGTTATAAAATTATCCCAATGATTGCTGCACTAAAGCTGAAGAGGATAATTTGCTGGGACGTCGATATATAATATAATAACGTACTACGTTACGTATACTCGCGGTTCGTCAATGTCTTCTCTTCGAGGCGAACGACACCGCAAAATCGTACACATGCCTACAAACGCAATTGTAAAAAATATATCCATTGTTTGAAGGCTTATACTATACTCCCGTATTAGGAGGTTGCATAAATTAGCTGAGCGACGCGGCGCGGCGCGGAGGACGCGGTCACAATAGCGGTCTGTAACGAACTGATGTACCTTTGATATCTTCTCGAATAAATCTCCAGCGTCCAAACCAGAGATGATTTTTTGTGAGAAAATATACGGTGCTGTTGTATTGTTGACTAGATAGAAGCAATATTTATTGTGTCCAGCAGGCAGTCAGAATGCGGCGACGACTAGCAGAGTCGCATTTCCACATTCTCAACATACATGGATTTTAATGAGCAATCCCTCTTACTCGGCCCCGTGCGCGGTCCGAGCTTTTTGCATCAATGAGCGGCCTTCTTTGTCAGTTCAGTAGTATCCTAAACAAGAACAAAAGCGTTGGTCAGCTGCTTATATTATTATATATATAATGCAACTTGAGCGCGTCTTCAATAAGAACACACTTTCGTTGTGTTAGAACAAGAACCGTATCGTGTTTGCGGAGATCATAAAAATTGTGTAGGGTGTGAACAAATGTAAAGCGAATTATTAAACGTTGAGATTAATCGTAAAAAACTTGGGGCAATTGCATTTCCCTGCTCAAACAAACTCGCTAACGGAATTTTGATACCTTACCCCATCTGACGAAGTCGTTTTAACTTCGTTCGTGCGAGACAATATTACCGACATGTCGCACCCTCCATTTCACGTTAACGCATAAAAAAATATGAAATTATCGCCTGCACTTCGTTACGCATTCTCAAATCTTTATAAACTGAGTTGAGTCTAATTAACTTCTGTTAACTTATATTTATTTAAAGCTAGACGTAAGAAGTTGAAACTCGGCATTATTTCTGAAAACCAATTAGACCATAATGGGTAGCAGTAGATCGTTGAAGGAAGGCTAGTGACATATATGGAGCTGTATATTTGTTTCAGGGAACTACTTGCTGAACACCGGACGATACCTTGCAAGTAACACCGGCACGCGTACGTTCTTGGCAACCTGATAAAATAAAACCACTGTCGATTTAAAAAGTTTATGTCACCACCGGTAAGGTACACTATTTTTAAATTACAAGTACTAATTTCTAAAGGTATTAGAGTTTAATATGATAATATAAAAAACCCATTATTATGCATCACTTCTAATAACACTGGCCAACTACCCCTATTATACCAATACCCTCAGAAATGAGATTGCTTTCTTAATGTCTATAATCAACGGAACATTCTCGGATCTTAAACGAATTAACCGCATAATAAGACATTTTATATAAAAAGTAAATGAGTTTTATATTTGTACATTTGCTTTCTATAATTAAAGTCTCGAATGAACTTTCTAAACAAACTATTTTGAACGGTTCAATAAAAACGTTTAGCATATCCTTTATTATCGCCGTCCATACCTGGGTATTGAAACACTTTACCGATATATTTAAACCAACTTAATTTTTATGCAAATTCATAACACGCCTAAATTAATGTTAGCAAAAATTGTAGTAGTTTGTTGGTTTTAATAAACCCCACGTTTACCAATAACTATTTTAGTGAAACCTTTTTTGCGAAACATCGTTTCCACCAAAAATCGATTTTTACTAAACCACTAGTATAGGAATGCAAGCGTCCGTGCACAGCGCCTCCGCTTCAGCGCCTGTCGGATCCACCACAAACCCCTTTTCGAGTTAAAACCCCTAAACCCGAATTTTCTAATTTTTTGATTCATAAACATTTTCTTAGGATGTAAAGCATTTATTTTATGGGTTCGAATATTTTTGAAAGTCTCAATCCGACATTATTTTTAATCTAGGATCAACCCCTAATCGATTTACAACCCCAAATCCCAATGTTCTAACTTTATTACCTTCAACTGAAAGTTTGCAACACCGTACCCAACCAACAGATGTTTGGCAACCCGTAATACTGTATATTTTGATTAAAAATAATGCATTAGTAAAAACTTTATTGAAAATAAAGCAATTTATTAAATAAATATCATCATCATTTTATTTTCGACCTTACTTAAGGTCGGTTTGATACAGCTCTAACTTCTTTTCTATTCTGTGCTGATCTAGCTTGAGCTATAGCTACTATATCCCTTCTGCTACGTCCGTCTTTTGTAATTATACTACCTAAATAGCAAAATTCATCTGCCTCCTCTAATTCGGCATTACCTATTTTTAATTTTGGTTTAGAACTAGGCTGTAACTCGCCTGCCATTATCTTTGTTCTTTTTGAGTATATTCTCATACTATAGTTACTCTGTAGTATCTCATCTGAAATATTTAAAAACTCTCCTAACTCTTTTCTAGACTTAGCTATAATGGCTATATCATCTGCAAAACGTAACATGTCTATTTTCTGTCCTTGTACACTAATACCTATCTCTTTTCTTTCCCCCCTTCTCTCTCTCTCTCTCTGTAGCTAAGTTTAAAGCTTCCTCAATATAAACATTAAAAATCAAGGGAGATAGTATACAGCCTTGTCTAACACCATTTCTAATCTTAGCTTCATTTCTATTTTATCAAATCTAATTACTATGCTTTGGTTTTTATATAGACTGTAAAAAAAGTTTTTATACCTATCAGAGATTCCTATTTTTCGCAAAATCCTTAACATAACAATCCAATTAACCCTATCAAATGCTTTTTCTAAATCTACAAATGCGAAATGAGTCTTTTTATTTTTTGTAACCTTTTTTCGATAATTACCCTAATCATCGGTTTCGGTTCTCTAGTCCCTCTGTCTTTACGGAAACCATGTTAGTCTTCGCCTAAATAATTCTCAGTCAAAGCTTCTACTCTATTTTTAATTATTACTGTTAGTATTTTGGAAGCGTGGGAAGTTAAACTAACCATTGTAAAATTCTCACACCTATCAGCATCTGACTTTTTTGGAATTGGGATAATATTTTTTTCAAAATCTATTGGGACCTCACCTGTGTCATATATTACTTTTACTAGTTCATATAATCTGTCTAATGTTTTCTGACTTACATATTTTATTAGTTCTGCGGGTATATCGTCTATTTCCGGCGCTTTATTTAGTTAAAGATCCCTAACAGCTATATCAAATTCCTCTCTTAATATTGAAAACCCTATTTCTAAATCCTCTTCTTGGCCGTTCTCTATCTCAGCCATATTGTCTCCCTTATATAAATCTTCTACATATCTTCTCCATCTATCTGCTATCTCAACTTTATTTATTAAAAGCTCATTATTCTCATTTTTAATACCATTATATTTTTTCCTATCTTCCCCTAAAAACGTTTTAACTGCCATGTAAGCCCTGTCTGTCTTACCTACTCTCAAATCATCTTGTATTCCCTTACAATTATCCTCCATCCATTTATTTCTAGCTTTTTTACACTCACGTACTATCTTATTTCTAACTCTATTATATTTTTGTTTACTTTCACTATCCAATTCTCTGAAAGGTTTAAGCTTTCTTCTATTCTCTATTAGATCTTATATCTCTTTTGTTACCCAGGGTTTTCTCGTTTCTACTTTTTACAGTCTGTGTTGCTGTATCATGTACAGCCCTTTTTATTTCTGTCGGAGGCTTTCACGGCCGGAGTCATTATAATTATTTATGGTTCCGGGTTGGGACCGTCGACTTTAGTTAATAAAATGACACGGTCCCAACCCGGAACCTAAATACTTTTTATTTTTTTCCATCTATTTTCTATGTTACCTCCTATAGCTATCTCTTTGACCTTATTATCTAATACTTGTTTATATTCCTCTTTTACCTTACTATCATTAAGCTTACCTAGATCCCATCCCTCTCTTTTAGCCTTTCTCAATTTTTTGAATTTTAGCTTACACTTCATTTTAACTAAGTTATGATTGCTATCTATGTCAGCCCCTGGATAACTACGACAGTTTTTAACTTGGTTTCTAAATCTTTATTTAACTAAAATATAATCTATTTGGTATCTAGCCCTATCACCTGGCGCTTTCCAGCTATATCTTCTTCTAACATGTTGTTCGAATAGGGTGTTTACAGTTACTAATCTGTTCCTGGCAAAACTCAACTAATCCTTCTGCTCTATCATTTCGTCTACCATACCCAAATTTTCATACCATTCTTCCCTCACTACCTTCTCCCACTGATGCATTAAAATTGCCCATAACTATTAAATTCTCATCTCCTTGTACTTTTCTCACTGTACTATTTATATCCTCGTATACCTTTTCTACTTTCTCATCCTCGTACTGAGTTGTTGGCATGTATACCTGTACTAAAACAGTGTCTGTGGGTTTCGTACTCAATCTAACCATAATTATTCTATCACTAAATTGTAAGTACTCTTTAACTTTACATCCTGATATTTTACCTACCACTATTCCTACCCCTGCCTGTCCATTAGTTGCAGAAGTTGTAATTATTCTATAATTATCTTTCCAAAAGTCATTACTATTTGGCCATCTCACCTCACTAATACCTAAAGTGTCCAGCTCTCCTTTCCTCATTTCGACTAATAAATTCGTTAACTTATCTACTCTAAGTAATGACCTTTCATTCCAAGTCCCTGTCACTAAATCGAACCGTTGTTTTAAACTCTTACGATGACGAGAATATTACTTGTGAGCTTCCCATCATACATAGTTTGTGTTTTAGGCCACGCATACCTGGGAAATATTGTGGTAGGTTCCCATATTCTTCCACAATGCAGCAAGGCTGCTGCCCCTTTCTGCGCCTTTTAATCGCCTTTTACGATAAGCAGGCTTACTATGGTAGTATTCTTTGTCCCCTACTATAGGGACAATTAAATAAATAGATACATTATAATTCATTTAGAATAACAACAACATTCTCTTGAGGACGTATTAAACGGTTATCTTCGTGAAGAAGACAATGACTGACATGGTTACTTTCCTGTCGCAACTGCTCGAGGCTTGAAACGTCAAATATGTCTACATCTTGAACGTGATTGTTCGGCAAATAATTAAACATAATTTGCACCTTTAGTAATTTTTTCACATAGACCATAGCATACGGCTTGATAATTTTTTTGAAGTATAGCGTTAGAAGAACTGATGATAATCAGCTTCTTGATGAATTTTCCCAGCTAAGTCCATTCAGGTAATTCTGGACCCATGTATTGTGTTTGTTGAAATTTTCGTTTAAGTTGGTAATGTTTATGAACATCTATAACATTTTATGTCACTTCATAGTTTTTCGCATCCAAAACTACAACTTCTTTAAAAAAGGATTCGCGTATTTTATACTGAAAGTTTTGTATATCCAGGATATAAGCGTGTTCTTTTTATCGAGGTCTGATTAATAAATATTCAAAATACTAAAGTAAATCTGTTGGCCCTTTACAACTGCTTTTCATTGCATTGATTACCATATTTCTTAACGGTCCAACCCAATTAGAATATACCCGTAACCATTGTTCTCGCAAATTTGTTCAAGCCGAATTGTAAGAGATATCTTTTTATATGCTTAAATGCAGTATGACTGCGCAGGGATTTTTGGCAAGCTGGCTTAACTAATTCTTTTAGGAGAATTTCTTTGCTCATATTGGGATAATACTGAAGTTAGACCACAGTCGGAATAAGTTTAGTTTTCGTCTTATAAAACGTATTTCTAACAGCTACTGGGGTTGCATTATAAATCGACGAATCGACAATAAGAGTCCCTGCTCATTCGTCCCAGTAGTGGTAATGAAATTTATTCAAAAACTGCACAAACGCTTTCACATCAGATACAAGCGTATCAAACTTTTTGTCGACATGTTGTTTGGTTGCTGCGTACGATTGTTCAACAGGACAACTAAGCTGTGTGATACTTTGATTTTTTGCATTGTAAACTTACATTGAATATTTTCCATACTTTAGTGGGAAAATGTATAATTTACAGGAATAATACTGCAGACCGTAATCATCCTCAATGCCGACCAGCCCTTTTCTACGAAAACTAATGATGACAATATTATTGTGTCTCCTTGAGTAACCAGAACAGAGTCGGATTTGAATTCGGCGGCATTCATTAGTCTTCTTTACTGCATATCATACCTAAGACCGTCGGGTGCTAGAAAAAAGTTTTCGACCTTATAGACCTTACATCGTATCTTCAACTTATTCTATTATAACTTTTCCTCGCAACTCTTCCATTATGGGTATCATTTAGTTAATGTTTTCTTCGCTCTTATTTCCTGCTGCATTGAATGCCTTCAACAATTTTAACAGATCGATCAATTAGTGGATATTGTTGCAATCGACATATTGTCCCCGATTCGAATTTAGACTTTTGTAAAATCGATTAGAAAATCCTGTTCCTCGTTTCTGTAACTGTATTCTTTTTACTCTCTCGAAAGCCCGAATGATTTTTTAGCACATATTTTCAAATCATCGTCATCATTAGGTCTTCAGTACTGGAACTGGTTAGACGCGTACCCACATTGTTTCCTATTCTGAACTAACCTACACATTACCCTGAAAGTTGCACAGCCTACATCTATCACTATCTGATTTAGGTCTACATCTGCCTCCTTTGTCCTATCTCTGGTTGTAGCATATCCCGTACTATTCCCCAAAAATGCCTTAGAACGAATTCTGCCCTTCTATTTCTCATATCTTTTTTCACAGATATCTTTATTTCTCTACTATTTCTATAACCTATTTGTTATTAACTTTGTCTGTTCATGAGATCATCCTCATACATCTGAAGCACAATATTTCAAAAGGCTTTATCTCTTTTTGTCTGTTTTTCCTACTGCCCGTATTTCAAAGGCGTAATGAGTTGCAAAAGGTTAAACATCCAGGAATTTACCTGGTAGAAAAAGTCCTAAGAAAGAGTGGAAATAAAGTCTTTGTAAAATGGTTAGGCTTCTCTAACGTACACAATAGCTGGATCGATAAAAATAATGTTTGCTAGAAGTTGTTATAATAATAATAGTTAATGAGGCTAACATTGTAAAATTATATTAAAATAAATAATACAGACACAATCTTTCTATTGTTTTTTATTATTATCAAACCATTCTTTTAATAACAAGGTTTTTTGTTTTGCACATTGCAGATTATTATTGCTGTGTCTATAACAATTGATGTTACATAGTAAACGATTGTTGATTTTTAACTCCGATAGCTTAGGACAACCTAGTGCAAGCATATCAGTTACAACGTTTTACTTTAGATAGGTTTCCATCCAGTTCTTCTTTTCTAGACCCTTCACACATACTTTTTCACCGGGTCGGATAATTTGTTTCAAATAAAGCGCTATATATGATGACACCATTCCAGCCGTTGAAGATTCATCCCAAGAAAGACCATGAATATTCCTTGTCACCCAGTCGTTATTTTTTTATATAATCTTGGCTCAAACAACTAGACTGCATTGGAATTTTAAAAATTTGATGCCAAACAACACCTACCCTCAAGTCCAAAACCGCAATTCCTTTGCACACAAACTCGTTTTTCTTGTATTTAAATCCCTGAATATCAATTATATACATGTTTGTATATGTAGGTATTTAAATATATGCAGTAAACTTCGACTCCACACATGTGCCTTAAACTATTTTCTTCTTGTTTCTATGTTTGTTGTCTTTGATTATTGCTGCTGTTCTTTCTTGTTAGATGCAGTTCGGTCCGCTTCTATTGTTTTACAATTATATACCCTTTTTTTCCGATTTTCAGTGATTGTGAAGGGGAGTAAGCAGCCTGTGGCTGCTAAGTACCCCCAGCTTCACAGTTGTACAGTGCTATGCTCCACACACATGTTTTAAGCAGTCTTTTTCTTTTTTCTATGTTTGTTGTTTTTGAACACAGTAGTTTCTTTTTCTTCTTAAATGTAGCACGACATTGAGCTAATCTTTGTTTCATATTTTTGCGCTTTTCCCATATGTTCTCGACTCTTATTCTGAATTTTCTGATTGTATCTTCCGGAATAGTCCCTTCCCGGGGATCCGAATGTGGGAATATTTTAACTCCACGATCTTTTACCCCAGAGAATGCCATCATGTTTATTACAATTTAAGTACGCTGTGTACTTAGGAGGTAATGTGGTGGTTTCCCGTTGCCTTCCACATCGCGGTAGTGTGTCTTAGAATGACATACCCACCCCTATGGTTTCTGACAATCTAAGTACCGAAAGAACCGCTGCCCTCTTTCGGGGACCTATCTTAGTCTGGTTCGTCATTAAAAACCCTACTACTTTCGTTGAACCTGTAGTTTGGCTGTTAAATTTTGTACCGTATATGAATTAAACTTTTTTCTGAAAATCCATTCTGATTTGATCTTTTCCAAATAATTGGGCAAATCTTCGTGTAAGTTGAAATTATCATTTTCATTGCCGATCTTCTTAAAGGTTAGCAGGTTGTATTAACCTTTCGTACCTGGATTTATTATAATCCTCAATGTTATGTTGCTATTTTCCGTATCAATTTGCCACTGACTTTTTCCCAAATGCCATTGATGGGTATCAGTCTTATAATTTACTCCATAGATGTATTTGTTTAAATTACCTTCTTTATCTCTAGTCAACACATGTGCATAGTAAAAATGAATTGGCCCCTCGGTAATGGATTAGTTAATTTTTCTTATAGGTGCTTCCGTTTCTTCGACTTCAATCTTTTTTTCAGGTATGTGTATTTTTTCGGTGATAGCTTGTGAATGTTTCTTTCAATTGTTTGGTGCTTTTTGATTTCCTGCTAAGATATTGTCGGCGGCTTTCACGGCCGGAGTCATTATATTTATTTATGGTTCTGGGTTGGGACCGTGTCATTTTAATTAAGGTCGACGTTTCGCCCACTTTTGTAAGGGGCTTCATCAGGACAAGAAAATAAATAATAAAATAAAAATAATAAAGATAAGAATGATAATATTAAGTAGACATGTCAAAGTGTAAAGACAAGAGTTACTCCTGAACTAGCAGACTCACTAGCCCATTCAAAGCCAAAAAGTGTCTTCTGACGAAGTAACTGGTGAAAGTAGCGAAAACGGTAGTTTATATAGGGCGAGAACTTGATGCATGAGTAATCATGAATAGAGAGGAGTGTCGTAGCGGATCAGTGAACGTCACGGTTCCGCTGTTGTGAACATAGGTTTGTTTTCCAATTAGGGAAAAGGTAGTAACCATCGTCTTTGTTTGGTTTATTAGAATTTTTATTGATTTCTATGGATTCTCTAATTTTTCTATTGTAGAAAATGGAATTCTGGCAATTAGTTTCGTCTTGTCAAAGTTAATGGTATGGCCTGTTTCATGTTGGTGTTCGGCCACCGCTGAGCGATTGTACTGGCTTGTTCTTACGCATCGCTTATGATCGTTTAGTCTAGTCTGTACTGACCGTCCTGTTTCTCCTATATATACTAAACCGCAACTGCAAGGTATACTACACACGCCTGGAGCTTTAAGACTATTTTCGGAATCTTTTGGGGTTGGTAATATTCGTGAAATTTGATTAGGGGGTTTATAGAATGTTTTGATATTGTGTTTACGTAGAATTTTGCTAATTCGGTCTGTTACTCTGTGTATATATGGAAGGATTGCTAAGGATCGTGTATCGGGATTACAGCGTGGTTTGGGGGTTCGTGTAGGATGCAGATGCCGGTTTATTACTCTGCCAATATCTGAGTTACGATAGCCGTTTTTTATAAGATTAGTTTTAAGATGGGTCAGTTCATTAGATAAGCGTTCTGATGTAAAATCTTAATTGCACGGTGGACTAGAGAGTTGATTACCGATGATTTTTGTGAAGGATGATGATGTGACGACGCATGTAGGTATCTGTCTGTGTGTGCGGGTTTTCGATATACGGAATGACCTTGTCGTCCGTTAGGTTGGCGCTTCACCAGAACGTCAAGGTATGGCAGAGTTCCGTTCTTTTCAATTTCTATAGTGAACTGTACATCTTTATGTTGATTGTTTATGTGATCTAGAAAATTATTGAGCGTTTGATGTCCATGAGGCCAGATTACAAAAGTGTCATCTATATAACAGAGCCAAGTTTTTGGTTTAAGGTCTGTAGATTCTAGAGCCATGGATTCCAAAGACTTCATGAATATATTGGCCACAATAAGGGACAGAAGTGAGCCCATTGGTGTGCCCGAAGTTTGTTTGTAAAATTGTCCGTTGAAAACAAAATAAGTGGAAGTTAAACATTTTTCTATGAGCGTGGCCAGGTACTCAAATTCGTTTTCTTGAGGTAGGAGTTGTTTAATAATGGAGACAGTGTCTATGACAGGTACGTTTGTAAATAGGGATGTTACGTCAAAACTGTCTAGTATATCATTAGGGCCTAGCTCAATATTTGCAATTAGTTCTATGAAATGAGTGGAGTTTAAAACATTAGTAGGAGTGTTACCCGAATAAGGTTTTAAGAAATTTGCTAGGTATTTTGCCAGATGGTAGGTTGGCGAGTCCATTGTGCTAACTATCGGACGGAAAGGGACATCAGGTTTATGGACTTTAGGAAGGCCGTACAAGCGAGGTGGTTTAGATTTGTGAGGTATTATACGTTTTTGGATAATTTTGGGAATATTGGAGGATTTGAGAAGTGCTGAAATTTCCCGTTCAAGCTTTGAAGTGGGGTCTTTTGTTATAGGAGTGTAGGAACCGTCTTGTAATAATTGTTTAATCTTTTCTTTGTATTCTGTACGGTTTAGAGTTAGAGTCGCATTACCTTTGTCTGCAGGGAGTATAACAATTTTCTTGTTTGTTCGTAGGTGTTTTAAGGTCGTCATTTCTTGCTTTGTCACATTTTTGTTAGAGAATTGTTAGAGAATTCATAGAAATCAATAAAAATTCTAATAATCTATACAAAAACGATGGCTGCTACCTTTTCCACTATTTGGAAAACAAGCCTATGTTCACAACAGCGGAACGGTGACGTTCACTGATCCGTTACGACACTCCTCTCTATTCATGATCACTCATGCATCAAGTTCTCGCCCTATATAAACTACCACTTTCGCTACTTTCACCAGTTACTTTGCCACAAGACACCTTTTGACTTTGAATGGGCTAGTGAGTCTGCTAGTTCAGGAGTAACTCTTCTCTTTACACTTTAACTTGTCAACTTAATATTATCATTCTTATTTATTATTTATAAAAAAATTTATTTTATTATTTATTTTCTTGTCCTTATGAAGGCCCTTACAAAAGTGGGCGAAACGTCGACCTTAATTAAAATGACACGGTCCGAACCCAGAACCATAAATAATTATCCCGCTAAGATGTAGTGTGCTTCTTTCTGTATTCCACAAGTATTTTCATACAGCATCCTGTATCAACTGAATGCTAAGTTAATTTGCAATAAAGCCTTTGACGTCTGCCACCATCACATTTTTAATCGCAACTAATATTTTGTACCATCTTTAATACTTTTACATGTTGACCGAAATTCTTCCTATATCGCCCTCTATCAATATCAAAACCTTTCACAATAGCTATAAAATTATACTTTGAGTCATCTCTGTTCCAGCATTGGTAGCACATTTCTTTAAATTTTGGATATGACATACCATCGCTTACATGGTTCGAAAATATGTGTTTAAGTCGATGTTTTAAGGCGCTAGCATAAGTTTGACACAGATAGAAGCAACCTCTGCCCTTTTGTCTACTAAACAAGAAAAACTGCTGATTTTACTTTGCTCGTTTACGGGTATAGCATCAAAGGCTATTACTAGCGCTCCAAAATGGAAAGTATGACTGAAAAGAAGAAAATGCAGCAAGTTTTACAAATGACAGTATAACCAATTTCAAAGTTTAAAGAGATGACTCACAGTATAATTTTATAACTATTGTGAAAGATGTTGATGTTGATAAAGAGCGATATAGGAGGAATTTCGATCAACATATAAAAGTATTAATAAAAGTACAAATGTTAGTTGCGATAAAAAGTTTGATGATGGCAGGCGTAAAAGATTTTATTGCAAATAAACTTAACAGCTGTATAAAAATGTTTGTAGAATACAAAAATGGGCACACTACGTCTCAAAATGAATTCAAAATCACTCATAAACAATTGATCAATTCCTTGCAAGTAACCGATTCCCATCTACAACCTATCATTGAAAAACTACCCATACCTGAAAAAACAAGTTAAAGTCGAAGACATGGAAGCACCTTTATGAATAATTAAACAACCCATTCCCGAAAAACATCTTCATCTTTACTATGCGAATGTGTTGACTAGAGACAAAAGCAATAATATAGACAAATCGATTTATGGATTACAGTATATTGGTGAAACTCATAAATGGCATTTGGTGAAAAGCCAGTTGGAAATTGATCCGGGTAACAGCAACATAATCTTGAAGAATATAATATATCCAGGCATGAGAGCTTTATACAATCTGCTAGCCTGTAAACGCATCGGTCAAGAAGACGATAATTTCAACTTACACGAAGATTTACCCAATTATATGGAAATGATCAAATCCGAATGGATTTTCAGAAGAAAGCTTAATTCACATAGAGTGCAAAATTTAAGCGGATTTCCAATACATAACAAAATTTTTGAAAGTATGTGCTAAAAGATCACTCGGACTTTCAAGAGAGAGTCTAAAAGAATACAGTCACAGAAGCAAGGTACATGATTTCCTAATCGATTTTACAAAAGTCAAATTGAGTATAGTATGTTTATTGGAACAATATCTACGAATTGATCGATCGGTTAAACTTGTTGAACGAATCTAATGAACCAGGAAATAAGAGCGAAGGAAACATAAAATGATATCCATAATAAAAGGGTTGCATGAAGAAGGTATAATCGAATAAGCTCGATAGAAGCTTGATTAACTTTAAAAATGATCCATTGCTTTGAACGTTCAGACGGCAAAGTCGAAGATGCAAGACTATGTCCACCAAGTCGAAAATGTTTAGTCTCACAAGGCGATCTCGGATACGATTTGTACCAAAGAAGACTGGCGAATGTTGCCGAATCCAAATACAATCCTGATCTGGTTACTCAAGGAGACACAATAATATTTAAACCATGAGAGGACAAAGTTAGTTTTCGTTGAAGAAGCTGGGCGACATTGGGGTTCCCAGAGAAGACAATGATTGCGTAACTAAGAAGTTTGCAGTTAATCTCGTAAATTATACATTTTCCCACTGCCTAACAGATATGCAAAGTATTCAGAGTAAAGTTGTAGTTTACAATGCAAGAAACGACGTATCGCACAGCTTAGTTTTCCTGTTGAAAAATCAATCGTTGCAACTAAGCAATATATAAATGAAAAATTTGATAAGCTTGTATCTGATGTGAAAGCGTTTGTGCAGTTTTTAATAAATTTTATAACCACCACTGAGACGAACGAGCAGGAACTCTTTTTGGCTATTCGTGGATTTATAATGCAGCCCCAGTAGCTGTTAGAAATAGGTTTTTTATAATGAAACTCAAACTTATCACAAACGTACAATTACAAAATGGTGAACTACTTGGTCGAACTTTAGTATTATCTTGATATGAGTAAAGAAATCCTCCTAGAAAAATTAAACCAGTTTGCAACCAGCAACCAGTTGCAGTTCTGCGCAGGCATACCTTACTTTCGTTAGAACAATGGATATAGATATATTCTAATTGGGATGAACTATTTTACAAAACTATGGTTTCGCCAGAGCGTTAAAAAATAGAACGGAGTTACAGGTAAATAAAACAATGAAAAGCAGTTGGATAGACAGTCAACAGATTTGCTTTAGTATAGATGCAAAGTTCAGCTAGAACGTTGAATATTTATTAACCAGATCTCGAAAACAAAACATGGCTTACATCCTAGGTATACAAAGTTTTCAGTATGAATAACGAAATTCTTCATTAAATAAGTGGCTGTTTTGGAAGTGAAAAACAACGAAGTGCGGCATAAGATTTTGGAGATTTCCTTTGACACTACTAACTTAAGCTAAACTTTCAATAAACGCATTAAGTGGGTCCAGAATCACCTGTATGGACTTAGCAGGAATGATCATCAATTCAAGCCGATTATCATCAGTCCTTCTAACGCTATTACGGGAAAAAATTATACAGCGGTATATTACCGTATATGTGAACTGAAAAAAAATGCGAATTATGTCTAATTATTTGCCGAATAATCACGTTCAAAATAGGAAAATATTAGGTGTTTATAGCATCAAACAGTTGCGACAGAAAAGTGACTATTCCAGTCAATATTTATTGCACAAAGCTCATGAGAAGGTTGCAGTTTTCTGCGGATTGTATAACGTTGGTGCCTGCCAATATCTTTATAGTGCCTTAAAAGGAAAAAGCAAGGAGCAAGGAACGAGACACTAGAGCATTGCATCGAAACATTCTTCCGAAAAAACATATCCACTTCTGTAAAGTCCTGCACTAAAGGTATCCACGTAATTATCCCCAGTCCCAGAATTTGTTTTGTCCTTCACAGGATTGGATTATTCAAACCGGCTTATGTTATACATCCAATTACAATAAAGAACGTCGTCACTTCAATAGCGAGTGTTTACACCATTTTTCCGAGAGCGATACAAATTTCCAGGAAATATTTTAAGATATTTATGCATGCCATAACCTTTATAATTACAATGTAAATAATAATTTATAAAATAGCCAAGGCTGGATTTAGGACACAAAAGAAATTCCTTTAATTTTATACAAAATACTATATATTTAATAGTTAGGAGGCGAAACTTGGATTTGCAATAAATGAAAAAGAAATGTTACGAGTTAATTCACTTAACACATAACAATATTTATTTAATAAAATGCTTTATTTTAGACAAAGTTTTTATTAATGCATTGCTTTAAATCAAAATAGACAGATTGTAGGTTGCATAACATACAGTTGATGGTGTGTTGCAAACTTGCAAGTAGCGGTAAAAAAGTTAGAACGTTGGTATTTGGAACTGTGAATCTATTAAGTGTTGTTTCTAAATTAAAAATAATGCCAGACTGGGAGTTCTAAATCGCTTTAAATGCTTTATACGCTAAGAAAATGTTTATAAATAAAAAAGTTAGAAAATTTAGGTTTACGGGTTGTAACTCGTTAAGAGTTAGTATTATGAATAAATTACAAGCAGGGTCCACGGCGGTGACGGTAGATTCGAGAGGCAGGGCGGTGTATCCAATAAGCGCTGGCGGCGTCAGGAAGGGACGAGTCAGAGTCGCTGTGCTCGAATGCCTGTATTTCTACTACTGCTATGTGGTTCTAATGAGAACGGTGTATACCAAAATCGGATTGCTGACTTTATCAATACCTTGTTTTATTGTTAGTCCTGCTAAAAATTTAAAAGACAATTTAAATATATCTCAGAACGTATTTCGTTTATGATATCTGAAAATAAAAAGGCAGGACTTGTTCAAACTGGTTTACATTATTGTTAAATTAAGGTTTTGTATTTTTGTTTATGACAAACAACCATTTGTAAATGCGCGGTATCCGCTATCACTTATCCAACCTAGAACTGAAAATGCAATTACACGTTGGAACATGCCTTTTGGAATAGCGTTGATTTCGTTTGTAAGTCTTTACTTTAAAACATCCAAGTTGGACGGTAATGGGTTGAAAACCTTCCTTTTTAAGTAATCCCAAATCAAGAAACTAACAGGCGTTAAGTCTGGACTCCTAGATAGCGAGTTTATGCTCCTCAGCAACTAATTACTATTTCAGAGAATAAATCGTGAAGACCAGTTAACGAGTTATTTGTGACGTGGGAATAGGCTCCGTCTTGCTAGAAAAATGCGGTGTATTTATAGTCAATCAGGTTCTGCACTGAAAGCCAAAAACGTCCGAATTATACGGCAATATATATCGTATTTAACGATCTGAAAGCAAGGACGGTTATGCTTGAAAAAGAGCATGGACCGATAACTCCTTGACTTGCTATGGCAGCCCATTCGATAATGTTAGACGAGTGTAATTGTTTCTGATGTAGTTCCAGTGTTTTTCTTTGGAAGCCCAATATCTACAGTTTTGTTTAATCATGTGTGCGATGATGTAAAAATTGAATTCATCAGAGAACCGTATGTTATTAAAGCTACCAAAAATGACTTTCGATTGTCCTGCCGAATTGGACTCGTTTAGTATGATAATCGGGTTCTATTTCTTGCATAACAAAAATCTTGTAGGGGTGGAAGTATAAATTTTTACAAATAATGCATGCACCGTGGATATGTTCCATAACACTCGACATTCATAATAGTTTTGACGTCGTGTTGCACACTGTTAATTTATCCGCTGTTGTGTTTCCAGTCTCTTTAAACTTTCTCTTTAATGCTTGTTAGAACAGCAAAGGTTCGGCAAAATTCAAAATTTCCGGGTAAAAAGAACTCGTTTCCTGGCCAATGTAGAACCTTTGGGTGGAGCATTGGAATATCAAATGTAGTGTAAAGACGCCGGACAGCAGTGTGAGTCGTTGTTTTTATAAAACGTTCTTACTCAAAATGTACGCAGCGGTCACATGAAACGATTCATTGTCACAAAACTACCTAAGCCCGCCAAATGTTTACCCCACTCCCCTTCCCTTGCTATCTGTGTTTGGCGTATAATAGTCAAATCAAAAACAAAAATATTGTGAAACGTACCTTACTTATACGTTTTCCGTAAGTGAAATTTTAGCTACGACGGCTTAAGCTAAAAATTTTGTCTTGGCACCTTATTTAAGCTTTTCGAATACAAGTTCTAGACACAATTGCATAAAGGGAGAAATTGTAACGTATAAAAACGTAGACGCAATGATATTACGAAAACTATTTTGCCATAAAAACAGATCTTTATTACCAACTGATTAAACAGGCCTTTTCAGTTACTCGTATTTGCAACAAAATTCTAAAGCACTCACGACAATTTAGGTCCAGCTAATCGCTAGCAGTACCGATACTAACTTCTTAACCCTACAACGTTATCTCCTTAATTAGCTTCAAAGCACTAATTGTTAATTGATACTGATTACTACAATAATTTATACCACATAGAGCAATTTGTTTTAACAGTATGCTGCCATTAATTTATCTCATATCACGACTTTGTAGCTCAAGATTCAAGTAAAAAATATCATTATAATCAGAGTTTAAATTATAACTAGACTCAAATCCCTTAAAAGGCAATATAAATATTTAATTCTGTAATTCTGGAACGTACCAGAATTATGCCGATAACATCTAGAAGGTTCCTAACGTGGACAGTGCAAGAAATGGACAGGAAAAAAGGTAGAAGTCCTTGAAATGTGGTGCTACAGACGTATGATGAAGATATGCACAGACAAAGCTACGAACAAAGAGGTTCTCTAAATGATATGGGAAAAAAGGAATATGTAAAAAACAGTAAAAAATAGGCGAGACAGGATGATAGGTCACATACTAAGGCGTGAGGGAATAGTGCGTAATATAATAGAAGCAGAGAAAGGAAAATAGAGAGGTAGAGGTATACCTAGATTAGACTATTGCACACAGATAGTGCAAGATGTAGGCTGTGGCAATTTCAGGAAAATGTGTAGGTTAGCTCAGAATAGGAATTAATGGAAGTACACGTCCACCAACTGAAGACCAATTGATGATGACCCACACGTTGTTAAGAAATTCGATTATTATTTTATTGTGAGAACAATTTGAAAATGCCTTGTGTTGGGCCTTACTAGGTTAATTGCATTTGTTCAGTAATATGTGTTTCAGTACGCTTTGCGTAAACAGTAACCTGTCATGCTAGTAGTAAGCAAAAGCTTCTTGCCAAAAGACAACAGCGTTTTGCAGATTTTGTCAGTACTGTTTGCTATATAACACCTATAAATTTTTATTGACAAAACTGATTAAGTCACTTTGTGACAAGTAACGCGGTTTTGCAAGAAAAAAGTTGTAACAAAAATGATTTACCAAAATTCTGTAACATGCTATTTTGCGTAGACCAATTTTCCATGTTCCAGCTAAGTAAATTTTTCACTATTAATTTAACTATTTCTTTCTTAACTAAGTTTATTCTACACAATACCTCTGAATTTGCTAAAATATAAATAAATTCCTACGATTCCTAGAATTATATTTAACTATAATATACATTTATACATTTGACTAAGTTGTAAGTTGCTTTAATTTCATTAGTAATGATGTTGTCCATACGTAATATATGTGGATTTTAATTCTGGAATTTCTACTTATTATTCCAGTTTTTGTATTATTTTCTTTCATTATCTTAGTTATATCTGTTTGCTGATCGTATGGTTTATTTTATCCATTTGGTTTTCTAAAAAGGATATGTGTTTTATTAAATATATTCGTTTGTTTTTTACAAAATAGGTTTATAGAAAGTATATAAGACGAGAGTTCTGAAAGCCGTGTTGCATTGAACACTAAAAATGGCGAGATGTAAAGGATTTAATTTTTGTTTTTGGTTGAACTATGCTGCCATTTTTAATTTGATACTATTATATTTCAGGATTCAAAAACATTATAAATGATTATTTTAAATCCCAGATCAAAATGACAGCAAAGATGTTTGGTTATAAAACTTAAGTTTAACACTGAAAATGAATTTTTTTTTTGAACAAATACCTAAACACTATTTTTATCTTTGATTCCAAATACATCTTGGGTATATATATATATATATTATATACAGGGCGTCCCAAAATAAGTCGACTGAACACAATTTACCTATATACCAAAATATACCGTGTGTCCGTGAGAAGAGTTTAAAGTTTACTTAAGAAATCACATTTTTGTACGCTATTCAGAGTGAAACAAATTGAAATTTGGCAAAAGTGCATTTTAGAGGATTACCCTACTTTCAGTAAATCCAAAAACTTGCCCATCATCTTCATTTTTTGACTCTTGTAAAAGCTCAGTATTTCGCTTAGTTTCGAAGGAAAAAAATGTTTTCTCAAACACTACTAAACGATATTCATAAACATAAATATCATAAAACACAATCGTATCACTTTAGTTTTGGCACTTTTGACATTAAATCTTACAATAATTTGTTCACTTCAGTTTGTTTTTGTACTGTTTTCTTTAACGCAATCACCGTTATTGCTTAAATTGCTATTACTGTTGTGTAATTTTAGCAGATAGCAAATTATGGAGTTCCCTTTTAATGAGCAGGTGAACATTATTAGTTTTTAGATTCTGTCAGGGTAATTGCCTCTAAAGTGTCCACGTGTATCAAGAGAAGTATCCAAACCGGAGAATTCCAAATCACAAAACTTTTGCCCGAGTCGAAAGGCACCTTCGAGAAACAGGAACGTTGAAGCCAGTCAGAACTAACACTTGAAGACCTGGACAAGCCCGAACACCAATTACGGAAGATGCTGTTCTTCAAATGATTGATGGCAATCCTGAGATCAGTATTGCAAATTTGCAACGAGAGACTGTGATTCCAAAAAGCACCGTAAGTCGGATCATTAGAGATCAATTACTTCATCCATTCCTCATTCAGCCAGTGCAAGAATTACTGCTACTTGATCACGGATCCGCTTTTAAATTTTTTACAAATGGTTCGGGAACGCGGGCTAGTTGACAACGTATTCCACACTAATATCTTGTTTACTGATGAGTCTTGTTTTACACATCGTGGCATAACGAACTTCCACGATGAGCATATGTATGCCGATGAAAATCCACATGCTATTAAAAGCAGACATTATCAAGAAGAATTTAAAATTAATGTCTGGGTCGGAGTTATTAGCAATTTTATGGTTGGGCCATTCTGATTGCCTGATCGCTTGGATGCCACTAGTTCCCTTTGATTTTATTAAGAAAGTTTGCCAGAATTACTAGAAGACTTGCCCCTTAATGTTCGTCGAAACATGTTCTTTATGCACGACGATGCATCACCTCATTTTGCACATACGGTAAGAGAGAGGCCACGAAGTACCCATTCCATGGCATCCGCGTTCTCTGACTTAAATCCTTGTGACTACTTCATCTGGGGAGCATTAAAAACACAAGTGTACAAGGTTCAAATTAATAATTCCGAACAATTGTTAAACAGAATTCAAAATGCTCTAAACGCATTACGATAAAGTGATGATGTTTTAAGATGGGTGTATGTCAATTTCATATGTCGAATTGATCTCTGCATTAATGAAGGTGGAGGTCACATTGAACACTTGTAAAAAAGTGTTATCTTTGTGTCCACGACCAACTAAATTTGTGTTTGAACACTTAACACAGACAAACGGTACATTTTGATATGTAGGTAAATTGGGTCCAATCGACTTATTTTGACGTCTGCAATACCCAATACTTGTTAGTTTTATTTCTCACTATATATCTATATTTATTTGCTATGAATACCTCTCTAAATTATCGTGCCCCTACTTTGGGCGACTTATTTATTTGCTATGGTATTAGCGGATTATCGAGCCTCTACGTTGAGCTGCATTATTTATTTCGATATGAATTCTAAATTATTGGACCACCATTTTAATATTCACGATTAAGTGTTATTATTTCCTCCTCCAGCTGTTTCTTACTATCAACTGGACTTTATCTTTAAACAACTCTATCTACCAATGGCAAAATTCGATACGTTACCGCCTTGTGGGTTATCGCTTTTCTATTCAACTTGTGGCTCCGCCTTTGTACTATTTTAAATCTTATGACCTCGGCTAGCATTTATTTGCAATTATAAAATTCAGTAAATTTAGATTCTATATAATGAGACCAATATGTTATGTACAGCTTTTGAAATTATTTGTAATACATTTCTTATAAATTTCATTTATTAACAACCATTTAGTATGTACTCAAAAACCCAAAGTCACCAAAGAAAATTTATTACCTTTACTAACAAAGCGTAGAATATTCTAAACCTGTTTTCTTATTACTGATTCAATACGTATGCAACCTCTTTGGTTGACTTCTTCACAAGCATATCATATTCAGCAAATTCAATATTAAAATAAAATAAAAATTCATATGGAAAAACAAATATCTTATAACTAAAAAATCTGACCTGGTTTTATCTTTCTCACATCGACGCTTCCAATAAAAATGATCTTCCCCAATTCTGGATTCCATTTAAATTATTACACTAAGGATCACCACCATTAAATTATATACCCAATTTATTTCAATTCTTCAAATTTATCATTCTTGCCCTAGACTTACAATTGTAGTTTATTTCATCCCTGTACTTCAAGATTGTATTATTCTTCTTTTCCCCTTGACATTTAAATTGCATTACTGTATTTCTTAACATCAGAATCCTAGTCTATTTCCCTCAGACCTCAAAACCCTATTATTTTTATGTCTTAGTTTACAATAAATTCATTAAAAACGTACTTACGTTTAAACGGTAATTATAATCTTCATATTCGCACTCATTTTATTTTTCACTTTTATACTTATTACGTAATACTTTGTTTAATGGCTATGCACTTCGGCCTTCATTGAGTTCAAAACTGACTTTCTTATCAAGGTGCTTGCTAATATAATTTCGAATCCCCGCTCCATCCGTGGGTATGGTCTAGAACTCGTCGCTTGTTTCTGACCAATCAAATAATTTCATTTAGAGCAGTTTCTGATGTAATGCTCTACGAATTCCCATAATCACAACCTGCCCGCAGCTGTCTTTTAATATCAACATGCTGTATTTTGATAGATTACTTGCTTTTCTATAAACAACTGATGCAACCCGACTTTAAATTTCCATGTTTACATGCGATTCACGCAATTTTTAATCATTTCTCTTATCAAAATGGTTAGATCTTTGTACGCATTTATATTAACTACCTGAAACTCTATCTCTATATCCGTATTAATTTAATCGTCTGGAACTCTTCTTCTAAATGCGTGTCTAATTACACTTTATCATTCATTTCCCAATATACGCGTGCCTCCACTGAAAAATATCCTTATTTGTTTTACCTAAATTAACTAAACTTTATCTACGGGGTATTTAATATTTACTATTTACTTAATACATGTACTTCTCATTCCTACGCCAACTATGCGTCTTCCTATGTTTACCTGCGTCGCCCAAAAACTATTTGTACTTTATATACAGGGTGTTGACTACTTACTATCTACAAACTTTGTCTATTTCTTAATTATTTCCTTAAATAAGTGTGGTTTTCTGCTGCCTATTCTAATTACTCCTTCCCGAACGACCTTTACTATAACGTGCACCCTTAAGCAACCCCTTATCACAGCAATATATATATATATATATATATATATATATATATACAGTCTTTACTTTACCCCCGGTTTAAGACGAGCTCATAGTAAAACCTTAATCCTCCGTGCTAATTTTTGCACATCAATCCCCAAAAATATCCTTTTACCTTGTACATACACAGAATATTGTCTATATCATGAATTGCTACATAAAATACAGAAAAATAATACAACAGAAAAAGTTCAATCTGTAACTCTTCCCAAGTTTGTCTCTTTTTGTTTATAATTTCATACCCACAATGCACAAAAATACCTGTTTATAGATGTATGCAAACAAGAACAACAGTTACCTGGATTCTATCACTGCCCACGGAACTGCGATCATACCATCAACGACTGCTACCATCAGGAACTTCCCCAATCTGGATTGTAACACCCAGAACTGCAAACTACTACCACATCAGCACGACGTCATCTGGTCTACCAATTCCATAGTGCCTTCAGCCTTCTAAGCCTCCTTTATCAATTGTTGGTAATCAACCAAATCGACCACAACACATTTACTCCGCTTCCAAATTTTTAACTTGGCACACATAGTGTAAATGAAATTATAACAGACTTTACTTACATAAATTAAACTTTGTTTCAACTTGTAGAAGTAACATTTTTTTCTTAGAGCCGTCAGCTGTTTGTAAGCTAAGCGAGACGTACGCTTGTTGAAAACCCCAAAGAGTGGTCTGCTTGTCGAAAAACTAAGAGAGCCCCACAACGTGCTGTTGGTGCTTATATACTCTTATCTCTACCTCCAACTTGTTAGAATTCTTAAAATTTCTTTCAATACACACAAACAACACCTCTAACCGTCCACAATTCTTAAAATCGTTCTACCGCCACTCTTCTTCCACAAATACTTTAACTGACGTCCACAAACTTCAACAGCCCACCGAAATCCTAAAACTTGTCTCCACACCTCAAGCTCACGTAGAAAGTTCTTCGTATTCTCTATACGAACGAATTCCAACGGTTAACAAACTCTGTGTATTCGTTCTAACCAACAACATTTTCCAAAACATTTGCTTGAAATTCACCCGAACATAGCTAACGTGTCCACTCCACTTACCTATTTTCCGACGTATTTCTACAATCTCACTCTAAAGTCTTGTGTATATTTAATCCAACTGACCATTTAAACTACGCCCCTAATGCAACATGTTTTATTTATCTCCCTTTAACCTACACACTAAAATCCCCTGTTTCTTACTTCGTACTCATTCCACTTTGTATATTCCTACCACGAGTTATATTTTAACCGCTCTAACATCCCCTCTACACCAACTATCCTTCTTACACCGTGTTTTAAAGTTCCGTTGTAACCAATATACCACTTACTCACTCTTATCAATATTCAAATTATGTTTATCTCACTTATACCCATTCCAACTAATAACCTTTCCTTGTTTTCACCTCAAATCAACTAACACTTAACACGTGATATCCCTCTCTTACTTCCATCCATTCTAACCAATAACCTTTGTTTGTTTTGCTGTTGGCAGGCTATAAATTTATTTTAATTGACAACGGACAGCAACACTCGTTTTTTTGTACAGTCTTATCTGCGACGCTCCTTATTAAAATCTGAGAAAACTTGCAACGGTTTCTTTCGTTTACAAACGAATGATATTCGGACAACTTTGACAACACTTTCAAACTCGTAACCAATAACATAACTGCCACTTAACTTTAGTAAGTACTACTCCGAAAACAGTTTAAAGCTTTTGCTAATATACCTCCCCTTTTGCTTTAATTGAGAGTATTTGAATTTATGTCAAATACTAATGTTACATTTGTTTATGAATATGACATTCTAAATGCTTTTTACACACACCATACCTTATGAATATTTACGTTATAACACACGCTAAACGATTATGCTAAATTAACTTTTAGTTTCAGTAAAATTAATCATTTCTACTCTACTGATGTGAAAAGCGTTTCAAATTGTTGTTTATATTTTCACATGTTAAAACTTGAAATAAACTACTAAATGAATTAATAATGTTGTCTTAACCTCCAAATATCACAGAAATATATATATATATATATATATATATATATATATATATATATTTGAATAAAACATGTTGCATTAGGGGCGTAGTTTAAATGGTCAGTTGGATATACACAAGACTTTAGAGTGAGATTGTAGAAATTTGTCGGAAAATAGGTTAGTGGAGTGGACACGTTTGTTATGTTCGGGTGAATTTCAAGAAAATGTTTTGGAAAATGTTGTTGGTTAGAACGAATACACAGAGTTTGTTAACCGTTGGAATTCGTTCGTATAGAGAAAGAATGTTGAGAAAGGAGGCTCAGAAGTGAAGGCGTAGAAATCGGAGGTGACGATAGTGCTCTTTGTGAAAAAACCAGACCAAAAATGGAATAAGCAGGAGGTAGCAGGGATCAGTCGAGGACAGAGTCAGGAGAAGTGGAAATGGGTGAATTTTGAGAATGTTAGAGAGGATGAATGAAAAATCAAACAGAAAATTTGAACAAATGAGTCAAGATTCAAACCGTAAATTTAAACAATTAAGCCTGGAATTAGGGGAGAAAATAGACAGATCAACAAAGAAATTTCAGAATTTAAAAATAGTCTTTCAGTAAAAATGGGGGAAGTTGAAAATAGGGTAAATTGGAATGAGAAATATATATATATATATATATATATATATATATAAAATACTCATATTTAGACCAGGGTAGAAAATTAAATAATCACATCAAATAATTTTAATCACCGTGTAGAAGCTTTGGGAAAAGGTACGCTTTATTAAAAAAAACCGTGGAGCATAAAATTTCATTCGTTTCATTAAAAATAAGGGAGTTAAATTATGTACAAGACGCTTGCTATAAAAAAAAAAGGAAGCAGTATTAAAAAGCTACGTGTAATTTAATTATTCCTAGTAAAGAAACAAAGAGAAATTACGTGCAAAATTTATATTAATTAACTCTATTTTAAGTAACCGGTATTAAACAAAACGTACAGATAATAATTAATATTTAGTTAGGATTCACTAAAATTTAAAGGGTATTAATTTTAATTGAAGTTAATTGAACCGTTAGTAACATATAATATCTATAAAAACTTGTAAAAACCCAATAAAATGCAAATCGTAGAGGGGTTAGTTAGAAGTAGGATGTTTAAACACCTGCGTATTTTTAAAAGGCTCATTCTGCGTAAATGTTGCAGATAACGAATGGTTTCAGAGAATGTTGGAGAAACCGTCGCTTATATTAACGGGAAGGCGCGATACGGGGTTATTTAACCCAGATAGTCCACATGGACTGAAATAATCGATAATAAGGAATATCAATTTGCACTAATAAGAACAGGGTAGATAGAGACAGATAATATGCGCAAGACCGAGGCACATATAGTAAAAGGCGTGAGTAGAGCAACGTCATAGGGTTGCGATTGGTTGAAAGTAAAAGGCAAACTTGAAAGGTAGAAATAACATTTCTGTATAAAATTTAATTAGGTATTCTCAGACGTTGCGTGCCGTGTGGAAATTTTCTGAGATTTAACTGGGGCGAGTGCAAAATTCGTAAAAATCGCATGCCGGGCTGCGGAATGGGAACATAGCAGGCGAAATTCTTTAGAATTGTCCGTTTTGGAGACTCGACCGACAGACAGGCTAACCTCTATATATACCCAGGGAATATGAACAAGCTCTCTTAGATCTTCGACTTGATTCAACGCGTTAAACAGTGCTTTTAGTTTTCCGGTTTTGATTAAATAATTTTAAACAGTTTGCTCGAATATTTTTGTGATGTAAAACAGCTTGTTTTTTACGTGCTACAATAAATGTACTTTAGTGCACTTAGAAAAGAAGATACAAGGTAATAAAGTTAGTATCACTGTACCAATTAGTAAAATTTACAACGACAAATGAATACACAAAAGTAGACAGTTTTGGCGTATATTGGTGAAAGAAGTATGAATTTCTTTGCTATTTTTCGGGGGTATTAATAATTAAATGGTGCATAAACGTGTCTGGATCCACAAAACTAGGTTCAGATATACACAGATGAGTTCCGGAAAAGCCCTGAAACAACTTTAAATAAATGGTGATGGAGAAAATTTTAAAAGCGTTGAGAATCAGAAGCCGTAAATATAACCCAGTTGGAATGGTGTAATTAGCAAAGGGACGATGTACATTGAAGCTACGAGTGCAGTAACCTTCAGGTAAATTATACTATTTTGTTCGAACTTTGATATTTTGGTGTGTGTTGAATAACTTTATAATTGATTTACTTAAAATGGATAGTAGTGAAATTGTACTAACAATAATATTTTAATTTTAAGGTGAAATTTGCTTGTTTAAGTAGAAAGGGTATTTAGTATTGATGTTCTGGATTATGATGAAAATTTGGGTATGTCTTTGAGCTCAATTAGACGAACCTGGTTAATTAACGTAAAGGGTGGTAGATGCTCCTTTGTACTCAGACTCCGGTCTGCATATATTGTTATAGTAATTAGTAGGCATCCTACAAGGACTTTAATTCTGGATGCACATTAAAATGATAATAAATTTAATTTTGAAATTTTCTGATATTAAAATTTATGCTGAATTTTAATTTTGAAATTTTAATGTATTGTGAATATTGATGTAAATAGAGTTGACGTTGATGTTTGTGGTAGGAAAGTGTTTGTGTTTTTTTATGAATGAGGATGAAAGTTATCTAGGGGAGCAGCCGAGGCGATTAACAGAAGAAAGTCAATGGACCAACACAGTTAAGGTAATGAATAGCTTTTTGTAGGATTCACAGCATTCTTGACGCCCAAAAGTGAGGCTCGATTCGAAAAGCGGAGTACCCGGATTTTGTAGGTTTCACAGCATTCTTGACGCCCAATTCGTGAGGCTCGATTCAACTACAAGGATTCACAGCATTCTTGGCGACCCAAAAGTGAGGCTCGAGTTCCAAATAAAATTTTTGTGATTTTATTCCAGGAAACTGGCGATCTGAGAGAGAGAGTTTCTGTGTCTGTATAAATTTAGGAGTATTTTAGAGTGTGTGAGAGTGATTAGAACGTATGCAGAGAAAAGAGTGGTTAAGGAGTCAAGGAGTGGAAATTGGAAGTGACGATAGTGCATTGTGTGGGAAAAATTCGAAAATGGAAGAAGCTGGAGGCGGTAGAGATCAGTCGAGGACGGAATCAGGGGATCAAGGAAACGAGATGATAATGAGAATGCTAGAGAGGATGAACGAAGAATCTAATAGAGCTAGGGAGGAGTCCAACCAAAAATTAGAGCAGATAAGCGGGAAAATTGAGCAGTCGACTAAAGAATTTACAGAATTTAAAAATAGTCTTACCGTGAAAATGGGGGAGGTTGAAAATAGGGTTGAAAAAAATGAGCGTGATATTACAGGTCTTCGACAGGAAATGGGACATTTAAGGTCCGAAGTACGCAGTTTTTGTGAAGAAGAGATTAATATAAAAATGACTGAAGTAACGGACTCATGTAGGGATCAGTTAGGCAGGGTAGAACGCGAAGTTAGTAGTATCAAATACAACATGTCAAATTTAACGGGGGATGGTCCCAGATTTTATACAGGTGGAGTAGCATTGGACCAACACATGAAGTTTTATGGCGATAACAGGGTAAATCCACAAATTTTTATTAATAGTGTAAGAAATCTAGTGGGAAATTTATTTGACGAACAGACTAAACTGAATACGATAAAGGCTTTATTAAAGGACAATGCGGAAGCATGGTACAATTTAGTAGGACAGGACATAGACACCTACACGGACTTTGAAGACAGATTTTAAAGCACTACTGGAGTGACCACAGACAAGACCAGGTACGAGACGACTTAATCACAGGAAATTTAAGGGAGAATTTTCAGGAAGTAGGAGCAATATGCTATACGCAAGTATAGCATAGCAAAGCAACTGAACCCACCACTGACGGACCGACAAATTATTAAGTATTTATCACGACACTTCGAGGTAGAAGTAAGACAATACGTAGCACTACAGAACATAGTGGACAGAGAAATGTTTTAGAATACCTGCAGAGGTACGACGACGTAAGTAGTGGACGACCTCGGGATAATAGGGAAAGACAGATCAACACAGTTAGGTTTGACAATAGACGGGACAACTATGCTAGAAGGGGAATAGTTACGGATACCAGCGACAGAAGTGGGAACAGAGACGACCATACGTTAGAAGTAACAGTTTAGGAAGGGGACCTGCACCGAGACCGGAACCTACCAGAAGGAATAGTTCACCGGACATGAGGGGGACTGCTAATACAGACACGGAACGAGTGGAAACGCCTAGGACATACGCTGAGGTGACGGCTAGACCAGGACCAAGTAGGGAAAACAGACCTGGACAGGATTTTTAGAACGCGACAGACCACTAGATTTCAGTGTAAATGTATATGAACATCCACGTGAATTTTTCAAAATTGAGGAGGAAGTAGAGCCAGAAACTAAGGAAAAATTATGTTTGCCAATTATTAATATAGAAATTTTTGAGAATAATGTAGAAGTATTACTTGATACAAGGGCAGAGGCGAGTTTAATATCGGAGGAATTCGTCAGCAAAATTAGGGATAAGGTTTGTGATAGAATTATGCCTATAAAGCGTAGCCATTTAGTAGCTCCAAATAAAAAGAAGTTTGCTGTAGTAAATAGTGTTGTGGTGCTTAGGATAGATATAGGAGATTTAAGCTGTGAACAGGAGTTTGTAATTGTACCTGGACTGAAGTTTCAGAGCATTTTAGGTGTTGACTGTATGATGAAGTTAGGGGTTTTGATAGATATGGAACGGAAGGTAATAAGGATTAAGGATAGGGTAGTGCCATGGAAGGGCAGTTATGAAGTCACAGAGGATGACACGGGGTTTAGTATTAATGTAGTAGAGGTAGAGGATGATGAAGGTAAACAGATCAACACAATACGATGTCCAGAGGATAGGATAGTAGAGGTTCAAGCTTTAGTACAAAAACATGCAGAATTAGTGGGGGTAGAAGCAACAGCAGCATATCGGGAGCAGGTGAAGGCAGAATTAATTAAAGATGCACGAAAAATTAATCAACGGACCAAACCGCAATTCCATTGTCCAACATCCATGGACACACTTTTGACGAGGTTAATTGGCAATTTTGTTTTTAATAAAGTAGATTTAGGGATTTCGTTCTGGCTGAATCCATTACACAAGAATTCTAGAAGGTACATAGGATTTTCCATAGAGGGAAAAATCGATAATTTTAAAGTAGTATCGTTTGGTTTGTCGGCAGAAAGGAAAAAAATAGTAAATGAGAAACAGACATGTGTAGGGACTGAAGAAGAAGCAGTATTTAAGAGTCAGGATAATAGGGATGAGTTTATTGTATGTGAGATAATAGGGATGATAAGTATAGATATAGAAGGGGGAGAAATAGGAATGAAGAGTATTAGGTTGGTGAGAAGAAAGACTTGGAGGGTCAAGAAGAGAGTTAGATTTAAATAACTTAATGAACAAAGGATAGAGATAGGTGAATTTTAGTATAGAGAAGAGTATAAGTAAGTGTTTATAGAAAATAAAGCTAGGTATAGGATAAATATGGGAGATAATTAGAAATAGGTTTAGGATGAGAATAAAGAGTAAATGTAGGAAGAAAATAAGATAGGTTAAGTATAGATATTTCATATAAGATTAGGTGAGAGTTAGGAATAGGATAGGTATATAGGAGTAGGTAGGGGGAAGTGAAGTATAGTGAAGATTAATTAAAAGTTAAGAATAGGATAGGTATGTAGGATGTATATAGGATTAGATGGATAAGTAGGATGAAGTTAGGGATAATTTCAGTTTAGAGAATTAGGTGAGAGTTAGGAATAAGATAGGGATATAGGACAGGTGTAAATAATTTTTTGATTGGATAAGGTAGGTAAGTTAGATAGATAAGGGTAGAGAGAGATAGGCATTTTTTTTGTAAATTTTGTTTGCGGTTTAAATATGTTATATTTGCATTCAAATAAGTGTGATTATTTGTATTCAAATAGGGGGGAAAATACTCATATTTAGACCAGGGTAGAAAATTAAATAATCACATCAAATAATTTTAATCACCGTGTAGAAGCTTTGGGAAAAGGTACGCTTTATTAAAAAAAACCGTGGAGCATAAAATTTCATTCGTTTCATTAAAAATAAGGGAGTTAAATTATGTACAAGACGCTTGCTATAAAAAAAAAGGAAGCAGTATTAAAAAGCTACGTGTAATTTAATTATTCCTAGTAAAGAAACAAAGAGAAATTACGTGCAAAATTTATATTAATTAACTCTATTTTAAGTAACCGGTATTAAACAAAACGTACAGATAATAATTAATATTTAGTTAGGATTCACTAAAATTTAAAGGGTATTAATTTTAATTGAAGTTAATTGAACCGTTAGTAACATATAATATCTATAAAAACTTGTAAAAACCCAATAAAATGCAAATCGTAGAGGGGTTAGTTAGAAGTGGGATGTTTAAACACCTGCGTATTTTTAAAAAAGCTCATTCTGCGTAAATGTTGCAGATAACGAATGGTTTCAGAGAATGTTGGAGAAACCGTCGCTTATATTAACGGGAAGGCGCGATACGGGGTTATTTAACCCAGATAGTCCACATGGACTGAAATAATCGATAATAAGGAATATCAATTTGCACTAATAAGAACAGGGTAGATAGAGACAGATAATATGCGCAAGACCGAGGCACATATAGTAAAAGGCGTGAGTAGAGCAACGTCATAGGGTTGCGATTGGTTGAAAGTAAAAGGCAAACTTGAAAGGTAGAAATAACATTTCTGTATAAAAATTTAATTAGGTATTCTCAGACGTTGCGTGCCGTGTGGAAATTTTCTGAGATTTAACTGGGGCGAGTGCAAAATTCGTAAAAATCGCATGCCGGGCTGCGGAATGGGAACATAGCAGGCGAAATTCTTTAGAATTGTCCGTTTTGGAGACTCGACCGACAGACAGGCTAACCTCTATATATACCCAGGGGAATATGAACAAGCTCTCTTAGATCTTCGACTTGATTCAACGCGTTAAACAGTGCTTTTTAGTTTTCCGGTTTTGATTAAATAATTTTAAACAGTTTGCTCGAATATTTTTGTGATGTAAAACAGCTTGTTCTTTACGTGCTACAATAAATGTACGTTAGTGCACTTAGAAAAGAAGATACAAGGTAATAAAGTTAGTATCACTGTACCAATTAGTAAAATTTACAACGACAAATGAATACACAAAAGTAGACAGTTTTGGCGTATATTGGTGAAAGGAGTATGAATTTCTTTGCTATTTTTCGGGGGTATTAATAATTAAATGGTGCATAAACGTGTCTGGATCCACAAAACTAGGTTCAGATATACACAGATGAGTTCCGGAAAAGCCCTGAAACAACTTTAAATAAATGGTGATGGAGAAAATTTTAAAAGCGTTGAGAATCAGAAGCCGTAAATATAACCCAGTTGGAATAGTGTAATTAGCAAAGGGACGATGTACATTGAAGCTACGAGTGCAGTAACCTTCAGGCAAATTATACTATTTTGTTCGAACTTTGATATTTTGGTGTGTGTTGAATAACTTTATAATTGATTTACTTAAAATGGATAGTAGTGAAATTGTACTAACAATAATATTTTAATTTTAAGGTGAAATTTGCTTGTTTAAGTAGAAAGGGGTATTTAGTATTGATGTTCTGGATTATGATGAAAATTTGGGTATGTCTTTGAGCTCAATTAGACGAACCTGGTTAATTAACGTAAAGGGGTGGTAGATGCTCCCTTTGTACTCAGACTCCGGTCTGCATATATTGTTATATTAATTAGTAGGCATCCTACAAGGACTTTAATTCTGGATGCACATTAAAATGATAATAAATTTAATTTTGAAATTTTCTGATATTAAAATTTATGCTGAATTTTAATTTTGAAATTTTAATGTATTGTGAATATTGATGTAAATAGAGTTGACGTTGATGTTTGTGGTAGGAAAGTGTTTGTGTTTTTTTATGAATGAGGATGAAAGTTATCTAGAGGAGCAGCCGAGGCGATTAACAGAAGAAAGTCAATGGACCAACACAGTTAAGGTAATGAATAGCTTTTTGTAGAATTCACAGCATTCTTGACGCCCAAAAGTGAGGCTCGATTCGAAAAGCGGAGTACCCGGATTTTGTAGGTTTCACAGCATTCTTGACGCCCAATTCGTGAGGCTCGATTCAACTACAAGGATTCACGGCAATATATATATATATATATATATATATATAGTGAGAAATAAAACTAACACGTATTGGGTATTGTAGACGTCAAAATAAGTCGATTGGACCCAATTTACCTATATACCAAAATGTACCGTTTGTCTGTGAGAAGGGTTTAAACACAAATTTAGTTGGTCATATAAAGGTATTAGCAAGCTCAAATTTATATTTATTGCAAATTAGAAGGTGTATAAATGGGTTACGCAAAGTTTGAGCCATGCTTGAACAAAATCGGTTAGTATTTGACAAATTACCAGCAAATACTAGAGTTAGTTGAATATAGCATAAATTTTAATTGTTAATATTAGTTATTAATAAGTTAGGAAATATAATTTGAGGCGCATTACGTAAATGCGTGTAAAACGTAAATTTCGGTAAGCATAATTAAGGTTTGTTTTAATATTCTAAATAATAAAATCTTTCAGGTTTATATCATATTTAAAGCGGCGGTGGTTATCTGGGTTGCACATGCTATAAATTCTAAAAACTTTATAGTCGTAAACAGATAACAAACATAAAATCTCGTCAACAAATAATAACTGGAAAAATATAATGAGGACAAAACACAGGTGCGGAGAGCACGTACGAAAACAATATCGATTTACAGAGAAAAGACTATAGTTTGCATGCTTTAATAAGGAGGGAGCATAACAGATGTTTATTGAAACGTTTGACTTTGAAAGATAAAACAAGACGGAAGATTTTGTTTATAGGTGGGAATGAAAAGAGAGATATACGCGTATACAGTGGGCGTATTGGAGAGGCTAGAAGTAGAACGACAGTTATCAGGGTTTCGTGGAAGGCAGTGCTGGGTAAAATTTCTAATGAGGATTTCAGAGTATCGAGCTTGTTTGGAGCGAGAATTTCTTAGATTTTGACGACGGGTAGGAAAGTGTACGTAGAATTTTTCAAGGATAATTGGATAGCTTGTCGAAGTGTTCAACCGTTGGCTTGTTTATGCTGTTATACTAGGAAAAGTGCGACAGACGTGTTGGAAATTGATGTAGAGGTCTGACTTTTGGAACTGATATATACCCGTAGGAGGTAGTGAATCGCTCTCTTCTCTTCTCTTTTGTCTTTACCTACGATCGCCTACCTAACTACTTAGCAAAGTGATTGAGTGAAGTTTTGGTTAAATTGGTACGAGTGGGTGCTCTAATATCTTTGGATATGCTGTAAATAATCAAAATCATAAAGCAAGTAAGTACAATTTTAGTACTGGGTGTTTAAAGGCGGCGTATGTACTCTGAGTACCAAGCAAATTTATGGATGGATCAGCAAGTGTACGAGAGCATGGTAGTACCGTGCACTTGTGTGGAAGAGTTTAATTAGAAACGGTGTGTTCCTGATGGTGAGAGGCCACCTGGAGACAGTATCTGAACGTTCAGTCGAGAAGAAGGATCACGTTGGAGATGGTGTTCATGTAAAGAACCAGGAGCGAGTTTTTGAACGTGCAGTCGAGAGGGAAAATCATGTTGAAGATGGTGTCCATGTAGAGAGCACTTGAGACAAAAATCCAGGTAACTCTACTTATAAAACTTTGTTTGTTTTTTGTTGATAATTTTCTGGGTGACAATTTAGTGATTTTGTGTATTTATTATGTTATAAAGACATTTAATTGATGAGTCAATTTGAAAAGGACTAAATGAAAATTTTATGTAATAATTTGATGATATCACTTGAAGGTGGAAACTTTAATTGTTGTAAAAGGTAAAAGGGTTTCAGGAAATTGCAGTGCCATTGATAGTACGTAGATAAAAGGAGGTTTACTATGAGCTCGTATTTGACCTGGGGTATAAAGTAAAGATTGGAAATAAGCCCAGTTACTTTGTTTCAGGATTGATGTAGTATGATTTTAAATTTATTTTCTTAAACTGAGCTATTATTTACCACAAGTAATAAAATGTTTTTGAGCTTGAAATACACGAGGGATGTAAATTGAATTGATACGTAACGAATTGGAAATGTTGATAAATATTGATATACTTTTGACAGTCAGCGTTATTTTTAGTAGGTTAGGATTTACAGGGAACGAGTGAGCAGCCGTGGCGGATATCTCTGAGGAAGCTGTAGGTTTTGGCGCCAGAGTGAAAAGCATCTTTAGAAGATATTGTTATCAGATGGTATAAATTGTAAGTCAAGGTGGTAGGGCTTGAATTTTAGGTAGGTGGAAAATTTTGTAACTACGTTAAAAAAATTTTGGGGAGTTTCCGAAGATAACCATCATAATTTTTTTTAACATCCTAAGTTGTGGAGCAGAGGATTTTAGGTCTTTCCAAGTGTAGGCTTTAAATAGGAGATACACGACATATATATATATATATATATATATATATATATATATATATATATTCTCACGCTTGTAAGGTTTGTTTTAGCCGAAAAGATCCTTGATAGATAATCTATTAAAAAGGTCAGATTGTTTCGAACTCTGAACACAAACTTTCATGGTAAAGATCTTTACAAAAATAAAATATTATATGATTAACTCTTATTCTAGTTTAGATTTAAATAACAAAAACTCAACTATCAGTTACTAACAATTAATAATCGCAAAAATTCACGAAGCACTTTAATCAACTCGTAATTAAATATCTTCATATTTTAAATTGACGTCCAAATCAGCTTACCAGATTATGCATAAAATCTCCATTTAGAAACCAATGTGCATTTTCGGTGTGATTATTCAATAAAAAATTTAATAGCTTTTTATATCGAAGCATCTCCCATTTTCCTTGTATATAATTAAATTTAATAATTTCCATTTTTTAACATCAGGTTGTAAAATGGTAATTATTAAATTACAGTATGCGTATTGCATACTTGAAATATCATTTTCGCAAAGCAACAGCTCGCGACTTAAATCAGAAGAACATTTTGCGATCGAATTTATGAATGACTAAATCTATTTAATAAACGCTTCTTTATATATATATATGTATGTATATATATATATATATATATATATATATATATATATATTGTAGTGGTTTTAAAGGGCTAAATTTAAGTATAAACAAGGCAATTTCAAACACCCTGTATAGAGGAAACAACCAAAATTTACGTGCGAAATTTATTTCATTTAGTGAATTTAAAGTAACAAGTATTAACAAAATTTTACAAGTAGTGATTAAAATTTAGTTAGGTTCGTAAAGAAAATAAATTATAGAAGCCAATGCAAATTATTAATTAATTTAATTGAGTTTAGTTAAAAGGGTTATTACGTCTAATACGCATAAGAGCTTAAAAAATCGATAATACCAAGGTGAAACGCTGCACTAACATATAAACAGCCGTTGAATATGAAATACCTTGAAAAGCAAACTCCTAGAAATGTTATTTTAAAACGTTGGTTAATTGAACACCTGCATGTTTTGGAAAGGTCACGTTCTCCTAATTTGTGTAGATTAAAGACAAGCTGTGAGGTATATTGTGCAATGGTAGAATGTTTCGCATAAATGTTAACTAAAAGTTTCCTTAAAGCGCAGAAGGGATAGACAATCAATGATATGCTTGGAATGAGGCAGGCATAATAACAGTTTACTTCAAAATGCACGTATTCAGTCCACATGGGTTAGATAGAACGCGGACAGTAATATCGATTTTCTACCACTCAAACAAGGTTAGAAGGAAACATAGAATATGCATAAGAGAAGAATAGAATTAGTATAGGCGGGGTTTTTTAGACGTCACGAAATATATCATTGGTAGATATAGTTAGTTGTAGAACAGACAAGCACGGAAAAATTTGAATGCCGGGTTTTTCGGAAAATATCATGACGACGCGCTAAATTTTGGAGATTTCGAAAACGGTTGAACCAAAATTTGAGGAAGTATTATTTTAAATGAAGTATTTTACGGGAAGAGTGGCCGAGAGGTGGCATTCGAATTGTATAAATACTCTAAGGGAATTAGCATCGCTTTCTTTTAACTTCGATCCTCTCTTTTAACTTCGCGCTCTTAGTACTTTTATCGCTTCAGACTACGTACAGAAATTGACCACGAACTTGTAAGTATATAAAAAAATTTTAATTAAATAGTAGTGTTGGCCTCATAAATTTGATACGCGAATAGTGTCGAGTCTAAATTTAATTGAGATGCAACATATATCTTAACAAGCTCGTGAAGTGTCGTGAAGTAACGTAAATTAAATTAAATTAAAGTACGCAATTATAACTGAAGTGTAATAAAATTGGATTTGGATTTGGATGCATCGTGAAGGCAGAGCATGCAGCTAGAGGCGACCAGCAGAGCAGAATCACGAAATCGAGAGCGAGACAACTTAAACGCTTCGTCGACGGAGTAGAGATCTTCAAGAAATTCCAGGTAACGCTTTAGAATTTGTTGTTTTTTAAACTATGAAAATTGTTGTGACGTGTGGGAGTGAACTATGAAGGTATTTTGCATTATTTTGGCGTATTGAAAATAATACGCATAACTAACTTTTATTATGGTATTTACATATAAATCTAAAGGTGTATATAAAGCTTATTAACGTTCCTCAGGAACTTAAATTTTTTATTGTTAAGAGTACATGGGTTTTTTGTGTTTGTTGTAAGAGTATGCAAAGTAAAAAGCATACATTATTCATAATTAACTGGGTTATCATGAGCTCACCATACTCCAGAGTGTACTAATTAAAAATTAATTATAAATAGAGAAAGAAAAATAAGGTATTATTTAGGGCCCATTTACTCCGGTTACATTCAATGTGTTTGATATTTCAAGTTAAAATCCTGGACGTTACAAAAATAGAATTTATTGAGGTGTAACTTGATCACTGAAATGTAGATAATCTTGAATTTTTATTTGTAAATAGTGGTAAATAAATATTGTATGATTGTTGTATTATTTTGTGGTTTTATTGAGAGTGTGCGTGAACGATAAAGAGTATGATAGTGAATCTAGGTATCCAAGAGGAGGCCCAACTGAGCTAGCCAGGGAGCTGTACAAGTAATTAAGTTGATGGAAGCAGAATCTGGGTAAGAAATTAAATTGTTTGTAAAATTTTTCTATATATATATATATATATATATATATATATATATATATACAAAATTATCTATTTCTAGAATGTAGTAGTATATGCATGATTCCATTCCCAATAATACAGACTTATCTTACGTAAATATCTGGGTAATTCGCATTAGCGTTCAAAATCGTCGCGTTTTATAAGGCAAATATTAAAATATGAGAAAACGTACAAAACATATTTTTACAGAAACATCGTTTAAATTACAGTGTTTATAATTAAAGTGTTTATAAATTCTTGTTTTTGAGATTAGATATTAAACTTTGAAAGCGCAGTAACGAATTTTAGGAAACAGTATTTAGACACGTTTAGAATTGTACTTAAATTGTTAATCATATTTTTTATTGTCACTGATTTTAAGTCTAGACGGCATTATAAATGCAACAAAATGGCGGAAAAAAGTGTTTGAAGAATTAATACTCCTACTAGGTTTGTGCTGAGCGTATAATTGGAATCAACCACATTAAGTAATTCCAGCTCTTTTATTTTTAATTTTTACAAATTTGATTTTGAGGCATTTTGAGGCCATTTAAATTGTTTATAACTTATTATTTTTAATTTTATGCGTATTAAGGCTTAACACGAGCTCAGCGAAACGACAAGAAATTAGTTCAGCACTAAACCTCAAAAGAATTCCAATTAAAATATTTATCTAAATTCCTGCTTTCAGATTATTGTAAAAATAATGTCTAAAACAATCACATACATTCAAATTGTATCACCATAACTGCTTTTTTACGTCAATAAAATACATAAAATTGCATACGTGCAAGTCTGCTTGGGGATTGACTATTCCGTTTAATTACATACGTTAACACGGGTTAGGGTGTTGATTTATAGAGCAGTTAGAGATCTCATAAACAGCACGTGGGTTGGCCAAGATAGTTCTCTGTCATATTTGATGGGACCGCCGTGCATTCCTAGGCGTCATCATCAATGAACTCACTTTCATTAATGTTCCGGTTTTAGATACACCAACTGGTCACTGCCAGAGGATATTTTTGTTTAGAAACGTGCCGGCGCTGTATAATGAACGATCTTTGAATTAATATACTAATCTGTTCGTAGTAGTTTAAGTAGTAACATAGTAGTACGATACATGCAATTGTAGTAGATAATAACATTCCTTTTATGCGTTTTTATTCCGAATGCAGAAATATTTTAAACCAAGCATTAGAAATACATGCAATGCCTATACGGTTGTCTTTATGGAAATGCTTAGTAATATTGCATGTTGTGTCGAATACGAGAGTCCTACCCAGCGCATATCCTAGTAGTATTATCCCTGTATTATTTACATCAGTCGGGGAGCGCAGACACGTACTAATTTTCTTTAGTGCACCATATTTTAAGAATTTCGGCATTCTTGTCGCATTACTCTGACGCACTATTCTTGCGGCGTTTGAAATATACTCTCAAAAACATGAGTAAATAATTTTTCCGTTGAGGTTATTTGAGCTTGACCAATATATTCCATACAAACTTGAATTTCGTACATATTTAATTCCCAATTACATTCATTTGGAAATGTTCATATAAAATACATGATTACTTCAGTGGTAACCTTTTGAAGTTAATAAGCTACTTCAATTTTAGGTGATTTTATTGTGGGTCAGTAGCGATCAATGTTTTCCATAAATAAAAATTTAAAGAATTGGCGTTTACCACCTACTAATGACTTGCTAATATTTCATGGTGTTTCTCTAAGGTCATACGGAGAAGAGCAGTTCATATGTCCGCAACGGCTTAAATTTTTTGCTATATCTTTTTAATATCACCGATAGTACTTTAGATACCGTTTCCAATTTTAATATGTGTTAATAAAATATAAACCACACATTTCAGTTACACGGTGCAAAGCAAACAGACTTTTAAAAATAGCACATCTAGTGGCGCCATCTATTCATGGCTTTTTTGTGTTGGTAAAGTACATCCTTCACTGACGTTTTTTTAAACGTGCATTACAATAGGAAGTGTAGAAACCGAGTTATTGCGATGTGACGAAGTGTTGGGTGCATCGCATTTATTCAAAAATAGATATCGAACAAAGAACTAACATTAACTTCTGTTTAAATTTGTTACATCTTTTACCGAAATGCTTCAATTGATGCAACAAGTTTAGGGTGATGAGTGTTTATCTTATACCAGAGTCCACGAGTGGTATACAGGCTTTAAGGATGGTCATGAAGATGTAGATGGTGACCAGCATGTTCAAGGATTTCATTAGCAAATAATAGTACGAAGGTTGTAGAAGTGCAAATTGTACATATTTCTTGATTTAATATACAAATTTTTGGTTATTCAGCTTATTTTATTTGGGTATGAAGTGTTAGAGAAAAATGGGGGTAAAAATTTCTCTGTTACCGTATCGTCGTGCACTCTGTGTGGGGTTGAACTTCTTACAATTTAAAAGTTCATAGTTACAAATCCGCAAGCGCGGAATAAGCGACGCCACGGGCAGGTGGTAGATCCAAGCTTTACACAGGCTTTAGCGCGGCCATCTGACAATGACGTCACCAATATACAAATTAAATGCGCAATTGACGGAAAATATGCCAATTTTCATACAATAGTTTATAACAGCGAAATACTCACATGAATATGTCCCTGAGTTAAAGTTGGCTTCTGTTGTCGTCCATCAGGGCTACTGATGGCCCCTTTTAAGGCAATTAACGGAGGGTACGCCTAGCGTCCATCTAAACGGCTTTGACTGGATCTCAGGGCTCCACTCCGGAGTGATTAAAGATGGTGCTCCGGCGTGGAATGCGGTTCCGCAAGCGGCTACAAATTACCTCTACCTATGTAGGGAAAGGGCAGGAACAGGTATAAGGACGACAAACAAAGATAATCAAAGACAGGGATCTACATAAATAAAAGATAACGATACGTTACCGAAACCCAACCACACTTCTCGAAGTCTCAGGCCAAAAAGCCACGTTACAGAGAGCACCGGAAAAAAACCCACTTTTCTGTCCTTTCACGCGTCGGCGCGAAATTATTCGCCCAACCCACTTTTGACGTGACGGAAATACGCGCACCAAGTCTTTTGAATTTTAAGGCGCGAAAACTTCCGCACATCAAAGCTAAAACTAGGGAATGTTTAGTGCCAATTTATTGACACGTAACAAACTGAGCTAGTCAAGGCATAAAACTAATTGTGTGAAGTTTAAAATTTGTTCTATATTATTTAGAAACACAGAGTGTGGGCGGACAACAGGCAATTGTGCGTTAAATACATCGAAGTATGGCGATATCATCCCAGTAATATATATATATATATATATATATATATATATATATATATATTATCGCGTAATTAATTAGGTATAAGGATACATAAGTAAGTCTTAAGTCAAGCTAGTGTATGTAGTCACAATATACGATCGAGTTAATTAAGTCATTTAGATTATTAAGTTAGAGCGTAGTCAATTTAATTTAGGAATTCTAGGTAACTTAATGCTAGCTTTGCATTTATTTATAGCATAGTAACAATATTTATAGAGCAGGACAAGAATTGCCAAAAGCAACAATTTAAAAATACCGCTTTATTATAATTTAATTGTAGTTTAAATGATGTAAAAGTTTTTGCATAGTTCGTTAGCATAAGATCGATATTTGTAGTAAACCAGAAACATTTCAAAACAGGTGAAGGAATTTTAAGTATCAAATATAGCAAATGGTGCAATAAACAAGTTTAACGCTTTTCGGTTGGAAAGAGAAACAAACACATTTAGAAACGTTCCAAGTGGTCGTTTACTTCAAGGTTTAAATGAAACCCTATAAACAAGCCATTATATTTTCTAAGAAGAACTGTGATCGTTGAAATTGTTAGGATCGATTTAATTTTAGAAGTAGTCTAGCAGGGAGATCACAAACAAGCAATTAAGAAAAACGAGGATGGAGTATAGAACGCATTAGTATGAGTGAGATGCAGTATATTTTGTCGGGATAGTATAGGAAGGAGACACAAGCTTGTTCCATAGGAGAATATAATCAATAATTTCTAGGGACGTGACATATAGACGCGTATCAGTTTAAAGACTTGGTAGGGAGACATCCAACGGGGATTTGTAAGAATGTAGCATAAGTAAAACAATGTAACAGATAGGTGAAAGGGAGATGGAATATGTTTTGGTTTGGGTAAAGAGACGTGATTTTACGTAGAATCGATTTTCGTTGAAGTAGTTTTCGCTGAAATGCAAAGACGTTTGACTGTTTTCGTACGATTTCTAATGAATTTTAAGTGTTTTGAGCGTTGTAGTTCAAGGAAAACTTGAAACCGCTGGAGATTTAACGTGAATTAGACGACGGTTGGTGCTTTTCCCGAAATCATTGTCGGTTTGGTGGTAGAATACGTGCCGGACTTTAAAGCAGGGGTCCAGGATTTCTTATAAAACCACCTTCAACGAGGTTTAGGCTCTCTTACCTCTTAACTCTGAACTTCTTCTCTCGTCTTCAAGTTTACTTCGAATAGTGCAGTAATTGAGTTAATACAATTAATTATAAGTGAACACAAGTTGTTGTGTGTTGTGATAAGTCTAGTAATTACAAATCTGAATTGAATAGAAATTATTTAAAGCGAAGTGTATGTAAGTACTAACTTTTGTTAATTTGGGTGATTGGAACGTACAAAATTGGGTAAAATTTGGGATTGATTGATGAATGCCGCAATTTTTGATTGGTGCTTTATAAATGAAAAGAAGACGTAAATTTTTGGACGTAGGTTGCAACTTGGTTTAATGTAAATAAAGTTAGATTTGCATAGCTGCGTGACAAATGGTATGGTGATTTGACCTGGCAGCGGTTCCACAGGCCAACGCTATACTTCAAGGCTGGTTGGCAGAGACCTGCAGGAGAATGGTTACCAGGTAACTTGTGCTACGTGCAGCGACGTAGTAAAAAAAACAAAAAGAACCAAGGAGAGAAACTGACCGGACTCAGTTGGTAGAGTGGCCGGGATCGTACAAATACAAGAAAAGAAAATTACAGGAAAGCCTGAAATAAAAATTAAAAAAATTAACGTACTTATTAGTACTTATAATTATTCTAAATAACATTCTGGTTAGACATATCAGCGTAGTATACAACAAAAGCAAGAAACAAAATCAATAACCACAATACACAAAAAAAATTACTTCTTACAATTGGCGAGCTGTAGTTTATGGGTCCCTGCCCATATGAATTACGCTAAGAAAAATTACCCAATTACAGCTCTAAAAACCACAGCCCTACAGTATCAGTGTAAATACCAAATTCAGTACACAAAATTCTCAGAATAAATACAATATTATTGACAAATATTCTCTCCCCTAAAGGTAATCATTTTAAACCATTTACACATTAATAAGTAGTACAATTTCTTTTTACTTATTTAAAACAAATAGTACTGGATTTCTAGCAGGGCAATAAATAGCAAAATAGTTCCGTAATTTTCGGATATGTAAATTAATGTTGGGAATGCCGGAGTTTAAAATGTAAAGTTCTAATAGATATGATTTCAAGGTAAACAAGGAAGAAACACTCACCAGCATATCCAAGGTGTAAGCTAGTCACGCCGTCTCCAAGAACAGCGCGAAACAGATGTTCACGGGATCACGCCATGCGCGTGTCCTCCCGTACCAACAGGAGCGGCGGTTATAACCAGATCTTTCTAGTCCACCGGGTGGAGCTATAACAATGCTCGCAAACGATTAAACCTCCTTACCAAAGAAAAGTCATTTTTTTTAAAATAAGGTACTCACCACACAATGTGTGCACGAAATTTTGAAGACAACACAAAAGGTAACGAAAAGTAAAATTAACGACGAGTCATTATAGTCGTATTTATACAGAAAGAATCGAGTACAAATTAACTCGTTTAAATAACAAGAATTCAATGCAATCCTCCCGTTATCATACCATACCAACAGGTAATTGGAAAACTCGAAACACGGATAACGAAAACAGGATATAAACTATTTAATTTATAACTTAAACTTTTGTTCTAAAGCAAATAGATTTGAGTTGAAAATTATTAGAAAGCGTATTTATTATAAACAAGATGTTGTCGGCGTATAAAAGAGTAAAACGGAATCGATGAGAATGAAGAATAATATAAACGGATACGGTCTTAGCGTCGAAAATGAACGTAACACTTGCTTTATCAAAACATTTGGTGGTAGTTGTTAGCTGTGTTTCTTTTTATTCTTTTTTGTGCTCTGGAGTGATTTTATTTCATAAAATTTTAAAGAACTGAAAATTTTAAACGACTTTAGATGTATAGGGTAATTTATTGAGGTTGAAAAAGGATAATTAATATAAAAATAACCGCGATGTTGTACAAAGTAAAGGGACTTACTTTATTTGTCGCAGTGCTGTAAAATTGCACTCAAGTTTAAAGAGTTTTACTATAAGCTCAGGTTAAAACTGGGGTTTAACGCCTGGTATGAGAAAAGCCCAATTACTTTAATAGGGTATTTGTTTTTTTAAGGTTATCAAAATTCAATTAAATTTTTGAAAAAGGATTTGTTACTAATCCAAGTGATACAATTGTAAATACGATACCAGTTTTGAAAATGTCATATTTATTCTGTGTAAATAGAGTGTGTAGGATTTTAAGGGTTGAGTTATTTTGTGAGTATGATTGAAGGGAGTGACTTTATTTTAGATGACGGCAGAGCTAGGCAGGAGTAAAGTGAGCAATACAGGTAAGCGTCGTTGTTGATATTTATAAGCATATAATCGAATCAGACCGGAGCAGCTGAGGTAAACTTCACAATATATTATGGCACACAAATTGTAGGACACGATTTTGATCTGTTCGATGGTACCTGTGTAAGCTTCACAATAAATTATGACGTCCAACGTTGGAGCTGGAACAGAACTAAACTACACAATAATATATATATATATATATATATATATATATATATATATATATGTATGTATATATATATACTGGGTGCCTCAAAAAAATGTATACACACTTTAAACTATTGTAGTTTTCCCGCACTACAAGGCTAATGTTATATTTCTTCGCCAGGTGCCAGCATAATCGTCCCTCTATGTTATATTATCAGTTGGAATTTGTAATATCAACATGGCGGATGTACGTTTGAGTTTTGAAGAACGTAAGCAGGTTATTAAGTGGTACTGGAAGTTTGAGAATGTAAATGAAGTTCAAAGACAGTGGAGAAGGGAGTATGATACAGAACCACCTTCAAGATTAACAATTACACGCATACGAGACAAATTCGAAGTTCATGGAACAGTGTGTGATGTGCATAAAGGTCATTCAGGTCGGCCTCGAACAGCTACAAGTGATGAGTCATCAACGGCAGTCTTGGAACTGTTTCAACGCTCTCCTAACAAATCTTCAAGGCAAGGGGCACGTGAAAGTGATGTGTGCTAGCAGCATGCTACGCATTCTGAAGAGAGGCAAGTATCGTGTTTACATTCCAAGGCTGGTGCAACAGCTAAATGACGACGATCCAGATCGAAGGTTGCAATTTTGTGAATGGATTCAGGAGATGGTGATACGTGAACCGGGATTTATGGGTAGCATCATTTGGTCGGATGAAGCCCAATTCAAACTTAATGGAACTGTCAATAGGCACAATTGTGTTTACTGGTGTGAAGAAAATCCTCACATTACAATTGAAAAAGCTGTAAAGTTGCCTGGTGTAAATGTGTGGTGCGGTTTGTCTTCAAGGGACTCATTGGACCGTTTCGATTTGAAGGCACTGTAACTGGTATTAATTACCTAACAATGCTTGCTGATTCCATATTTCCTGCCATTCGTGCATTATACGGTAATGATGATTTTATTTTCAACAAGATGGTGCTCCGCCGCACTATCACAGGGACGTACGAGCTTACCTGGATCAAAATTTGTCGGGCCAGTGGATAGGACGCAGGAGCCAATCGAGTTTCCAGCACGCTCTCCAGACCTTACACCACTGGATTTCTTCTTGTGGGGCACAGTAAAAGATGAGGTGTACAAACGTAAACCACGTAACCTAGACATTCTTTGGAATGAGATTCAAGCAGTGTGTAGAGAAATCTCATTGGACGTTTTGATACGATGTACAGAATCTGTGGTGACTCGTACTCAGAATTGTATTGATGCTGCAGGTCACCAATTTGAACAGTATTAACATTTGTTATTTATGTTTCATTTACATTGGACTTTCAGCTTTCTATTTTCCTGAAATTTAACTTTGTAGAACGGTAAATAAATTTTCTATGGAAGTTCAAAGTGTGTATACATTTTTTTGAAGCACCCAGTATATATATATTACTCATATTTAGACCAGGGTAGAAAATTAAATAATCACATCAAATAATTTTAATCACCGTGTATAATGAATATTATTAGATAATACGCGTTATTAAAACCGTGAAGCATAAAAATTTATTAGTTTCATTAAACATAAGAGATTTAAATCATGTACAAGACGCTTTATATCAAAAGAAGCAGTATTAAAAAGCTCTGCGTGTAATGTAATTATTCCTAAACAAATGGAAATTACGTGCAAAATTTATATTAATTAACCCTATTTTAAGTAACCGGTAGTAAAACAAAGTGTACACATAATAATTAATATTTAACTTGTATTCGCTAAAAATGAAAGGATAGAAGTCAATTTTAATTGAAGTTAATTGAATCGTTAGTAACAGATAATATCTATAGAAACTTGTAAAACCCAATAAAAGCAAATCCTAGAAGTGTTAGTTAGAAGTAGGATGTTTGAACACACCTGCGTATTTTAAAAGGCAATTTCAGTTTAATTTGTTTAGATAAACATGTCGATTCTAAGGATATTGGAAACGGTCAGATGCTTTAGCACGAAATACAAAACAGGGTTTATTTAAAAGCTCTGAGAATTAATATTATTTTGAACACCTGCGTAGTTTAAATATCACGTACGGCGAAAATTGTGTAGATAACAAATGGTTTCAAAGAATCTTGGAGAAACCGGGGCTTAATATTCACGAGAATGTGCGATACGGGGTTATTTAACCCAGATAGTCCACATGGACTAAAATATAATCGATAATAAAGAATATCAATTTGCACCAATACGAACAGGTTAGAAAAGGAAAGAGAAAATGCGTCAAGCAAAGACACATATAGTAAAAGGCGTGATTTAAGCAACGTCACGAGGGTCACAATTGGTTGAGAATAGGATGCAAATATCAGAGGTAGAAACAACAATTTCTGTACAAAATTAATTAGTTTTTCTCGGACATGTTTGCGTGCCATGTGCGAATTTCTGAGTTTTAAATGGGGCGAGTGAAAAATTCGTAAAAACCGACGCGCGAACGACGGACTGGGAACATGGCATGAGAAATTTTTTAGAATTACCCGTTTTGGGGAACAGACCGACAGACAGGCTTTTTGATATATATACCGAGGTGAATATAAACAAGCTCTCTTAGACTTTTGACTATTCGATGCGTTAAAAGCTCTTACATCCGCGACTTGATTCAAGATGTTAAACAGTGCATTTTAGTTTGATAAAATAATTTAAAATTTTGCTCGTATATTTTAGTGATTCAAAATAGTTTGTTATTTACGTGCTAACATGAATGTACTTCAGTGCACTTAGATACAAGGTAATAAAATTTAGTATCACTGTACCAATTAGCAAAATTTACAACGACAAATGTATACACAAAAGTAGGCAGTTTTGGCGTATATTGGTGAAAGACGCATGAATTTCTTTGCTATTTTTCGGGGTGTTAATAATTAAATGGTTCAAATACGTGTCTGGATCCACGAAACAAGGGTCAGATATACACAGATGAGTTCCGGAAAAGCCCAGAAACAACTTTAAATAAATGGTGATGGAGAAAATTTTAAAAGCGTTGAGAATTAGAAGCCGTAAATATAATCCTGTTGGAATGGTGTGATTAACTAAAGGGACGATGTACTTTGAAGCTACGAGGACAGTAACCTTCAGGTAAATTATACTATTTTGTTTGACATTTTGTGTGTGTTGAATAACTTTATAATTGATTTACTTTAAATGGACATTAGTGAAATTGTACTAACCATAAAATTTTAATTTTAAGATGAAATTTGCTTGTTTAAGTAGAAAGGGTATTTAGTATTGATGTTCTGAATTATGATGAAAATATGGGTATGTCTTTGAGCTCAATTAGACGAACCTGGTTAATTAACGTAAAGGGTGGTAGATGCTCCTTTATACTCAGACTCCGGTCTGCTTATATTGTTATATTAATTAGTAGGTATCCAACAAGGACTTTAATTCTGGATGCACGTTAAAGTGATAATAAAATTAATCTTGAAATTCTTTTTAAAACTGAATTGTATGCTGAAATTTAATTTGAAAATTTAATGTATTCTGAATATTGATGTAAATAGAGTTAACGTTGATGTTTGTGGTTGGAATGTGTTGTTTAATTTTATGAATGAGGAGGTTTATAAAATTAGGTGAGCAGCCGAGGCGAAAAGAGGATCACAGCAGTTTATGACGCCCAATCTGTGGGACTAGAATTTTTTTGTTGAAAGGACCCAGTTTCCGCATTCACAGGAGTATATCACAACATTCTTTGGCGACCCAAAAGTGAGGCTCGAGTTCCAAATAAAATTTATGTGATTTTATTCCAGGAAACTGGCGATCTGAGAGAGAGAGTTTCTGTGTGTGTATAAATTTAAGAGTAGTTAGAGTGTGTGTGAGTGATTTGAACGTATGCAGAGAAAAGAGTGGTTAAGGAGTCAAGGAGTGGAAATTGGAAGTGACGATAGTGCATTGTGTGGGAAAAATTCTAAAATGGAAGAAGCTGGAGGCAGTAGAGATCAGTCGAGGACGGAATCAGGGGATCAAGGAAACGAGATGATATTGAGAATGTTAGAGAGGATGAGTGAAGAATCTAATAGAGCGAGAGAGGACTCAAATCGAAAATTTGACCGAATGAATGAGATATTAACAGGAGTTAGGGAAACCCTAAGTGAGAAAATAGACAAGACGAATAAAGAAGTTTCAGAATTTAAAAATAGTCTTACCGTAAAGATGGGGGAAGTTGAAAATAGGGTTGAAAAAAATGAGCGTGATATTACAGGTCTTCGACAGGAAATGGGACATTTAAGGTCCTAAGTACGCATTTTTTGTGAAGAAGAGATTAATATAAAAATGACTGAAGTGACGGACTCATGTAGGGATCAGTTAGGCAGGGTAGAACGCGAAGTTAGTAGTATCAAATACAACATGTCAAATTTAACAGGGGATGGTCCCAGATTTTCTACAGGTGGAGTATCATTGGACCAACACATGAAGTTTTATGGCGATAACAGGGTAAATCCACAAATTTTTATTAATAGTGTGAGAAATCTAGTGGGAAATTTATTTGACGAACAGACTAAACTGAATACGATAAAGGCTTTATTAAAGGACAACGCGGAAGCATGGTACAATTTAGTAGGACAGGACATTGAAACATACACGGACTTTGAAAACAAATTTTAAAGCACTACTGGAGTGACCACAGACAAGACCAGGTACGAGACGACTTAATCACAGGGAAATTTAAGGGAGAATTTTCAGGAAGTTGGGAGCAATATGCTATACGCAAGTATAGCATAGTAAAGCAACTGAACCCACCACTGACGGACCGACAAATTATTAAGTATTTATCACGACACTTCGAGGTAGACATAAGACAGCACGTAGCACTACAGAACATAGTGGACAGAGAAATGTTTTGAATACCTGCAGAGGTACGACGACGTAAGTAGTGGACGACCTCGGGATAATAGGAAAGACAGATCAACACAGTTAGGTTTGACAATAGAAGGGACAACTACGCTAGACGGGGGAATAGTTACGGATACCAGCGACAGAATTGGGAACAGAAACGACCATACGTTAGGACTAATAGTTTAGGAAGAGGACCTGCACCGAGACCGGAACCTACCAGAATGAATAGTTCACCAGACATGAGCGGGACTGCTAATACAGACACGGAACGAGTGGAAACGCCTAGGACATACGCTGAGGTGACGGCTAGACCAGGACCAAGTAGGGAAAACAGACCTGGACAGGATTTTTACAACACGACAGACCACTAGATTTCAGTGTAAATATATATGAACATCCACGTGAATTTTTCAAAATTGAGGAAGAAGTAGAGCCAGAAACTAAGGAAAAATTATGTTTGCCAATTATTAATTTAGAAATTTTTGAAAATTTTTTGCTGTAGTAAATAGTGTTGTGGTGCTTAGGATAGATATAGGAGATTTAAGCTGTGAACAGGAGTTTGTAATTGTACCTGGACTGAAGTTTCAGAGCATGTTAGGTGTTGACTGTATGATGAAGTTAGGGGTTTTGATAGATATGGAACGGAAGGTAGTAAGGATTAAAGATAGGGTAGTGCCATGGAAGGGCAGTTATTAAGTCACAGAGGATGACACGGGGTTTAGTATTAATGTAGTAGAGGTAGAGGATGATGGGGTTAAACAGATCAACACAATAAGTTGTCCAGAGGATAGGAAAGTAGAGGTTCAAGCTTTAATACAAAAACATGCAGAAGTAGTGGGGGTAGAAGCAGCATATCAGGAGCAGGTGAAGGCGAAATTAAGTAAAGATGGCAAGTTTGTTTTTAATCAAGTAGGTTTAAGGAATTCATTCTGGCGGATTCCATTACATAAGAATTCTAGAAGGTACATAGGATTTTCCGTAGAGGGAAAAATCGATAATTTTAAGGTAGTATCGTTTGGTTTGTCGGCAGAAAAGAAAATAAGAATAAATAAGAAACAGACATGTGTAGAGACTGAAGAAGAAGCAATATTTAAGAGACAGGATAAGAGGGATGATAAGTTTGTTGTATGTGAGATAATAGAGATGTTAAGTATAGATATAGAAGGGGGAGAGATAGGGATGAAGAGTATTAGGATGGTGAGAAGAAAGACTTGGAGGGTCAAGAAGAGAGTTAGATTTAAATAGGATAGGGATAGAATAGGTGTATATAGAAGAGTAAAGTAGGTGTGTATAGAAAATAAAGCTAGGTATAGGATAAATATGGGAGATAATTAGAAATAGGTTTAGGATGAGAATAAAGAGTAAATGTAGGAAGAAAATAAGATAGGTTAAGTGTAGATATTTCATAGAAGATTAGTGGAGAGTTAGGAATAGAGTAAGAGTAGGATAGGCATATAGGATTAGGTAGGGGGAAGTAGAGTATAGTGAAGATTAGTTAAAAGTTAGGAATAGGATAGGTATATAGGATGTATATAGGATAAGATGGATAAGTAGGATGAAGTTAGGGATAATTTCAGTTTATAGAAGCAGGTGAAAGTTAGGAATAGGATAGGGATATAGGATAGGTGTAAATATTTTTTTTGGATTGGAGACAAAGTAGGTAAGTTAGATAGATAAGGATAGAGAGAGATAGGCAATTTTTTTTTCTAAATATTTTTTGGCAGTCTAAATGCTTTATATTTGCATTCAAATAAGTGGGATTATTTGTATTCAAATAGGGGGAAAATACTCATATTTAGACCAGGGTAGAAAATTAAATAATCACATCAAATAATTTTAATCACCGTGTATAATGAATATTATTAGATAATACGCGTTATTAAAACCGTGAAGCATAAAAATTTATTAGTTTCATTAAACATAAGAGATTTAAATCATGTACAAGACGCTTTATATCAAAAGAAGCAGTATTAAAAAGCTCTGCGTGTAATGTAATTATTCCTAAACAAATGGAAATTACGTGCAAAATTTATATTAATTAACCCTATTTTAAGTAACCGGTAGTAAAACAAAGTGTACACATAATAATTAATATTTAACTTGTATTCGCTAAAATGAAAGGATAGAAGTCAATTTTAATTGAAGTTAATTGAATCGTTAGTAACAGATAATATCTATAGAAACTTGTAAAACCCAATAAAAGCAAATCCTAGAAGTGTTAGTTAGAAGTAGGATGTTTGAACACACCTGCGTATTTTAAAAGGCAATTTCAGTTTAATTTGTTTAGATAAACATGTCGATTCTAAGGATATTGGAAACGGTCAGATGCTTTAGCACGAAATACAAAACAGGGTTTGTTTAAAAAGCTCTGAGGACAGTAACCTTCAGGTAAATTATACTATTTTGTTTGACATTTTTGTGTGTGTTGAATAACTTTATAATTGATTTACTTTAAATGGACATTAGTGAAATTGTACTAACCATAAAATTTTAATTTTAAGATGAAATTTGCTTGTTTAAGTAGAAAGGGTATTTAGTATTGATGTTCTGAATTATGATGAAAATATGGGTATGTCTTTGAGCTCAATTAGACGAACCTGGTTAATTAACGTAAAGGGGTGGTAGATGCTCCCTTTATACTCAGACTCCGGTCTGCTTATATTGTTATATTAATTAGTAGGTATCCAACAAGGACTTTAATTCTGGATGCACGTTAAAGTGATAATAAAATTAATCTTGAAATTCTTTTAAAACTGAATTTTATGCTGAAATTTAATTTGAAAATTTAATGTATTCTGAATATTGATGTAAATAGAGTTAACGTTGATGTTTGTGGTAGGAATGTGTTGTTTAATTTTATGAAAGAGGAGGTTTATAAAATTAGGTGAGCAGCCGAGGCGAAAAGAGGATCACAGCAGTTTATGACGCCCAATCTGTGGGACTAGAATTTTTTTGTTGAAAGGACCCAGTTCCCGCATTCACAGGAGTATATCACAAATATATATATATATATATATATATATATATATATATTCCTCCGCTTGTGAAATAATAATGCTATTGTTTTGTTAATAGCTATTAGCTCGATTTGTATAGGTAAATAAGCTCTTATTATTTTCATAAGAGCTTATTTACAGATATATCTTCTTCTACACAAATTCCTGACTGGACTGCAATAACTTGTCTTTTTATTATATAAATATATATATATATATATATATATATATATATATATTGATGTTATTAAGAGGACGCGAGAGGTCATTGTAACCAAAATTCCATAAATACAACCCATCCAAATAGAAAGAAACCGGAAAGAATTGAAATTACATTAATTTTGTTCGAAATAACACTTTATGTTAATCTAGAACCTTCTTTATTCAGAATCGAATGCGCCACCTTTACTAAGAAATATTTTAAAAGCCAATTAATTATTAGTAAATGCCGATAAAAAGAAATCCGTGACCCAATAAAGAGTCGTAAAATGGAACATAGATAAGATAACGCGAGGTTTATAGTTTTAATTGCTTTACGAATGACAATACGAAAAAAAAGATAGTAGCAAATAACTTCGTGCAAAGGCTATTAGATTTCCTAAGAATAAATTTTAGATTTGTGTTTGTAAAAATATTCAAAATTTGTATGGTAGAATAAGTCTTAATCTTATAATATTTTTGTTTTGTAAGTGGATATCTACAAAAAAAAGATTTCTAAGTCGAAGTTTGAAATATTTTGACTGTCATGAAAAATCTGTCAAGCGTTTTTGACCAAACACACTTACAAGCGTGTTTTTCTGTGAGTAAATATTAGGTAATAATTTTGATTATTTTCTGTATAAACTGGAACTGTGATTTGTTTTATAAACAGTTTTGTATCAAAGAAACATGTTTTTGAATATATAGAAGTTTTTTTGAGATTGCTGTGTTTTATTTCATTTGGTAAATTCCATAACGTCCATTAAGCTAGCCAGGCAAAGTAAAAAAAAAGGAAGAAAATAATAATTTCAAATTTCTCCTTGCGGTACCGTTGTCATAACACTCTTTTAGCGACTACGAACGCGAGACGTTACAACAATATATATTGACGTGATAAGTGTCACGATAGGTCATTGAAACCCAAATTCCAAAAATAAATCCCACAAAATATAACAGAATCTTAATAAAATAAAAATTTCCGTAAATTTATGTTACGTTCTGTATAATACAAGCCTACCTTTATTAATTGATGTAGAAGCGGAAAATTCAATTGCGAGTGTATAAATAATTACACTGTATGATATAAGCATATTGTAAATAAATAGCGGGTAACGTAAGTTGTATATGTAAAAATAATTAGTTGTAAGATACCGTAAAACGCATTTAATGCGAACACAAAACGATGCATATAAAAACATTTTTTATTTGCTGTAAATAGCAAAAAATAGAACTAGCTTTACCCATTTAGCATAAAAATAAATAACTTCGCGTATTTAAAAAAAACAATTCTTGTCATAATTATGTGTATTGAAATAAGAAAGTAAATATTTTCGATAAAACGCAACCCCTTTTGCATTAAAAAGCAATTAAAGTTTAAATTAAATACCCGGTGGGTTTTAGCAATTTATTCTAAATAAAGAATTTTTAGAATATAAAAGGATGAGTCATTGAGATTTAGAACTACGTAAATAACTCGGCAATAAATAATAGTTTATAGCAAGAAGCGGCCGAAACACGGAAAACCCACAAAATCCAAGAAATTAATTATTTTTAGTCACTGATAACTGGAACAATATTATGTGGAATAAACGTCGTGATTTTAGACGCTATTTAATTTTTCTGAGAAACCTTGCATCATGATGTTCCACACTACTCCACAACATTCTACTAGCTTCTGGAAACATAAATTTGAATATATAAGGAAGCGTTCATCAATTAAGGGGTTATTCGATTTTGATTTAAGCGCGAGCTGTTGCTATGCGAAGATAGTATTTGAAGTATGTAGTAAACATACCGTAAGTTCATAATTACAATGCTACGATTAATATAGAAGTGATGTTTTTAAACCTAAATTACATACAAAAATGGAGTTATTGATTACAATAAATAAAACTCTTCAATATAACGCTAATCAAAAAATTTTCTTAAATAATCGAAAGGAAGATATAAACAGAAATGTACTTTGATAATTGCTGTTTGAAATGAGGATTTTATGGAAAACCTTGTGAGCTGATTTGACGTCAAATTAAAATAAGAAAATTTTAATTAAGAGGGACATTTTTGTGGATTCTGCAAGTATTATTTTTAGATTTATGTGTAACTGATATTAGAGTATTTGTATCTAGTTTAAGATAATTTTTTTTTGTAAAGGCTTTTTACCAGGAGATTGTGTTCAGAGTTCGAAAAACTTTGACCTTTTAATAGAAATTTTTTTGATCAAACAAATTTTTCAAGCGTAGCAATAAATTACAACCAGGTAAACCATTCTCAAAAGAAGAAGTTTAATTCTGTAAATTTAAAAGTTCAGTAAGCGATTTCAAGTTTTACAAATAGCTATATCAGTATCAGAACACTCTTTCAGCGACGCACAACGTGACATTGTCACAGCACTCTTTTAGCGGCACCTCAACGCACGGCCTTTTTTATATCACTCTGTTAGTAACGTCCCAAAGCGAGGCCCTGTGTGACAATATCAGGGAACTGAGTAGGCTAGCTCAGAATATAAATAAGTGCAGGTACGTGTCCAACCAGTTTTGAGACGGAAAACCTAATGACGAAAAAATAAGCGCAGATAAATCTGATGATTACTATAAACAACTACAGGTGTTGGTTGTGAAATATCTGCAACTAATGTTGACTGTGCGAAAAGATATATTAAAAAATATATAAAATCGGTAAATGTTCAAGTGCTGGGGGAACTTGGCAGCCACCGGCTGCTTACCCCCTTCATAATCTTACATTTGATTTTCCATTGCTGCATTCGAAGGTACTACATTGGCCAAAAAGCGAGTTTTTTTTTACTTAAAAAATTTGGAATTTTCCGAACCCTTGCTGTTCCAAGCAAGGTACAGATCTTTAACGTGCGTGATAACACACACACGCGACCTACATTTTACCTCTCATCCGAACGAGGGTGTATTTTTGTGAAAAATGCTCGCCTAACATTTTTCAAGCGGACCATGTCGGGATTCGAACCCGGGATCTTGGACGTAGTAGTCACACACATACCACTACGCTGCGGAACCGCCTCTCCTTTACAACCACTGAATGTCGGAGAAATAGGGTATATAATTGTAAAACAATAGAAGGGGATTGAACTGCATCTAACAAGAAAGAACAGCGCCTACGATGAAAGACAACAAACATAGAAACAAGCAGAAAATTGTTGAAAGCATATGTGTGGAGCACAGCACAGTATGCCTATGAAATACGGGTAGTAGGAAAAGCAGACAGAAAAACGGTAGCAGCCTTTTGGAATGATGTGCTTCAGATGTAGGAGGATGATAGCATGGACAGACAAAATTAATAGCAAATAGGTTATAGAAATAGTAGGGGAACACGAATATCTGTGGAAAAAAATAGGAGAAATAGAAGGGCAGAATACGTTTTAAGGTATTTTTGGGAAATAGTATGGGATATATTGCTAGCAGAGATAGGAAAAAGGAGGTAGATGTAAACCTAGATCATATAGGGATAGATGCAGACTGTGCAAATTTCAGGGAAGTGTGTAGGTTAGTTCAGAATAGGAAACAATATGGTACACGTCTAACCAGTTCCAGGACTGAAGACCTAATGATGATGATGAAATATTTATTAGGATTGAGTTCAAACTAAGCTAAACTGTCGGAACATAGTTTATACTTATACACTATAATTCTTTATTCGAGAAAAAAAGGAGAAATATCTAGAATGTGCGTCATCAAGCCCTTCGACAATAACCCTATTTTATTGCGATACTTGTCAGACATCTTTTCTTATCAGTAGCGGATATGGGCCGCTTTAATTAAAACTGAATTAGTGTATTTTCAAAAATGTTCCATATATTATTAATGACTGTTACAGTATTGTAGAGCATTTATGAATGTTTTGGTTTGCGTTCGATCAAGTAAGAAAGATAAAAGGTCCTAAACGATTTGAGAAGTATCATATCAGATAAAAACAGGTTGATAGAACTTTTAAATTACAGACTACTACCAAATGATTTAAATAGCAATTATGAAACTTGTTATAGCTTAGATAATAAGGAAGCGATGTAAAGCAATACATCGGATACGATTAAATATATACAAAAATAGGTTTGAAAAAACGACAACTTTAGAAGACTCTTTCCGATATTGAAGTAAAAACATCATGAAAAGTACATACATGTTACTGTTGTGAAGGTCATAGTACTAGAAAATGTTTGTTCTTTTTAAAGATCTTTAAAAAGAAAGCCGTGTGAGCTAACAACATTGGCGCTGGTTAATATACCAAGCTGGTAGGGTCAATCCAGTTTTAGGAGTGAGGAGCATTATGCTTGTGCTAGTTGCGCAACATGGGATCAATAAAATACTCAACACAGAGCTCGATAAACGTTCTCCTCTGCATTTGGCGATAACGAGGGCTTAGTGTTTTTTGCTACTTTATTTATCTGCAACTAAGTAAATTAGTTATTAAAATGAAATCTGCGTGTACCTTAGCAAGTTTGTCGAAAGGACGGTGTAGAATGCATTGATAGTCATCTATATCCTTGGTTCTATTTCCTATTCTCTGTTGGGCGATAGAAACAATCATCACGGAAGTATAATTTTCTGAAGATGCTTCAAAAAATATCGGTGATCACAGTTTTCACATTTGTACACCCCTACACCTCTTAGGCCTTTTGGAATTGTTTGCGTGCTAAAAGTGGAAGAGAAGAGTAAATTGTGTTTGGAGCCTAGTGTTAAAACGCGTGATTAAGTCTTCGAATTTTAGTTTATCGTTTAAGGAAATGAATAATAATAAAATTTACGACTTAACACAAGTACTTACGAATTCCTTTGAGATTTGCAAACAACGTATAGACGGAATCTCTTTTTTTGATGCTTTTCATATAGATATCCTACGCAGTACTTAAAAGCACTCGAATAAATTACAGATTTCATAATATATTTGCCGTACAATTAAACAATACCTAACATTAGACAAACACCGTCTCTTCACACAAAGTATAAAATTATTTACTGTGAGTAATGTCTCCAGCAATTTACTATAAATAGACTCGTAAGTTTTAACTACGATTTTGCTTTATATGGGATTACTCACATATAATGGTAGTTATGTCTGCGAAGTAGAAAATATTCTTACCATTGCTATGTAATATCTTATTTTAATAAGAGTTTTGTTATGAATATTCAATAGTATGAACTTAGAGAACTTGTATTATTATATAAAATCATTCTAATGCAATTATTATTTAAAAATGTTTGTGGTTATGGTTATGGTATGCATTACGTATTTACTTGATTTACCTCTAATATACTATTATAAAAGTTGGAATTATTAAAATTGTATAAGTGTAATCTAATATGAGAGAGGGGAGTGATATTAAGGCATTGGAATTATTGGGGTAACATGATGTACAAGTTGGGGCGGCAGTGTATTGTTGTATGTTCCCTATGTAACATAGTGAAGTAATGTTGTGCAGATTAACGCACGCTGACTTTTGGTTTGCTTCCAGGAAGCCATCTGTGGATGAAGTAGGAAACTCGACTTCTGTTAATGCCCGGTAAGTCTTTAATTTTCTTGAAACAGTATTTTTATCATAATTTTTAAAATACTAACTAATATTTTAACAACACAAGGTAGCAACATGAGAATTTTGAGAATAACAACGAGCTAAGTTTAACAATGTTCTTTCGTAATAAGAATTTGGCGCTTATATAAAGACACCTTGCGAGGAGTGAACGGTTAATTTTGGATAATTTACAATTTATGTTTAAGACTAAAACATATTTACACATGGTGTTGAAAAAGAGTTTTGCTTCAAAATTTTCATTCGAAATTATTTTTTTCTGAAAGGTATATAGAGCATTGAATCAAAAACAAACAGCAAGAGTTGTTTCCACTTTCCAAAGCTCTAAGAATTTGTCTATAGTTTAATTGCATACATCTAATCGGTCATGCAATATTATTCACTTTACTTGAGTTACTTGACTGATAGAGGTGTATTTCCGTAACCCTGTTTATGCACCTATGAAAGGCGTATGATACTCTTTTATTTTTTAGAAACCTTTAGAGGTAATTCAATGTTGTGGAAGTATGAAGCAAGGTAGCGTCTAACCTTGAATACCCTCTTAGACAAAAACACCGATCTCTTCGCCCCTCCCACTAAAGTCTATTTAAAACTTGAATAAGCAAAATGTTAAAAAAAAAGTTTTCGTTGCAGTTACTTGTTTTAAAATACTCGACGATTTAAAAATATATTTACTGAGGGGTTGTATATTTTTATGTGTACAAAGTTTCCAATACAATGAATAATTAGTGTGTTGATATCCCTTCCTATTAAAAAGAACAAGCAATAAATTTTAAAAGTATACAGGGTGTCTCACGAGGAACCCGACACACTTCTAAGGTGGTTTCCTCTCATCAAAATATGAAAAAGTTCATATAAACATATGTCCGGAAATGCTTTGTTAGCGAGTTACGGCTAGCGAAATATTTCGCCCGATTTTCTGGGAAAGGATGGAAATAAAGCCAAACTGATTTTTTATTGCGTTAAGTTAGGTGTTAAATTTATTGAATTTTATGTAAAATGAACGGAGAAACTGAATAAAACATGTCCCAGACCTTTAGGATCACTCATATTTGAGATATCAGACAAAATACGCAAAATTCGGTCTCGAAAACCATGCTTCCTTTAGATTTGAACTACATTAACTTCGTTAAATGGGTAATAAATACGCAAACAATTTTAAACAAAACTTGTAGTGAATTTAATTCTGAAGAGAATGATGTAAAATAGGCCAATAATAAAGAAACAAAGTTTAAAAGTTAATGTTTAATTAAATCAACACATATGAAAAATAAGACAGAAAATGCAATATCTGTTTATTAAATAAACGTTCTACGTAAAAACAAAACATCTTAATTGCTGATTCTTTTATTCCAATTTCCATACCTTACAAATGGTGTTCGAAATGATTTCCTTGATAATTTATGCACAATCTGGCGCATTTAGTGAAACCACGTGTTACATGTAGCCCTTCCGATAATATCTCGATTGTTCTTAAGTAGTTCACAAGCGTTCTGCGTATACAAGTTGATTTAAATGACCCCACAGGTAGTAATCCAAGAGATTTAAATCAGGGAACCTAGGAGGATAATTAGTTGGTCCACCTCGACCAATCCATCTGCCTGGAAAACTTATCTGTAGGTGCTCGCTAACATTTTGTAAATAATGTGCCGGTGCGCCATCATGGTGGAATATTATTTGAAGTCCTCTTTCAAGTGGTACATCTTCAAACAGAACTGGCAGTTGCTGAATCCAATAAATTTAACATTTTGATGAGAGGAAACCACCTTAGAAGATTGACGGGTTCCTCGTGAGACACCCTGTATATCTATTTTGTTTAAGATAATAACTAATATAAGAAAATAAAATACGTAACGTGGTACATAAGCATTAATGGGACAAACAGAAAGAAATGCACTAATATAAATGAATATATTCTAATTAATTGAAATTAAATTAAAAGCATAAATTGGTGATACAAACATATTACTTTTACAAACTAAATCCACGGTATGAATACAATTTGTAATACTAAGCCTTTCTAATTCATAAGATTCAAGAAACTTTATTTTCTTTGATTTAGATTGAAAAAATTACCTTATAGTTTTCTACCTTCAAATTTTATAAGAGATTGACTTCAAATTGTAAAATCGCCCTTTCAAATTACTGGGGCGCGAGTTATCTTTAATTTACGTTCATTTTGAAAATTAACGTTTTGCGGATGCTAATGAAACGGGCAGAGACAAAAGCATACATATGGCTAGGTAAGTATTAGGAAATAAATGGTCTAAATTTTTTAAAAGAATTGGGAAAGCTAATACAGTACCATCGCAATACAGTATATTTTGTAGCTTTTAATTTTGATAGTTAAAAGGGCTTCAACTTCTAAACTCAATTTTAACTGACCACCAAACGTTTTTCTTAAAAGTTCTTAATAGTTCGTAAAAAATTTAAATATTTTAAATATTCTCGAAGCAGTTCAATCCTTTGGGTAATTCTATGTAAATTGCGCCCCAAGATATGTTTCAGGTACTTGGAACGTCTTTTTAAAAACTTTTATTCAAGAACTGCAACTATCCAAATTAATTCTATTACATCAATTATCAAGTGACTTGTTTTATTCACAAACAACTTATATTCTTCAAGTATAAGTTAAATTAGATTGAATTTTTACAAGTTACTATTTTAAATAATCAATAATTAATTATGAGTAGTATCGAACACTGCCAATGTGATAGTTATGAAATTCGAAGATTAACTGACCGTTCATTTACATTCCCAATGCTCCACCTGAAGGTACTACATTGGCCAGGAGGCGAGTTTTCTGTTGCCTGGAAATTTAGAATTTTGCCGAACCCTTGTCGTTCCATTCAAGGTAGGGATCTTTAACGTGCGTGACAACACTCACACACGGGACCTCCATTTAACCTCTCATCCGAACGAGGGCGTAATTTTTGTGAAAAATGCTCACCTGCCATTTTTCAAGCACTCGACCGTGTCGGGATTTGAACCCGGGACCTTGGGATCCGTAGTCTTACGCTTACTACATTGATCCACGGCGACGCCAAGATTAACTGACCAGGAAAGCTTCTCGTATTCAGCATGAAGCCTCAGGTCTCACATCGTTCTGTAGAAAAGTGCAAATTTCGTATTACCCTGTCTCTTGATAACATACAATGTCCTTATTTTTAGGTAACAAGAATTAGTTTGCTTGATGGCAGTTCCGTTGTTCCTTACCTAATTTTATTACCTTGTGTCTGTGTTACAAAGTAATTATTTTTTATTATATTTATGGTATGAACTTTGTGACACTTATTAACCTTAACATTCCATAAATACAAAGTATCATACTATATCTGAAATAATTATTACATTTAATTTTTTAATAGATATTAGTATAGGGTATATCTAACTCTTTTCCTCTTAGATCAAAACTAAGAGCCGATTTCTTAATTTTGAAATTTATTGCTCCTGGGGGATCAGCAGTGATTTGATCTTATATATAATGTACATTGTACGTATTAAATATACAACTAATAACAACATTAACATTATCAATACAATTGTTCAGACACTAATATTATCGTAATATAGCTTTGGCACTTTTATGGTATTTAAATGTTTTTTGTAGTTGTCCATTAATTTCATAGCATGGTTGAGATCCCCTAAATCCAGATGTTCTAGTTGCATCGACTTCTGGATAATTTCGTTATCTTCGGTTTGGGGAACTTTGACTGGTAACTCGGGTAGATTTGCAAATTTCCTCGTCGCTGCTGGGTTTTGGTACACTCGGATAATTTCATTTTTAATTTTACGTAGTAATCTTCTTTGATGATTATGATATTGCTTCCAATTAGGGCTAAGCTGTTTTCGTCTTTGTAGCAGTTTTCGGTTGCTATCACTTCTTGTTGAAACACCGCAATCCGCTTGTTATCCGTAACTTTTTGAATTTTCATTTCTGTAATCCGTACCTATTTTGGTACACAATTGTCGCATTGATGAGAAAATGGTAATAATTGCACTTCGCAAGAGCTATCTACTTTAATGGTTGTTGTTCTGATTGATTGACATAAGTATTGGGCGGGTGCCACTTCTTTGCATTTTTTATTTGTGAATCTGTATCTAAGTTCATTTAAGGAAAGGAATTTGTTTTTAGCGATAATAACTTGGTATTAACATTTATAGGGGTAGCAAATAAATGATAATAGTTATCAGCGTTAATTTCTACGCTTAGAATTTCTATCAGAAATGTAATTTCGTGATTCTTTTCAAAAAGAATTTCGTAGTCTTTTACTATGGTTATTATTCAAACACAAGTATGTTAGATTCTGTTACTTCGAAACGTAGTTTGCTATGGATTACAATCAATTTGATTCCTATTAATTTCTTCAATAAATCAAGCAGTTTGATAATACTAGCATGCAAGGTATTTAATTTAGCAAACATTACAACATTTCTTAACGTGGTTAAAATCTGTTGAGTTACAGTGAGTGTGGTTATCATTTGGTTAAACATTATGTTAAAGGTTACTAAATTGCGCATCCCTAATATTACGGTTTGCATACTATTTTCACACGTTACTTTTTTATTTGTTATACTACACAAAAAGAAACTAAGAAACCATGGATAACTAAGGGTATTCTGAATCTAATAGAAGAAAGACAAAAATACAAAAATAAATCAGATGATACAGGAAAACAGAGATACAAAGCCATAAAATAGGAGATTATTCGCAAATGCAGGAAAGCTAAAGAACAATGGACTGATGAAAAGTGTAAAGAGGTACAAACTAAGATGGAAGTAGGAAAGACAGATGAAGCATACAAACTAATTAGAATCAATTTTAGGGATATAAAACCATATAACAAAAATATAAGGGGTACAGGAGGAAACGTCACTACAGAAATTATAGAGAAAGTGAATAGATGGCAAAAATATATAGGGAATTTAGGTGCAGGAGAGGAAATAACAGCATTAGAACAGAAATCAGACATTGAAAAGGACGACTTGGGATATCCTATACATAGAAATGAGTTTGAATTAGCATTAAGGGGTCTGAAAAATGGTAAGGCACCGGGTACAGATAAAGTGCAAGCAGAAACTCTAAAAGTCGATGGACAAGCAGTAACAGAACATCTCTTCCAACTTGTAAGCTATATGTATGAGACAGGCGCGATACCCAAAGATTTCAAACGTATCCTAATAGTCACTACACCAAAAAAGAGAGGCTTGGATAGATGTAAAAATTTTCGAACAATAAGTTTGACAGCACATGTGTCAAAAATATAAACTAGAATTGTACAAAGACGAATGGAAAAACGAGCTGAAAAAACACTAAGAGAAGATCAGTTTGGGTTTAGGCGAAACAGAAGAACACGGGAGGCTATTTTAGCTCTGAAGGTGATAATGGAGAAAAACAATAGAAAAAGGGGTGAGCGTGTATATAGGGGTTTGTAGGTCTGGAAAAAGCATTCGACAATGTAAAATGAAAAAAAAAATGTTCGAAATATTCAAAAAGATTGGAATCAGTTTTAGGGATAGACGGATTGGTACAAAGCTTATACAACAAGCAAACAGCTGTAATAGATCTAGAGCAGGAACATAGAGAAATAAATATTAGGAAAGGGGTGAGACAGGGATGTGGCCTATCTTTATTAATTTTTAACTTGAACATCGAAGAGGCAATGAATACTGCCAAATGCAGGAAGACATTTGGAATTTTTATGCCGGGACAAAAGATTGATATGCTTAGATTTGCTGTTGATATAGTAGTATTAGCATCTAGCAAAGAAGAGTTAGAAGCTGCTCTTAATGAAATGAAAACAGTTCTACCAGGGAGATACGGTATGAAAATTAACAAATTAAAACTAAGGTACTAGTATGCGAATGAGGGAAAAATAAATTAAAAACTAGAATACAAATAGGTAACGAGAACTTACAAGAGGTTAAGGATTTCTGCTACCTAGGAAGCCAAATAACCGAAGATGGGAAGAGTGCAAAAGATATAAAACAAAGATTAGCACAAGGTCTTGCTACATTTAACAAGAAAAAACAACTACTGTGTTTAAAGGCAACAAACATAGAAACGACGAAAAGATTGCTTAAAACATATGTGTGGAGCACAGCACTATATGGCTGTGAAACCTGGACAGTAGGAGAAGCGAACAGGAAAAAGATAGAAGCCTTTGTAATGTGGTGCTACAGATGTACGATGAAGACATCATGAACAGATAAAGGTAAGAACAAAGAAGTACTAGAAATGGTAAGGGAAGAAAGAAATATGTGGAAAACAGTAAAAAATAGGAAAGATAGGATGATAGGCCTCATACTAAGGCATGATTAAATAGTGCGGAATATATTAGAAGCAGAGATAGGAAAAAAGAGGTAGCTGTAGACCTAGGTTAGACTATTGCACACAGATAGTGAAAGATGTAGGCTGTGAAAATATCAGGGAAATGTACAGGTTAGCTCAGAACAGAAATCAATAGAGGTACGCGTACAACCAACTCCAAAATACAAAACCTAATGAAGAAAAAAATAACTGTACTTAAACCTAATGATAACTATAAGTAATTACAGGTATTGGTTTTGCAATACCCTCAACTAATGTTAATTGTGCGAAAGGATTTACTGGAAAACTATTAATTCGGCAGATGTATAAGTGTTGGGGGATCCTTGGTAGCTACAGGCTGCTTACCACTGAACCTTTGTGAAAAATGGCATATAATTAGGAAACAACAGAAGGGGAACCGAGCTGTATTTAGGCTGTAGGAATTTCAGGGAACGGTGTAGGCTAGCTCAGAATAGAAATAAGTGAGGGTACGCGTCCAAACAGTTTTAAGACGGAAAACCTATTGACGAAAAAATAATTGCACTTAAATCTGATGATTATTATAAACAGCTACAAGTGTTGGTTTTTAAGTATTTTCAACTAATGTTGATTTGCGAAAGAATATATTAGTAAACTATTACTTCGGCAAATGTTCAAGTGTAGGGGATCTTGGTAGCTGAAGGCTGCTTAACCCTCTTCACACTACGAGGTTATATATTTGTAAACAACAGAAGGGGGAACCGAACTGCATCTAACAAGAAAGAGCAGCGGCTATGTTCGAAGACAACAAACATAGAAACAAGGAGAAAATTGTTGAAAGCATATGTGTAAGATACAGCACAGTACGTCTATGAAATAGGGGCAGTAGGAGAAGCAGACAAAAACGGTAGAAATTTTTTGGAATGTAGTGCTTCAAATGTATGAAGATGATAGCATGGACATATAAAGTTAAGAACAAAGAGGTTATAGAAATAGTAGGGGAATAAAGATATCAGTGAAAAACAAAAAACAGGAGAAATAGAAAGGCAGGATATGTTCTAAAACATTATTGCTTCATACTTCTAAGAATCCACGCTCGGATTCGCAGAATGTCCCGATTCCTTTTATAAATTTTCCAATCGTATCCTCCGAAGTAGTCCCCTTCCGGAGATCCGAATGGGGGATTACTATACCTAAGAGGATGCCATTATTTTAAATACAATTTAAGTACGCTGTGTACTTGGGAGGAGGCGGCTCCGTGGCGTAGTGGTATGTGTGTGACTACTACGCCCAAGGTCCCGGGTTCGAATCCCGACACGGTCCGCTTGAAAAATGTTAGGCGAGCATTTTTCACAAAAATACACCTTCGTTCGGATGAGAGGTAAAATGGAGGTCCCGTGTGTGAGTGTTGTCACGCACGTTAAAGATACCTACCTTGCTTGGAACAGCAAAATTCCAAATTTTTCAGGTAAAAAAAACTCGCTTCCTGGCCAATGTAGTACCTTCGGGTGGAGCATTGGAAAATCACATGTAACATGTGTACTTGGGAGGTAATGTAGTGGTTTCTCGTTACCTTCCCCATCGCGGTAGTGTGTCTTAGAATACCATACCGACCCCTATGATCACTGCCAGTCTAAGTACCGAAAGAGTCACTGCCCTATTTCGGGGACCTGTCTTAGTCTGGTTCCTCACTAATGACCCTACTAATTTGGTTGACCTGGAGTTTGGCTCTTTAGATCACTGGAACGCGGAAGCCATTGCATCTGTGTCTAGTAATCTAGAACTTCTTCAAGGTGCAGATCCATTCGGAATGGAATTAAAATAGATACCTAAAAAAAAATTAAACCACATGCAGTTGATTCTAAATGGAAAGGGTCTCTAGATAGCGATAATAATCAAAGACAAATGATCACAGAGTTATGAATACCAGCAAGAATTTGACAATCCAAAACTCAAGTATACCTTTGTTTGAAACCTAGAGAAACAAGTCGTGTATTATTAAGTAGATTAACATAATATAAGTTAGCGTAAACAAAACTACTTATGAATGCTTGTTTTTTTTAGTAATTTTGAGATCAGATTTCGAGGTGATTTGACTCATAAAAATTTCTGCTCAAGGTTGCTGATCAGCCACACTGAGGCGGATAATTAAAGAATATTTAAATTATCTATCTTATGACTTACATATGAAATGTTTATGGGTTCCTTAATTATTAACAAGGATTAGGTGACGATTCTATTAATATGTAGGTAGTGGTAAAATGTTGTTACTTTCTAAACTTAAGCTGTAAATTGCATTTATAAGCTTTCTTTATATCTGTGTGTGTAAGTAGATTTCTTAGATAATGTGTGTAGAAGAAAAGTGTTTTTGAATGTATCAAGGATTATTCATAAAAAACGTTTCGTATAGTTATATCTGTATTGTTGAGACTTTTTTGTTTCATTTTATTTTTGTAAAGTCCGCAGCATATTTATCGCTGAGCTGCCAAGAGAAAAGTAAGAAATCATATTTTCTATTAAGCTAGCATCCATAGCATATTTGTGTACTGGAGGGAAGACTTTCCTGTAACTAATGTTAAGGTAATAGCTTCAACCGTGATGTAATTACATATATTGCAATTACCTAGAAGCGTGATAAATATGCAGGTAATTTAACATTTGGTTTAAAAACATCCTTTTCAGCTAGCAGTTTGTTTTTAAATAGGTATATTAATATCCTTAATGTTCACGTTCATTTTATGTTGATTTTAGGATTAGTGTACTTGATTGTCCTACTTGTAAACTTTAAGACAGAATTATTTTCCCAATATTAGATTTTAGCATCCGCTTGTAATTCCTTTTTGTGTTTTTCCCTAGGAACTCACGTATTTCAAAAATAAGTGGCGTCTAAAATAATTCCCGATTAAGACTGGTATATCCCACACCATAATATTCCGTAAACTTCTTAAAACACTTATACCACTTTTCTCATTGAGTTGGTCGGCAACCATTCCTATTAGTACAGTCGAGGTTTTCGGTACTTTACGGAAATACAGAATTTTAGTGAGGTACTTCACCCAATTTTTATGTGGATCACCGGTTAGATTTTCTGGGACCAAACCTGTACGTAACACATTTTAATCATATCGTAAAAATGAAGTTCCCTATATCATATATCTCTATATCAATTTACTCCACTCTGAACGGACGTGCACCTTGACGAGGTTCTAAAATACTAGAACGGGTAGAATAGCTTGCGCGTTTCAGTGAGCGAAAAAGCCAAACTATAGGTGTAACCAAATTAGGTGGTCTTTAGTGAGAAACCAGACTAAGACAGGTACCCGAAAGAGGGCAGCAACTCTTTCAGTACTTAGAGTGGCAGACACCGTGAGGGTCAGTATGCTATTCTAAGATCCACTACTGCGATGTGGAGGGCAACAGGAAACCACCACATTACCTTGCAAGTACAAGAGTACTGAAAATGTTTTAGAGAGATGGCATCTTCTGGGGTAAAAGATTCCGGAAATAAAATAATCCCCACTTCGGATTTCCGGGAGGGAACTACTTCGGAGGATGTGTTCGACAAGTCCAAAAAGCAGCAGGAAGCATTTTGTGATTCGGAGCGTGGAATGTCAGAACCATTAAGCAAGTAGGTACGCTAGAGAACCTGAAATTTGAAATGGATAGGTTACCATTAGATATAGTAGGGATTAGCAAAGTTCGGCGGCCAGAGACGGGAGATTTTTGAAGCGGAGACTTTACGCTAATTCATACAGGATCAGAGGAAAGAAATTCGGCTGTGTGGATAGTTATGAGGAAAAATAGGACACTACGTAGAAAACTACTTACAAAGAAACGAAAGAGTACTCATGGTTAGACTAAAATCTAAACCGTTAAATACGGTAATAATTCATGTGTACATGTCCATCTCAAGCTATAGTGAGGAGATAGAAGCGATCTACATAGATATTGAAAATATACTAGGATTCGTATGAGGGTATATAGGTTTAATTATTACGGGAGATTTTAATGCAGTGGCAGGGGAGGTCAGGGAAGGAAGCGGTAGTAGGTTTGTTCGGTTTAGGCACGAAGAATGACAGGGGAAATAAGCTGATAGAATCTTGCGACAAAAAATAATTAAACCATCACAAACACATTATTTCAACAACATGCTAGAAGACAATACAAGTGGAAGATGCCTGAAAAAATAGGGAGATGTCAAATAGATTACATTCTTGTTGGACAACGGTTTAGAAATCAAGTGAAAGCCTGTAGAAGCTTCCCACAAGCAGATATATACATTAACCACGCCATACTAACTTTGAAACCAGTGCTTAAATTTAAAAATTTTAAAAAAACCGAACGGAAAAAAGCACTTTGACTTCGAGAAGCTAAAAGATAAAGATATCCACAAAAGATTTGAGAAAAACGTAAACGAAGTTGGAATAACATTAAATCCCTCTTAGATATGGCGGCCAGAGATGTTCTGGGGTATAAACAAAAAAAAAATAAGAAGCCTTGGGTAACAAAGGATATTTGCATTTAATAGAAGAAAAGCGAAGATACAAAAACAGACCAGATGAAGCAAGCAAACAGAAATGCAGAAACAGAATTGGAAATTATTAGCAAATGCAAGAAGAACAATGGATTGATGAAAGTGTAGAAAAGTAGAAACTAAGATGGAAATAGGAAAAACAGACGAAACATACAAACTAATTAGAATGAATTTTAGGAATATAGAATCGTATAGCAATAATATAAATGGCGTGGAGAGAAACATCAGTATAGAAAATGTAGAGAAAGTGGTTAGATAGCAAGGATATATAGGAAATTTATATGCAGGACAAGAACTAGAAACATTAGAATAGGAATTAGACATCGAAAAGGATCATTTGAGATATACTATACTTAGAAATGAGTTTGAATTAGCATTAACGAGTCTGAAAAATAATAAGGCACCGGGTATAGATAAGGTACACGCAGAACCTCTAAAAGCCGCCGGACAAGCAGTAACAGGACGTCTTTTTCAAATTGCATGTTATAGGTATGAGGTAGGCGAGATACCAAAAGATTTCAAATGTAACACCATAGTCGCTATACCAAAAAAGAAAAATTGCGAATAGTATGAAAACTTTCGAAGAATAAGTTTGACAGCACACGTGTCAAAAATATCAACTAGAATTGTACAAAGACGGATGGAAAAACGCATTGAAGAAATACTAAGAGAAAATCAATTTGGGTATAAGCGAAACCGAGGAACATAGGAGGTCATAGTAGTTTTAAGGGTGTTAATGGAAAAAACAATAGAGGAAGAAGAAAGCGTGTATATAGAGTTGGTAGATCTGGAAAAAGCATTCGACAATGTAAAATGGGAGTAAGTTATAGGGATAGACAAATAGTACATAGCTTATACAAAGCGCAAAGAGGGGTAATAGAATTAGAGCGGGAACTTAAGTAAATATTAAGAAAAAGGTGAGACAGGTATCGATGTGCTAAGTGCTGTAGAGTATGCAATCCGTGTAAAATCATATGTGTAGTAGAATTGTAATTTGTCACACTAATTATACATTAAAGTAGAACAAAAGCACTGAAATGTTTTACAATTGAAAAGTTTAAAACAAGGCACATAATTTGTTTTATATAGTAATCTGTATGTTCAGGGGTGACTGTATCCCACACCCGTACCCCGTGTGCGCCGGTGGTCGAAGCTTTCACTAAATAATAGTAAAAATGTTAATTTCGCAGATGCTTCTATCTAATTTATATTAAAACTGGAAAACCATTTAATTGCTATGAGCTAAAAAAATTTACAAAATAAAAGTATGCTTTTTTGGTGTAATTTATCAAATGCGTGTGTAGTGATTAGTGTGCTTAAAAAAGGGTTAATTAAAATGATGTTCAAGAAATCTTTCAGAAATTTTTTGTAGATGTAAGCATGTGATTCTTAGCGCTCTATTAACTTTGGGAAAACATGCATGAATAATCACGAGTTATTGATGACTGCAATAAATAGATTTGCATTTTAAACGAAATTGTTTACAGGATATAGAATAAAAATAAACGAAGCTACTCCATTCTTTTAAAATTGGCTTGCACTACCGGTTAATTCATTTTAGGTAGGAACGGCAGTAAATTTTATCTCTATAGAGCAATCTTCCTTATACCTATAATTTTGTGTTTCGGAACCAAGCCCTGAGGGATTTAATCCTTTTTTATTTTAAAATCTTAATAAAGGCGATTAAGAAAATAAACGATAACAGAATAGATGGTGCCAGTGGTGCAACGGCAGCAAGTGGGTAGTTTGAGGCTGAATAAGTACAGGAAAGTTGTGGAAGCTACTCAGCATTACCAATATTAGACCAGTAGGACCCTAAACACGTATGCAGACGTGACACAGCTGTACCGCAATATCTACCTACTGATGACCTATTGACCGATGTCAGACGACGACGCCCTTTTCGTGACTAGCGTACCCCTTGAATCACGTATCGCCGACGCTGTACTCCGGGAGTCGTGCCCTGTGTACCTAAGAACGAATAATCATGATACAACCCTTACAAACAATAGAATCTGCACTCCTTTCTAGACACGTTCTTTACGACCTACTCTACGCTTATTGCATAGTGTTAGCGAATACACTTGATCAATAAATGTGAAAGTAACATTTCATTTCTAAACAGTAGCAGCTTCGGGTCGCATATCTGATATATATATTCTTGATCCTGATGAGAATAACTAGTAATTAAGATATATCTCATTTACCTGTTGGTCATTCATTGTACAAGGCCGCTTTGTATCTCTCAAGGTGGTCTCGCGGTAGACAGATAGGGACCGCTTGTGTCTGTCGAAGGCGACGTCGTCAACTTATTAGAAACACGTAACTGTGTCGTTAAAACGACCACGTGCCTCTTACAGACGTTTAGAATTCCACCATGAAGTATTTTTGTTTAATTTCACGAATTCGTTTTTACTAGTCTGTCAAGTTTCCAGCCACATTTATTTATAGGAATGTTGTAGGTATAGAACTGCTTCAGAACGGCAACGAAATGCTACAAGTTTTTCGTACGTGTTAGCATTAAAACTGGTATGGAATGACAACATTCTGAACTTCAAACGCTGAGCAGCTATCGAGATGGATCGCATCTGTATCTGTATTCGTCGCACACGACATCCATGATGCTAGGTCAGGGACGGTGCGTCCATCGTGCATGCAGAACAGGCGCGCCGTTAACGGGACACCCACCTGCGTTTGTATATGTCGTAACTGGTTCTAGTGCGATGTCCGGAGTCGCTAGAAGCTTCCGCTACCCGAACGTTCCCTAATCATTAAAGAAATGTAAACAATCTTAGATCAGATCAGCAATGGAAGATGCGGTGGATATTGAAAGAGATAGACGAAATGAGCTTTTCTGTTCCTTCTATTTCGGCATTTGCAGTGCATTTGGGAATCGAATAGCAAGATTTAAAACACATTTGGATCGACATGAAACGACGCAATGGTCCCCACATTGTGTTAGTAGCAATTCCTATTCCTTCAGAACAGCCGCTTGCTCTATAGCTGCTTTAAATTTGTAATACGCAGTGGTCATTTCTAAGCCTAAGGCTTTAAACCTCTACCCACGGTAAACCGAGTATGATTGGAAACTGGCGACGAACATTAAAAAGTAAATCTCGCACTAAACCCCGTGACCAATGCGTGGATTAATGCAGCTTATCGTGCGTACGTATGCTTTCTATATCGAATCTCATCGCGCCCTGTTGTGAAATCCGGTTTAATTTAAGTGGGATTGTAGGGGGTCACTGGCCATGGGCCAGTACAGGGGAAGCGAAGTTCATTTATTATTTCATGTCAATCATAAAATATAAGCGATCGATGACTTTTCAATGCATTCTAAATGCGCCGCATTTCCTACATTAGGTAGACAATATTTTTATTTCGCACAGAAAATGCATATTTTATTATTTATCAAGCGTATATACATTGTGTATCAAGATAAAGCTTGCAAAAAAATTTCTTACTGAAAGAGTTCTAGCATTAGAAGAGTGCCTAACATCAATGACAATAAAATTAACTTGAACTCTAATTCACCTGATACAAAATATAAACAAATTCATTTCGTTTAACATCCCTTTTACATACACAGAACCATTCAAATTAATTCTGCAAGCATTGAAATTCTCAATAACTTACCATATTTGTATATAAGTAATTACAGCATCTAAAATCTCAAAAAGTTTCTTGCCCCGACTAGCGCAGAAAGATCATCTGATAGAACTCTCGGGAAGTGCTTGTGAATAATAGATTAACATTCAGATTTGACATTCAAATATTCGTGTTGCGGCGGTTCCTCCAATATTACTGTGGCATTACCGTTTGATTTATAACGCTATGTGCACTATTTCTATCAATATTACATTTTATGGCACGACTACACCCTGAAAACAATTTTTCTTTTTCGATTTCCCACGAATTTCAGGACACTGAAGGAAGGAAAATAGAAACTTCGAAACTCTTCGGTGTTCTCCAAGTTATAAGCAATAATGCTCCTTTCGTGCATAATACCTCTAAATGCTTTTACGGCCGTACAGCTTTAATTCAGTTATAACTAAACGTTTTGGTTCCCTATTAGTTTTCTGCGATTTAAAATCTGAAACTAATAATGCGCAGTTGAGGTGATACAAATAACTTTTGCTGTAAGGATCAGGCAGCAATATTCCGAATTGCTATTATTTTACTAACTAAAATATTTCCCTTTGTTTTTTTTATAAATAAATAAATTCATTGTTACATCCAATAATAATTAGAACATCAATTCGCACAATCAAATTTCTTTGAAATGGGTTTGGTCTCTTTGTCGCACGTTCGCGTGGTTAATTTTAAGTTATTTTAAATTTGTAGTTGTAAATCAAATAGTAAAATTGTCATCCATTGTTCCCTTATATCCTGTCGTAAAAATTCCTTGTGCATGTGTAAATAAGTTGAAAAAGGGGTAGTGAAAAAACACTCTCCCATCGATATCGAAGCAGAACAGTCGGTTCTTCGTTTGGTAACGTGAGTTTGTCAATAATGCCGCCGATGTTATCGATAAACCTTTAAAAAACACAGTGCAAGTGCAAAGTAACACGTACTATAATCTTGAATACAGTTCACTTAGCTGAAGAGTAAGGAACTACATCTTAGTACAACAAAAACCGCGGAGGTAAGTCGATATACAAATTTATAAGACCCCCCACGCTGAACAAAATGGTTTTCAAAAATAAATAAATTGTTACTGCAAATAATTATCAAACATCAAGTTCTCACAATCCAATCTCTTAGAAATATTTTTCAAAAATACCTAACTATAGCTGGCAGTAAAACAGTCTGCCTATGGTAGCATTAGCCTGAAGCATTTTTATTTTACTAATCCATAAAGTGGTTTAGAAAGTTTTAATTTTAATAATTTTTGGTGTATCACTCTGTATATTATATTAGTATTAAGTTTTATTTGTTAAACGCAAATTTTGTTTTCATACCCAAATGTTCCAAGTTAACATTTGTTAGTCCTTTCTTTAAAATTGTAAAAGCATAAAAGGGCACTTTGAAAATTATTTATTGAAATAGAAAATGTCGTTTGGCTATAAAACACATATTCATATCTAGTTAAATCTGGTATAATCAAGCCCGTACGTGCCGTGTTAGGCGTTCGTTTCAAGACAGATTGTTTTTCCCATAATCAGAGTTAGTCGTATTTAAACAACCTTGTAAGCTACGTGTTTCTATGAGCTTATAAGTTTAAATGCGGATTGATCTTTAAGATTATTCAAATTGCTCTTTAAGATTATTTGTGTTTAAGTTCTCGTGGGTTATACGAAAAAGACAGCATGCATAACATTTATTTTATGGATAATTCTTTAAATTCTACAATATAAAAATTACTTCAAGATAGTAGTTTTATATATGTTTCGAAACTTCATCTTTTAATGAATATATAGGTTTTAATTAATAAGTTTGATGCATGTGGTTTGTAGCAGTTTCTTTCGTATTTGGTCCTTGGACAACAGCTGTTCATGTAGGAGCCATTTTGTTGGTATGGTATCATCTATAAGAAGATACTTTTTGTAAGGTTAGACCAACCAGTATTTCCCAACCTTTTTTGTGCCACGCCCCGCCTTAGCCTTTCTAAGATTCTTATGCCCCATTGTAGCATACATAATTTTTAATATTAAAAAATTGAATTGTTTACTTAAGAAACTTATATAAAAGGTTTATGAAGAAATCACTAAGAAATTGTAAACGAAACACTGTAAGTAAAATTTCAAAACATATATTAAAAATTGAAATTTAAATTCCAAATAATTTTAATAAAGATTTTTCTATCTTAATTTATTATTTTATTTAGTGAGATCCTTGCGCTTGATGCTTGCTGCACAGAGATTTTATATTAGGTTCCAATTTGGATAGCTTCATTCTCAAGTCTCCACGTTGTGTTATATCCAGCCGATTTCTTTTTTTTACCAGTAAATCATTTACAGCACTAAATCCACATTCAGCTAAAAATAAAGATGGAAACGGTAGCAATAGTTTTCTTGCACATTTGGTTGAATTTGGGTATTTGATTTCTGTTTCCTCACAAAGCCGCACATCGCTTCTTTTATATTAAATAAAGTTTTAATTGACTCATCATTTTGCAATTCTGCGAGTTCTTTGTTATACTGCATATTTGATATATCAGACAAATCTACTAACATTGGCTGCATCATCCATTTTGGAAAATCAATTTGTTTTAAACCAGAAAATCTTTCTTTTAAATCAGCCGATAGAATATTAAGATGATTGACAATAACAAGTCAAGCGGTATCAGTTACTTCACATTTTTGGAGCCAATGAAACTGTTCAAAGTTTTTGTTGTTAATATGTTTCTGTCATAACTCAATATGGGTAATAAAATCAAATATCTTCGCTTTTGCATCGACAAGAGTTTTATTTGTTCCTTGAAGTTGCTTATTTAATATATTTAGTTTTTAAAGATATCGGCTAAATAACTCACAAATGCTTTACCATCGATTGTTAACGGAGACTTTATTTCAGGTTTGTCGCTTAAAAAATCACTAAGAGTATCAAACAGTTCCATAAGTCGTTTCATGCAGTTTCCTTTAGATAGCCATCTTACTTCAGTATGAAGTAAAAGTCTCACATGTTCTTCATTTTGTTCTTCGCAAAATAGCTTGAAGGGACGCTCACATTTGGCATTAGCTTTAATAGCATTAGCACACTTTATTACTGAATGTAGTACTTCATTTAGAACAGACGAGATGTTTTTAGCTACCAAGGTTTCCCTATGAATAACACAATGCACAAGAATCACTTCTGGATTCGCATATTTCATCAATTTTAAGCTGCCATTTTTCTTGCCCATCATATTAGGAACACCATCTGCAGCACAAGATTGTATATTTTTATTGGTATGTCATTGACATCTAAGTAGTTTTTTTAGCTTATTATATGTATCTTTGGAGGTAGTTGTGCTTTCTAATCTTTTACAGAACAACATTTCTTCAGCAAAATGCCCTTTATTAATATATCTTATGTAAGTTATCAATACTGCCTCACTGTCTCTCAAAGTTGATTCATCCATTTGCATTGAGAAATTTCTTGTTTTCAGCTTTTCAAGAAGTTGTTTTTCAATATCTTCACTCATTTCGTTTATTCTTCTGCTAACAGTATTGTTACTGATTGGCATAGCTTTTACATCTTTGTCATCTTTTTCAAGAACCGTTTTAAGGAATGCTGATATTGACGGTTTTATTAAATTCTTTCCTATAGTATGATTTTCTCCAGTTTTAGCGATGAATAAAGAAATTTGATAACTAGTTTTAAGAACACGATTATTAGTTGAAGTATTAACAATAAATAGAGACTTTAATGTTTGTTCTCTTTTTAAAAATTTTTCTTTAAAGTTTTAAAGTAATTCAAATCTGAATTAATATGAGCACTATGTTTCGCCTTTAAATGCGTCTCAAGACGACCTCGTTTTATTGATTCGTTAGTCAAGCATTGCTGGCATAATAGACAGAAAGGAATCCGCTCATCGTGGACAGCGGGTATGAACCCAAACTTTAAGTATTCCTCTGAATTTTGACGAGTTTTTTTCTTGCTTGCATCACTCATTTTACTATGGACTATAAGAAATAAATATAATATCAATTAAAAACTAAAATTAAAGTATGTGTTAAAATTAATTTAATGTGACAGAGTAAACGTATACTAAAAAATGCATATTTATTTAAATGTATATAACACATTTACTACACTGCCACCGCAAAATAATACATTTTTTTCATTTAACAAAGTTTTCTGGAAAATTATGCTCCTAAAATTAAAATAAATAAAAATAAAATCAAATACTTACCAATTATATCTATACAATGTATATATTTATTAAATCAACGAGCTTTTACAACATTTTTGACAGACACTTTTTTCAAATTAACACCAACTGAAGGCTGTGAAGCACTATAGAAGTTGCGATGGACCCTTTTGGTGCGAACAACTGCGTTGTTTAGCGAGATTTTAAAACGTCTGGGGTTCCTCGCGGTGTCAGTAGAAGAAGCGGACAGAAAAAGATAGAAGCCTTTGAAATGTGATCCTACAGATGTATGATGAAGATATCATGGGCAGACAAAGTTAAGAAGAAAGAGGTACTAGAAATGGTAGGGGAACAAAAATGTATGTGGAAAACGGTAAAAAATAGGAGTGCTAAGATGATAGGGCATATACTATGGCATGAAGAAATAGTGCGGAATATATTAGAAGCAAAAATAGGAAAACAGAGAGGTAGAGGTAGACTTAGGTTAGACTATTGCACACAGATAGTGAAACATGTAGGCTGTGGGAATTTCAGGAGAATGTGCAGGTTAGCTCAGAATAGAAATCAATGGAGGTATGCGTCCAACAAATTCCGAGATGGAAAACCTAATGACGAAAGAAATAACTGTACTTAAACCTGATGATTATTATAAGCAGCTACAGGTTTTGGTTTTACAACACTTAAGTGGTGGGAGATCTTCGGTAGGCACAGGCTGCTTACCCCCCTTCGCATACCACTGAATGTTTGTGAAATAGGGCATATAATTAGGAAATAACGGAAGCGGAACCGAACTGTATCTAGGCTGTGCGAATTTGAGGAAACGGTGTAGGCTAGCTCAGAATAGAAATAAGTAAAAGAACACATCCAACCAATTTTCCAGACGGAAACTTAATGACGAAAAAATAATTGCACTTAAATATGATGATTATTATAAACAACTACAGGTGTTGGTTTAAAAATATTTTCAACTAATGTTGGTTGTGTCAAAGGATATATTGGAAAACGATTAATTCAGCAAATGTTTGAGTGTTGAGGGATCATGGTAGCCGCAAGCTTTAACCCCCTTGACATACCCTACATTTGATTTTCCAATGCTCCACCTGAGGGTACTACATTGGCCAGGAAACGAGTTTTTTTACCTGGAAATTTTGAATTTTGCCCAACTCTTACTTTTGCAAGCAAAGTAGGGATCTTTAACGCGCGTAACAACACTCACACACGGGACCTCCATTTCACCTTTCATCCCAACGAGTGCGTATTTTTGGTGAAAAATGCTCGTCTAAATTTTTCGAGCGGACTGTGTCGGGATTTGAATCCGGCACCTTGGGCATAGTAGTCACACGCATACCAACTACACCACGGAGCCGCCCCCTTCACATACCTTACATGTGATTTTCCAATGCTGCACCAGAAGGTACTACATTGGCTAGGAAGCGAGTTCTTTTACCTGAAAAATTTTGAATTTTGCCGAACCCTTGCTGTTCCAATCAAGGTGGGAATCATTATCGTGCGTAACAACACTCACACACGGGACCTACATTTTAACTCTCATTCGGAGGGCGTGTTTTTGTGAAAAATGTCCGCCTAACATTTTCCAGGCGGACCGTGTCGGGATTCGAACTTGGGAACTTGGGCGTAGTAGTCACACGCATACCAACTACGCCACGGAGCCGCCTCCCCCTTCACGTACCACTACATGTGACTTTCCAATGCTCCATCCAAAGGCACTACATTGACCAGGAAGCGAGTTCTTTTTACCTGCAAAATTTTGAATTTTGCCGAACCCTTGCTGTTCCAAAAAGTTAGGATCTTTAACGTGCGTGACAACACCCACACACGGAACCTCAATTTTACCTCTCATCCGAACGAGAGCGTATTTTTGTGAAAAATGCATGCCTAACATTTTTTAAGCGAACCATGTTGGAATTCGGACCCGGGCTCCTTCACGTACCTTACATGTGATTTTTTAGTGCTCCACCCGGAGGTACTACATTGGTTAGAAAGTGAGTTTTTTTAACCTGAAAAATTGTGAATTTTGCCGAACCCTTGCTGTTCCAAGCAAGGTAAGGATCTTTAACGTGCGTAACAACACTCACACACGGGACCTCCATTTTACCTCTCATCCGAACGAGGGCGTATTTTTGTAAAAAATGCTAACATTTCTCAATTTGACCGTGTCGGGATTTGAACCCGAGACTTTGGGCGTCCCTTCACGTGCCTTACATGTGATTTTCCAACGATCTTTCCGAAGGTACTACATTGGCCAGGAAGCGAGCTCTTTACCTGAAAAAATTTGAATTTTGCTTAACTCTTGCTGTTTCAAGCAAGGTAGGGATCTTTAACGTGCGTGACAACACTCACACACAGGACCTTTATTTTACCTCTCATCCTAACTAGGGCGTATTTTTGTGAAAAATGTTCGCCTAACATTTCTCAAGCGGACCGTGTCGGGATTCGAACCCGGAAAATTGGGCATAGTAGTCACACGCATATCACCTACGCCACGGAGCTGCGTCCCTTCACCCTTCACCTTACATGTGATTTTCCAATGCTTCAGCCGAAGGTACTACATTGGCCAGGAGGCGAGTTTTCCTTTACATGGAGAATTTAGAATTTTGCCGAACCCTTGCTGTTCTAAGCAAGGTAGGATCTTTAACGTGCGTAACAACACTCACACACGGAACCTTCGTTTTATCTCTCATCAGAACAAGGGTGTATTTTTGTGAAAAATGCTCGCTTAACATTTTTCAAGCGGACCGTGTCGGGATTCGAACTCCGTTCACGTACCACTGAATATCGGGAAAATAGAGTATATATTTGTAAACAATAGAAGGGAATAGAAGGAGAAAATTGTTGAAGCACAGTACAGTACGTCTATGAAATAGGGGCAGTAGGACAAGCAGACAGAAATACGCTAGAAGCCTTTTGGAATGTTGTGCTTCAGATGTATGAGGATGATAGCATGGACAGACAAAGTTAATAACAAATTACAGAAATAGTAGGGGAATAAAGATATCTGTTGAAAACAAAAAAAAAATGAAATTGGAGAAATAGAAGGGCAGGATACGTTCCAAAGCATTTTTGGGGAATAGTGGGGGATATATTTCAAGCAGAGATAGGAAAAACGAGGTAGAAATAGACCCAGATCAGACTATTGCACGCAGATAGTGAAAGATGTAGACTATCGAAATTTCAGGGAAATGTGTAGGTTAGCACAGAATAGAAAACAATGAGATTACGCGTCTAACCAGTTTCAGGACTGAAGATCTAATGATGATGATTATTTGAAATCAATTCATCGCGTTAAGAAAATTAATGTTGTGACGTTTAGAGCTTAGTAGTGTTTTCAGCGTTAAAAATATTTATGGGTCCGGCTTGGGACCGTGTCGTTTAATAAACTAAGGTCGACGTTTCATCCACTTTTGTAAGGGGCTTCATCAGGACAATAAAAGAAAATAAATAATAAAAATAATAATAACATAAGAATGATAATATTAAGTAGACAAGTTAAAGTGTAAAGAGCATGTAAACTTACTTTTGAAACCCATTTAAGCCATAAGGTGTCTTGTGGTAAAGTAACTGGTGAAAGTAGCGAAGGTCGTAGTTTATATAGGGCGAGAACTTGATGCATGGGTGATCATGGATAGAGAGGGGTGTCGTAGCGGATTAGTGAACCTCACGGTTCTATTTCTGTGAACATAGGCTTGTTTTCCAAATGGGGGAAGGGTAGTAACCATTGTCCTTGTTTAGATTGTTAAAATTTTTAGTGATTTCTACGGATTCTTTGATTTTTCTGTTATAGAAAAATGGAATTCTGACAATTAGTTTTGTCTTGCCAAAGTTAATGGTATGGCCTGTTTCATGTTGGTGTTCGGCTACCTCTGATCGATTGTACTGGCTTGTTCTTAAGCATAGCCTATGTTCGTTTAGTCTAGTCTGTATTGACCGTCCTGTTTCTCCTATGTATAGTAAACTGCAGCTCCAAGGTATATTATCTACGCCTGGGGCTTTAAGACTGTTTTCGGAATCTTTTGGGGCTGGTAGCATTTGTAAAATTTTATTAGTGGGCTTATAGATTGTTTTGATGTTGTGTTTACGTAGAATTTTGCTAATTCGGTCTGTTACTCTGTGTATATATGGAAGGATTGCGAGAGATGGTGTGTCGGGATTACACCGTGGTTTGAGGTTCGTATTGGATGCAGATGTCGGTTTATTACTCTGCCGATATCTGAGTTGCGATAGACGTTTTTTATAAGACTAGGTATTAGATGGGAGTTGATTACCGATGATTTTTGTAGCGGATAATGATGTGACGACGCATGTAGGTATCTGTCTGTGTGTGTAAGTTTTCGATATACAGAATGACCTAGTCGTCCGTTGGGTTGGCACTCCACCAGAACTTCAATGCTTCTAAAACATGTTTTATTTATTATTTAGGTATTTAAAAGCATTTCTTAGAATTTTACGTATTTGTCTAGACTAATGAAGGATATTCCAGATTTGTTTCATTTAAAATCCCTAAATGAATTTAAACGTCTTATCTACACACATAATTAATAAGTGCTCGTCAATATTTTGCAAATGCAGCAAGATACGTATTCTTAACAATTATAAAAAAATATTTGCTTTACGGTAAATAAAACGTGTTTTTATACACAAAACTATTTATTTAGTATTTTAATTAATAAAAGGGGTAAATTGATTTTACATGCATGTATTAACTGGTTTTCTATTTATTTCGTAAAATAATTACTTACCTACCAAGATGTCAATTTAGCTAGTTAGAGCTTCAGTTTGCTGCAATAAGATTGATATGGTTTTTTCGTGGATAATTTAAATGGCGTTTTATTTACAATACGCTTTTATTTATATACAGGGTGAAATAATAAATCTTCGGAAATTACAATTACGACTCTTTCTATTTGGGTTGACTTTATTCATAGGATTTGGGTTTCCATGACCTCTCGTGAACCCTTTATCACGTCAATGTATATATATATATATATATATATATATATATATATATATATATATATATACAGTGTGTCTACTTAAGTTGGCGGCATATGAAAACTTTTTTATTTTTAGTTTTAGGAAAAAAAAGTACTCTGTATAAAAAGTTTTGCTTGGTATGAAACCTAAAATAATACCTCCAAATTTCAAAATTTATTAGTCATATACGAGGTTTATCAATAGATATAAATTTGGTGCAAGAGTAAAGTACCTTTTTTTTGACAATTTCGAAAATTGTTATTATGAAATATTCAGAATCAAAAACCACGTTCATATATGCAAAATATCCATCGATTATAAAATTTTTTTACAAATTTTCTAAAATAAAAATGTATTTAAGCTTATGCGTTATATTTCATTTAATCTAAGATGCTCTGACAAGAACTGTCGATGTAATATAATTTCTCAGCATTTTGAAAGACTTTTTTTTAATAATAACAATAGTTTAATAATATGTAATAGTGTTTGTTACACATACGGATCTTATTATTCCGTCCCTTAATTAACTACCGCTTCAACATATCCGCCTTCTCTGTAAATACAGGCAATCGTTCTATCTCGAAACTCTGTCAACACTCTTCTAATCATAGTCGGTGTTATACTCTGAACGGTTTCTTTAATGGTTCGTTCTAAATAGACAACATCTGTGAATGGCCCTTGGAGGTTCATCTTCTATTTCAAGTAGCCCCACAAGAAAAAGTCGAGTGGGGTCTAGTGATGGATTCGAACCGAACCGAACCGAACCTTGCCCTAGGTTCGGTTCGGTTCGAAAACTTTTTAGTCCGGTTCGGTTCGAAAAAAACGAACCGAACCGAACCGGTTCGATATTTTGATATTTCAAAAAACTAGTGTGTCTACTACAACAATTTAAATGTTTAATGTAGTTTTTATATTTAGTAGTTACTACTTTCAAATAAACCCAATATTAATTTGCTTTAGGTTTTAGTAGCTTAAATCATATTAATACTATTTGTCCAGGTTTGATTTTTCAATACGTACTACACTTCGTACAATACAGGAATAAAGAAACTGTGCTTATATAACAATTCGTATTAAATAAATTCTTACAAAAATCGTTTTAAACACTTAATATAAAAACATTGAAAAAAGTTCATACATATTTGCAAAATTCTATACCTTGACTTATTATTTAAAATCATTGTATTGCTTCACTTTATTACTATATATATATATATATATATATATATATATATATATATATATTTATATATATATCTAGACTTTACGACCTATAAGTTTAATAATTATTGTGGGTTATAGGTCTCTAGAGTATACTTTTATTAGAGATCTATAATATATATATATATATATATATATATATATATATATATATTTATACGATAAGGTTGTCCGCCGATGTAATAAACGTCCATTTTCCTGCTGTCCGCCATCGCTCTGTCTCTCTCTAATATCCTAATTTTAATTATGCCACGGCTAGCTCAGTTTAACTCACACAGAGTGGACAACGTTACGATGATCAAATAAATTAACCTTAAAACTTTTCCTGTTTAGAATAATAAAACGAAGTCCATCAATATTTGTATAATGAGAAGAAAATAATATCTACACTTCACAGTTTTACTATATGAAACATAAATCCTTGAATCAATTTATAATATTTAGATTATTTATCCCCAAAATTGTATCTCCCTTTCTTTAATTTAAAGCCACCAAAAATGATACTATTACTGGAAAATCTAGAACGTTCAAGACCTTTCCCCTTTTTGCGTAAATTTTTATGTATGAAATATTTTTGTTGAAATAATGCCTTATTTTAGGTAGCCCTGAGCTGTAGTTTTCCCGGTGTGTCCTTCCTTGTTTTTCCCTTTGATCTGCTGCTACGTGTTGTGAATCAACACCTCTTGATTACCTTCAATCGAGTAGCTTCTTTTAAAACAATGCTCTGCCTTGAGGTTCCTCCCGTGAATTTGAACCAATAATTTTCATTAATTTGTTTCCAAAATTTACTGAGTGCTTTATTTAAATCAGTTTGTCGCCAGTTAGAATTGTAGTAACTTGGAGCTTGCTTAGTACAACTTAGAAGTAACTTGGACGTAACTTAGCATTTTATTTGTCTTGACTTAGAGGTAACTTAGAGCCCTTTCATTATAAATATTTAACCTAAATTAATTAATAAAATTTCTACTCGTGTTTTCCAGCAAACGGCGATACCTTTTTCATCTATTTTCACTATAATTTATTTTAAAATATTGTATAACACCACTTTTCACAAATTTTAATTATTTAATTTAAATATTAGTTCGACGCGTAAATTTTTGAGTAACAGTGACGCAGCTTCTGCGTGGTTCTAATTGAGACTGACTTTTATCAAACTCTGGACGTTATATAGTCTATCCCTATCTAAAATTCATTGGTTTATCTAAACTGTCGTTAAAAAATTGCAGCCAACTACAGGTTGTTTTGGGTATTTCTATGGATTTTACAAGTTTATTTCTGATGGAACGATTCAGTGATCACGTATACTCCTAATATTTCTATTATTCGTCGATCTTTGACCGCTTGTTTTGGTATTATTACTGGAAATTTTAATTTACCTTGGCCTTTAATTTAGCTTATGGCTCTTGTTTGTGTAGATTAAGCTTTTTGGGTATCAAATGAATTTCATGAATAAAGTCACGTAGCATAAATGACGTACATCAACATATTTTCGTTTATATCATGTGTTTAAAACTCATTTCCTTTAAAATATGCGTTTCTTTATCAGAACGCTTTACTATCTTCTTTCATTATCGCATGCTTAATTTTAATAAATATTGCGTGATGATTTACTAGCTTTTACCTTATTCCATGCGTATCTATTTGCTTCTTGATATAGAACTATTTTAATTGCGTGTATAATTATTTTTCTGCTGAATATATTTATATTAATGAAGAACATGCTCACTGGCATTGATTAACGTTAATTGCGGTCCTTATATAGGGCGTTAAATGTTTTTTCTTTGCATAATATGCGAATTACGTGTTTTTCATCCTAATTAAATGCAGTTTTCTAATTCCTAGTACTCTTTTCTTGTATTGCGCGACCACCACGACTCAATATACCCCTAAATAAACCCCTTATCATAAGAATGTAGTATAGTAAAACAATAGTAACACAATAGAAGGGGACCAAACTGCATCTAACAAGATAGAACTGCGCATATGATCAACATATGTGTGGAGCACATCGCAGTATGCCTATGAAATATACAGGCAGTAGGAAAAGCAGACAAAAAACGGTAGCAGTTTTTTGGAATGTTGTGCTTCAGATGCGTGAAAATGATAGCATGGGCAGACAAAGTTAATAACAGATATCTGTGGAAAAAAATTGGTGAAATAGAAGGGCAGAATACGTTCTAAAGCATTTTTGGGGAATAGTACAGGATATATTACAAGCAGAGATAGGAAAAAGGAGGTAGATGTAGACCTAGATCAGATAGTGATAGATGCAGACTGTGCAAATTTCAAGGAAATGTGTAAGTTAGTTCAGAATAGGAAACAATGAGGGTACACGTCTGACCAGTTCCACAACTGAAGACCTAATGAAACAACAAAAACTACACTGTGGAATATATAGACTTCATGCGTTGTAATATAATCTGCTAAATAATTGTAATAGTACCGCTAAATTCCTAGTTGTGGTTGTGTTTAAGGTGTCACTTTGCACTTGAAGCTCTATGTGAACGTTTCTATTTTTACATAGGAGACAAACAGCAACTTTAGAGTTAGGTTGTTGTGTGGACTTAAATTCATAATATTCCTGAAATTTGCTTTCTGGTGCTGATACATTTTTTCTAACTAGACACATTTCTGACTTTTTACATTTTCTGTATCAGGTATATAGTCTGGGTCCACTACACTATCGTCACTGTCATAGTCTGCCATTGTTTAAATTTTTACTTTAAGTCTAAATAGTCGTTTCTTTCAAAATTCAAGTCCGGGCAGTAACTAAGAAAGCTTTTCAATTTTTTTCAATAAAGAAACTAACATCGACTGATAGGGTTTACGATTGGTCGGTCAAAACGGACAACTACAACAGCAATAAAAATAAAATTGAAACCTTACACTAGAAATATTAATATAAACTCATATTCTAGGGAAGAATCTTGTAAATCTATTTAAGTATTACTTCTTTTAAAAGACAATATCAGATGGTTCTCGCGGAAAGAATCGTAAATCTACCTCAAACAGCGTTTACGTTGTTCATAATAATATATAATAGTATTTAAGGCACGGGCATTATGTCTGCTTATTATTTGCATTATACTGTGTTATTTTATGTCGGCATTGATTGAAAAGTTTATGCCGCCATGAGTCATAAACTTCAACCCTTGGTTTTGAGAGAAAGTTTGGGGTCATTCTTCCAGAGTATCGGCTACTTCTAAGGACGTTGGTGGTAATGGTCACACTAAATAAACAGTAAATATTATGGTACCATGCGTTTTGTAACACCATTTGATGAACGATTATGTATAAAAGAAAAGAAAATAAGTTTTTGTTTCAGGGTCACATTTTTAAATATTAATAGAGAGTCGTTTTCATACAAAAAGTAAAAAATTCAAAATAATGGATTAGTGATACATACTTAATTAAGAATTTGTTTCGTTTATTCTGAATACTCCTGTTGTCTTTAGACCGTGACGTTGGCTTGTATATGTTTAAGATGGTTTTGTGACACAACTTCTGTTTATTAAATAAAATAAGCTTGTTTTTAAAACCAAATTTTCAAAATCATTTCGTGTTTCTTTAATATCTAATACTAGTTATTAAGCATCAATTTGGAATAAAGAGTAATAAGCAAATTGAACTAATCTAGAATTTTTTGAACTACAAGCGTGCGTCGATGACAAAATTTATTAGATGTGTAACACTAATACCCATTACATTTTTTACCTATTGGCTTAAAACACGATGACTATGCACATTAGAAAATCGCCCTATTTCTTATATGCTTGCGACTAGAGATTTTTAAAATGTGCATTTGGGAGAAATTGAGATTGACATGTTCTTAGTGAAAATTAAATTGTTAAACTAAATTTTTATTTAAAAATCGAACCTTTCGAACCGAACCGAACCGAACCTTGAGCTAGGTTCGGTTCGGTTCGAAAAATTTGTCGGTCCGGTTCGAGGTTCGGTTTGAAAATAAAATGTCCGGTTCGGTTCGGTTCGGTTCGAAAAAGCGAACCGAACCACGAACCTGTTCGGTTCGGGTCCATCTCTAGTGGGGTCAAATCTGGAGAGCAAGGTGGCAAACGAATTTCCGAAAACCGATGCATAACTCTTTCATTAAAACAATTTTCGAGGTATTGTCTTACATCTAACCTGCTATGGCATGGGGCACCATCCTGCTAGAACCATATCTGTTGACATTCCAGTAGGAGTAGATCATCAAGAAAATCACCTAGTTCTTTTTGTAGGAAAAGTAAATAACGGTCTGTATTCAAAGATTTTCGAAAAAAGAAAGGTCCAATTATTTCATTTTTAAAAATTCCACACCACACATTAGTTTTGAAAGCATACTGGTCGCGAGTTTTGATTGTAAAATGTTGATTAGTCTCACTCCACCAACGGCAGTTTTGTGAAGAAACTGTTCCATTTGATGAAAATGTTGCTTCATTCGAAAAAATAACATGTCTTGCCATAAGTGGATTATCTTCCAACCTTGGATATCACAACAGATTCAAAGCGTCTATCTTGATCTCCTGGCCTTAATGTATGAATAAATTGCGGCTTGTAAGGGTACAATTTGTTCTTTTTCAAAATTTTTAAAACCGTGTCTTTACTTACAGTATTTGGTATCACGGCGGCTCCGTGGCGTAGTGGTATGTGTGTGACTACTACGCCCAAGGTCCCGGGTTCGAATCCCGACACGACCGGCTTGAAAAATGTTAGGCGAGCATTTTTCACAAAAATACACCCTCGTTCGGATGAGAGGTAAAGTGCAGGTTCCGTGTGTGAGTGTTGTCACGCACGTTAAAGATCTCTACCTTGCTTGGAACAGCAAGGGTTCGACAAAATTCCAAATTTTCCAGGTAAAAAAGCTCGTTTCTTGGTCAATGTAGTTCCTTCGGGTGGAGCATTGGAAAATCACATATAAATATTTGGTATCAAAGATGCCCTTTTCGCAAAGAATGTTTCGGATGTTCAATTGTTGAGAGCATTACTTCAAACTCCATCTCATCATTAGCAACCAGTTTTTGACGTTTCTACATCTCCAAGATTTTTAAATTTCATTAATAGTTTCCTTACTGTTTCATTGTAACCCTTTTTTTTTATGTCGGTTATTGAAAATACCGGCAGCTTCACAAAATGTTTTATAATTTTTACCCACAATTAATACAATTTCAATTTTTTCTTGCAAACTCAATGTTGCTGGCATTTCTTACAAATACATTTAGAAACTGAAGTCTTGACTTTACTGTCAAACAATTTTAGTCGGTGCATCCTAGATTTAATGTAATATTTTAATGCGTATACTTATTTATTTTAGAGAAAAGTTCGAAAAAAGTAAGAAAAAAGTTTTTTACGATAGATACATATAATTGCATATTTCACCGTAGTTTTTAATTCTAATGGTACTTTACTCTTGTACCAAATTCATATTTATTGATAAACCTCGTATATGACTGATAAATTTAGCTATTTGAATATTTTATTTTAGGCTTTATACCAAGCAGAACTTTTTATAAAGAGTAACTTTTTTTGCTAAAACTAAAAATAAAAAAGTTTTCATATGCCGCCAACTTAAGCAGACACACTGTATATATATTTCTGTGACGTTGCCTCTATGTTAGGAACTAAAAATGAATGTTGTGAAATGCCGTTGTATTGCAAGCCCTTAGAAGAATTTAAAGCTTGTGGAATTTACAGGTTTAACGTTCTATGATCAAAAACTAAGCGCAATTAGTTAGTTTCAATTAATTCAAAATATGTAAAATTGTTTTAATCGTTGCATTTATTTGACAGGTTATTTTTAATCAATTTCATGGAACACCAATTTAATATAAAACAATGTAATGTTAGCTATGTTAAATAATGCCAGTTTTATAAAAGTCTGAATTATTGAACTGCTTATTTTTACACAGTGGCTTAAAAATTTGCTAAATTATGATTTTGGTTATCAGATTGGATTTGTTTGAGCATAAAAATCTCCACAAGAAAATAATGTTAAAAGGTTTCAGTTTCAAATACGTGTAAAATTCACCTTACACAACATAATTGATATTTGTAATACAAAAATGAGTACTCAATTATCAACATCAAATATCAATGTTAAACACTACCGGTGAATCTCTGCTATGATTAAATTAAGTTAACAGATCTAAGCTCATGTAAATAAAATGCGAAACTTAAACACATTGGTTTATTAGTAATTTTTAACAATAACGAACTAAAGAAATGAAACTTGATAGATAACAATCAGTTTTTCATATGCAATATAAACTGAATTGTTATCGTTATTTTATAATAAATTAAATAGAATTATCACGAACACACACTCTACTCTACACTCAAATACTAGCACACAAACAAAACCACATTATTTAACTTAATTAATCGATCGATGTGCCCTTTAAAAATTTTAAACAATACAATTTTATTTTAAGGATACGGTCTGTTTGTTGTTGACTTTGTCCAGAACGCAATTGTCAATCCATGTACAATAATTGTTCAAATCGTTTTACAAAGTAGGCCTTCCTATGCAAATTGCTCCATATATCATATAACAAACCATTCCAACCGCATATGCTTTATTCTATTTAAGAAGACTTTATCTTACAGAAAGTAATCTAATTATTGTTTAACTATGTATTTTCCATTATTAAAACCATTGAAAATACTTCAAATATTCTATTCTCGTTTGAGCATCACTAGACTTTAACTTCAGCAGTCAAACAACACTCCCATTAAAACCGTTTATAATTGTCTATCTTCCATGAGGCGTTTAACTAGATTTCACTACTAAACACAGTACATGTTAGATAACACTTTAAAATACGTGACGTATTATTTAATCTGCGTTTATAACAGTTAATTGATTTTATAACAGCGAGCCTTTGTGATATAGGCATCTATATTCTTTTCGCTAAGTCTAGTTATTGTTTCTATGTTCTAATTGATTCTAGAAAGAGGCTTGTCCTCGTACGCTTGTACCTAGAATGTTCGAGATCTTTAACTTTATTGATTTTCTAGCTTTTATTATCGCCTTAAGATATATTATGATTGGACGAACGTTAAATTTTGCGTTATTTGACCATATCGCTGTCACGAATTTTAAGTTCCGCGATTTTCTACGATTTATTGTTGCTTTGCCTTATTTACACCATTCACTTTATGTTATAGTTTAGCATGTGTTTGTTTTAGAAGGTCAATAGATATGCTCATCACCACTTAAAAATGCGAATGATGTTTTGCTTAATTAAAACGCTTTTGTAAAATACTAACGTACGTTGGTTATGGAATGAAAAATCCTTTTCCACTTGAACTTTGAACACAATCTTGTTATTAATTACAAAATGAAGATCTTTTAGAATATGTCCATGCATTTACACGCAACTGAGGACTTCTCTAAACACAATACTTTCATAATAAAATATGGATAAAATTTTCTGGAAAAACGCCCTCCTACGCGCAGAACATAGTAACCACCGCAATTTTTATCTTAAAACACGATTCTTTCGACATTAAACTATGTCATCATCATTGTTTTATATGCATTTATACTTTTTATACCGGCACTTCAAAAATACGTTTTGTAAACAAATAAATATCTACATAATTCGGCTTTTTCTTTAATTTTCTCGAATTTTATTGGATTTACGACTTAGATGTTTATGAGATAATATAATATGACTTATTTGTGACCTTTAATCACATTATTTACTCCAAATTAAAGTATAAAATTTGAAATCAATCCTACTATGTTCACGTTGAGTGTCATAGTTTTTACATTAATGAATAATTTTCTATTTTTATTTCTAGTCATTTACTATATGCAAATATTTATATTAGACGTATATAATACACACGCATAATTCTCTTCTTATAATGGCCTTTTCCTCAAATAATTTAAGTTCTACTTCATTCACATACTAAAACTTGTCAAATTAAAATCAGTCTTCCCCCAATTCCATCCTTTATTACTTTAAATTTCTCATTACCTTTTTTAATCAACTCCTTAATTCTCATATTGATAGAAAGATTCATCATACATAATGTTCAATTTCAGTAAATTCTTTCTGCATACGTCAAATTCACAAATTGCTGCAGAATGCCATTACTAAACATCAAAATCTCGATCACATATTGTATAAAAATTTCCTGTCCCAATTTCACTCCATAGCCTCAACTAATCCTACCTTGCCTATAGACAAACCAAAGAGCCATTTTTAAACTGGTAAATATACCCACCTACCGAAAATTCTGTATATATCCTCGAAAAATGAATTTTTCAAATCTATTTTCCAAAAAACTTTCTTATGACCCAATCTCGCTAAGATAATATTTATTAGTACTGGACAATTATATTTTTTATAGTTACGTTGATTTATTCTTTTACCAATCAAATATAACTTCATACTAACATCGCTATTCTTACTAAAATTAACTAATTCACAAAATACGTATTGATTTTGCACTGAAACCTTCACTTAAATTTTTGTCTCCCCCATCCAACTCTTCATAAATCTCGTCTGCTTTTGAAATCGGACAAATCTTTGCTATAAAAGTTTCCGTATCTTTCTGTGAATTTTCATTAGTATAATTCTCTTTATTCATATTTATGTTTTCCGCAGTTCTCGTCTCCTTATTTCTTCCCGCATCTCTTCTTGGTGCATTACTCCGACTCCAATTTGCCTTATTAAAATTTCCTCGATCAAAATTGCTATAGTTAAAACATTCTGGTCTCGTACTTGTTTGATATCTGACAAAACACCAGATATTTCGGAGCCCTATTCTCTGCTCTCCTCGATTGACCCATTTCGTCATATCTTTGCAAATACTCTAAAAATACGTCCCAGTTCACAATATTCTGCAAAGCTATACATCGTCTAGCTTCTGCCTTAAAATGTCTTACCAAATATTTAGTAATTTGTTAATCCTCCAATGGAAGATCTAATTGTTCCGCCACACTGAATTTCTCGGTACAATTCTCTTGTCATGCCTGAGTCTGTATGATATCTTCCTATAATTAAGTAATCCCTTACTCGAAATTGTTTATTCCCCCCAGAAATGTTTCGAACATTTAAATTCAAAATGTGTGGACGTTCTCAATTCACTGTCTATTAAACTAAACCATATCTTTTAACACTGGCCTGACTATATTTAATTTAGTTGGTTCATTTAAACTTCCCTGCACTAAAATTTTGATATTATTCAAAAATATCTTGAGATTTAAGTAATTATCCACAACGGATTTGGAATATTGATCTAACGGGACACTACTGTGAGGATAGGGTGCAAAATATTTGTAAAAATTTTGTGATATATTTTTATAAATACTACAGTAATATATTTAGTAATTAACAACACGCATCTTACATTTCAAAATAATTTTTATTTACAAATATCTGGTACACCCATGGGTTCCCCAATCTCACCAATACTTGCTCAATTAGTAATGGACAATGTGATCGAAACTATAAAACCACAGTTACCCTTCAAACTAGACTTCATCGTAAAATACGTAGATGACATAATTTGCTCTATCCCAAAAGACAAAATCGAAGAAACTACTACAGTATTTAACAACTTCCATTCAAAACTTCAGTTTATCACAGAAATAGAAATTAACAGAAAACTATGTTTTTTAGATACGATTGTCATTAGAGATTCTAATAATAAACTTATATTTGATTCATACAAAAACCAACAAATTCAGACCGCTACCTCAATTTTAACTCAAATCATACGTTCAGACATAAAATAAATACTGCCCTTACTTTAAAAAATAGAATTTCAAAATTTTCCGACCCCATTTTCCTTGCAACTAACCTTAAAGAACTACAAAAAACTCTCCTAAACAATGGATATCCGAACTCTTTAACAAATAAACTAATTTTTCAAAATAAACAAACAAAACCAGAATACAACATACAAACTCAACTTAACAAATACAAAGCACTTGCATGCATACAACAACTAACACCATCTTTAATAAAAATACTAGAAACTCTACAAATAATAATTTCGACTAAATATAAAAATAGCATTAAGGACATCTTTACCAGGACCAAAAACAATACGTCAAAATCACTAAAAAGCAATATTACATACAGCATCGCCTGTAGCTGCAATAAACAATATGTAGGACAATCCAAACAATTGCTGAAGAACAGAATCATACAACATAAGAGTGACCAAAAATTAAACAAAAAATCATGCGCCCTAACTATACATTTAAATGAATATCAACACCAAGCAGGTTCCGACAACACAAAAATATTAGATACAGAAAATACATACAAAAACAGATTATTTTTAGCAAGTTACCATATCCAAAAACAAAGCACACAATTAATTTTAAAAACAATATAGATAACCTGCACAAAAGTTATACATTTCTATTCTCTTTATATACAATGTAATAAACACCATTAAACTGATTAAAATAGTCTGAAACCAATATATGCACTAACAACAGAAATAACTTATTATTATTACATCCAACCAAAATTACAAACTTATCCACTCAGATACACACAAAAAACAAACACATTAGTATGTAATACAATGTAAATAAATGATAAAATTTTTATTAATTTAATGTTACAATAGACACATAATTTTATATAATTTATAAGTAGCAGCATCTCTAAATTAAAAAAAAATAATTATTTTCTTAATTGTAATTGTCACTACTGTAATTTTCAGTATAAAAAAGTAGTTGGTAAACATGACTATCCTAAACAAATGCAAAATACGTTACAACACAAAATGTGACAGAAACCAACAGTCTAATATATGTAAGTATATAGATTTAAGAAATTTTCCAAAGATGTTAACTATTTAATTACAGAACTAAGTGTAAGGAAATACATTTTCCGAAACGTCAGTTGTAAATAAATGACTTTGGCATTTAGAATATTTTTTACATTGGACGAAACGAAACCCAAAAAAATCTATCTTAATTGTATATATACAGTGTGTCTACTTAAGTTGGCGGCATATGGAAAATTTTTTTATTTTTAATTTTAGGAGAAAAAGTCACTCTTTATAAAAAGTTCTGCTTGTTCTGAAACCTAAAATAAAACCTTCAAATAGCTAAATTTATTAGTCATATACGAGGTTTATCAATAAATATGAATTTGGCGCAAGAGTAAAATACCTTTATTTTTGATAATTTCGAAAATTGTTATTATAAAATGTTGTTCAGAATGAAAAATCACGTTCAAATATGCAAAATATCCATCGATTATAACATATTTTTTTAACATTTCTAAAATAAAAATTTATTTAAGCTTACATGTTATTTCATTTAATCTAAGATGCACTGACAAGAACTGTCCATGAAATGTAATTTCTCAGCATTTCGAAAGACTTTCTTTAATAATAACAGTAGTTTAATAATAATGTAATGGTTTTTGTTATACATACGGATCTTATTATTCCGTCCCACAATTAATTACCTTTCTTTTTCGACAATCTTTTAATGCAGACCGTTATTTACTCTTTCTACAAAAGAACTAGATGATTTTCTTGATGATCTACCCTACTTGAACGTCAACAGATATGGTTCCAGCAGGATGGTGCCCCATGCCATAGCAGGTTAGATGTAAGACAATATCTTGAAAATTGTTTTAATGGAAGAGTTGTGCATCAGTTTTTGAAAATTCGTTGGCCACCTCACATTCCAGCTTTGATCCCACTCAACTTTTTTTGTGTGGGCTACTTGAAAGAGGTGTACCTCCAAGGGCCATTCACAGATGTTGTCCGAACCATTAAAGAAACCGTTCAGAGTATAACGCCGACTATGATTAGAAGAGTGTTGACAGAGTTTCGAGATAGAACGATTACCTGTATTTATAGAGAAGGCGGATATGTTGAAGCGGTAGTTAATTGAGGGACGGAATGGTAAGATCTGTATGTGTAACAAAAACTATTACATTATTATTAAACTATTGTTATTATTAAAGAAAGTCTTTGGAAATGCTGAAATATTACATTTCATGGACAGTTCTTGTCAGTGCATCTTAGATTAAATGAAATGACACGTAAGCTTAAATAAATTTTTATTTTAGAAAAATTAAAAAAAAAAATTTTATAATCGATGGATATTTTGCATATTTAAACGTGATTTTTCATTCTGAACAACATTTTATAATAACAATTTTCGAAATTATCAAAAATAAAGGTACTTTACTCTTGCGCCAAATTCATATTTATTGATAAACCTCGTATATGACTAATAAATTTTGAAAGGTGAAGGTTTTATTTTAGGTTTCAGAACAAGCAGAACTTTTTATAAAGAGTAACTTTTTTTCCTAAAATCAAAAATAAAAAAGTTTTCCATATGCCGCCAACTTAAGTAGACACACTGTATATATATATATATATATATATATATATATATATATTTCTATGTAGTTTTCGCCCCACGTTGTTGCGTCAGATTAATATTGATATGATAACGCCGCACGCCGATGTGATAAACGTCCAGCTGAACGCCACCGCTCTGTGTTTTTCTCTAATCTTTTAATTTTAATTATGCCACGGCTAGCCCAGTTTAATTTACACAGAGTGCACAGCGTTACAGTGATAAATTTAATTTGCCTCTTTAATCAATATTCGTATAATGAAAGAAAATAATATTTACACTTCACAATTTTTGTAATCCTTTAAATACACCGTTCAATCAATTAATATTATTTGAATCATTTATCCCAAAATTTATATCCTTTTAATTTAATTTTAAAGTCACCAAAAACAACACCTTTTACTAAACAAATCTGGAACGTTCTAACCCCTTTTATGATTATCACGTAAATTTCAACGTATTCAATATTCTTGTTGACTCCTTACAAACTTGAGAGAAAATTAATATATTCTGTTGTAAAATTTAAATTTGAAAAGATTCCTTAAACTAGTTAGCCCTGACCTGTGATATTCTGATGAGTTGTTGCGTGTTGTGGATCAACCCCCTTTTCTTATCTTCAATCGAAAACCATTGCTGTGCTTTGTACTCTTTCACGTGCTTTGAACCAACGGTTTTGTTACTCCTCACTTCCAGAATTCATCTCTTGCTTTATTCTATATTTTTTTGGATACGCCTTAAACCTCCACTTAATTAAAACTCAGATTTTTTATAGTCGTGAATTAAAATGATTGAATACCAGACTTAGGAGCCCTACATTATTATAAACATTTAATTTAAATTAATTAACTAATTTCTACTTACGTTTTCTGCAAAATGGCAGAAGCTTTTTCATATATTTTTAACGCAATTCGTCATCAACTATTGTTATTACACAACACTATTTTTCTCAATAATATAATATCAAATTTATTTATTTGACGCGTAAATATTTGATTAAGAGTATTGCAGGTTCGACGTGCTTCAAATTGAGACTGACTCTTTTTTATCAACTCATGGGCGTTATATAACTTTTACTGTCTACATTTGGATTGGTTTTCCAAACAGCCTTACAAAGTGTTGCAACCAACCATATTTGTTTTGGACATTCCTAGTATTTTTTAAGCTGATTTCTGACGAAACTATTCTGAAGTTCCGTATCATGCTGTTATTTACTATTGTTTTCCGATCTTTGATCGCCTTGTTATTGTTATTGTTGTTGGACTTTACTTTAGCTTATGTCTGTTGTTTTGTGTAGATAAAGCTTTTGGAGAATTGAACAAAATAGCTGATGTAACATGAGTGATGTTTTCGTTTATGTATTTATTTAAAACTCATCTTTGAAAGTGCGTTTCTTAACAGAGCGCTTTATTATTGTTCCTTCCTTTTTACAAGTGTAATTACATGATGATTTACTAGGTTTTATAAACTTATTGAACGCTTCTCGACGTATTTTAATTACATGTATAATTATTTCTCTGATGAATACGCGTTCCATTATTTGAAGATATGCTTACTGACATTGATTAAAGTTAATTGCGGTCCATATACAGGGTGTTAAATGTTTGCTATTTACATAATGTGCGAATTATTTATTTTCCTGCTAAATAAATGCAGTTTTCTGATTCTTATTGCTATTTACAGTTACTACGTGACCTTTATGACTCAATACACCCCTAAACAACCTCTTATCACAGCAATATATATATATATATATATATATATATATACACACACACACACATACAAGGTACGTTGATAAATACTAACGTATTCCAATTAATAGGATGAAAAAATAACTAAAATTTTTATTCAAAGCCCAAATGATCATTTCAAATCGAGCTAGTAATTGAAAGAAGGAAAATATAAGGTCTTGAGCAGGACTTGAACCTGTAACTTAGTCTTTTCGGAACTATGCGTTTACCAATTACGCCCCCGAGACCTATGTCTATAATTGGAAAATTTACAAATCTAAATTGTGTGCATAACTATACATAAACCTTAACTTTCAATTACGTTTAGCATTTTTGTCAATCAAATCTGATATTGTCAAGTTTTTTGACTTATGTCAGTTATAGACAGGAATTGAAAGCAGTCTCCGTGGCGTAATTTATAAACGCATAGTCCCGGAAAGACTAAGATACAGGTTCAAATCTTTTTTTTAATTACTAGCTCGATTTGAAATGATCATTTAGGCTTTACATAAAAGTCTAAGTTATTATTTCATCTTCCTGATTGGTATATATAATATATATATATATATATATATATATATTCCCGTGATAAGGCCGCGTTGAGAGCGTCACTAAAAGAGTGCTGTGATACAGATACAGCAATTTGTAAAACTTGAAATGTTTACTTACTTCCCTTTCTAACTTTGCCTGGATAGCTCAACGGAATTGACGGAGTTTTTAAAATGAAATAAAACACAGCAATATCACAAAGCATTTATAGAGTATAAAATATTTTTTCTCATACAAAAACATTCACAACATCATTTCATTCAAACATAAAATAATTTCTAATATATACTTGTTATAAACAAATTGTTTCTTACATTATTTTAAATTTACAGAACTAAAATCCTTTTTTTATGGATGGTTTATTTGGTAATGTTTATTGCCAAGCTTGTAAGGTTTGTTTTGCCAAAAAATCCTTGACAGATAATCTATTAAAAGGTCAGAGTGTATCGAACTCCAATCACAAATTTTCCTGGTAAAATTAAATTAAATTAGATATAAATACTCCAATATCCGTTAAAATTAAATCTAAACGTAGTATTTGCAGAATCCACAAAAACGTTTCTCGTAATAAAATAGTTTCTTTTTTTAAATTGATGTCAAATTATCTTACAAGATTTTCCATATTTATAATCCATATTTCAAACAGCAGTTACCAAAATGCATTATACTTAAATCTTCCTTTCAATTATTTAATAAAATTTTTAAAATAGCGTTATATTGAAGAATTTTTGCTCTTGATTGTAATTAATGAATTCCATTTTTTTAATGTAATTTTCATTTAAAACATCACTTCCATATTCATTGTAGAAGTAATTATTAAATTAAGGTATGCTTACTGCATACTTCAAATATCATCTTCGCAAAGCAACAGCTCGCGATTTCTCTCAAAATAACATTTCGCGATCGAATTTATGAATCGAATGAATGAATCCAAGAATGAATCCTTTATCTATATCCAGAAGTTACTAGAATAGTATGGAATGTTATGATACAAGGCCTCTCAGAAAAACTCATTGGCGCCCAAAATCACGGCGTTTTATTACCTTGTTATCTGGTTCCAGTTATTTGTGACCCCGCGCTGTTTGTTCTTTTTTAACATCCAAGGTTAATGTGTCGCATCGCTTCTCTCTGCGAAAGGTAATAAATAACTTTTTATCAGTTTTACGTATTTTTCAATGATCGAGCCGCTTCTTGGAATAAAATGTTTTATTTATTAATTAGATATTTACGTAGTTCTAAATACCAATGACTCATCTCTTTATATTTCTAATATTCTAAAAAATTCTTTATTTAAAATAAGTTTCTGTAATCCACGGAACCTCCTAGAATAAATTACTGCAGAGGGGTTTAACTTATTGAAAACCAATACGGACAGCCGGGATATATTAGGGGTTGTTGAGACGTTGACTTGAGCGGCTGCATAGAGAGAAGTTACGTAATTAAATTCGTACACAAAATGGACAAAATTTGGCAGCTAATGATTGTATAAAATGTATTGAAACGAAAGATAAAAAATTTAAAACATATTAAAACTATTGTAAGAAAAAGTATATTTTAAAAATAGTAATGGGTGTATATAATTTAAATGCTTTAGTATAGATATATACGAGGAATGGATCAATTTACATGAAAATTGGATTTCTTCACACGATCTAACAGAGGATGGAACATTGGTATTAATCCATAAGCATTTTTAGTTATTATGATTGCAAGAGTCAGCGCTGTTGAATATAAAACCCACAACACCAAGACGCTTAACAGTAAAAATAAAATATTTTGTTTCAATTAGGGGATTTATGAAAAAACTAATTAATTTAGATTAAGTATTCAAACTTTTGTGTGCAAGTCAAATTAATTTAATTTTTAGGATTTTTTTGGCAAATTCAGGTACAGAATTCGTCATTATATAAGGTAAAGCAAACATATCGAATTCAGTTAGGTTTAACACGATTTTTAAGAGAATGGGTGTTAAATTAGAAGACTTCGAAAGGTAATCGGTATACATAGTAATTATTAGAAATGTTTAATTGAGTGTTTATTAATGGGTGTTTATCATATGTTTAAGTTTTGTTTATTAAAGACTAGAGTAGGGAATAATTGAGAACGATATGAAAAGTGGATTTTAGGACTCATTATATAAGTAATTAGAATGTGTTGTGAGATGTTGTGGGCTCATTAGATTTGTATTTAAAATATTGTTTATGAGAAGAATAATTGTAAAATGCGTATTTAAAGTATTGTTTATATAAAAAAAATTGTATTTTGTATGTATTACAGTGGTTTCATTAATTCCAGAAATTAGAATCCATAAAATCAGAAAGCAAGCAAAATAGACTCGGAGCATATAGAAACATCGTCACAATATGATACATATATATTGCGAAAGCAACTTAGGGATTACGTTTTTGATGACATAACTTTGATAATCATTTAACTGTCGCTTACCGTAATTTATATTTTCAGATATTTTGTATACACAGTAATTATTGATGGCGTACACCCAAATTTCTCCATAAGACGCCACGACTTCGTGGAAGTCAACGAAATCAGTAACAGGATTATACTATTTTAGGTTGAATATTATTGAACTCCAAGTACTATAGATAGTTAATTAAATAAAATTATTGATTTAATATAGCTGTCGGTATCATTAAAGCGCTAACAGTCTAGATTGTTTCTGGCGTTGCAGACCGTATTTAAAGGTAGTGATTTTAATTCATTCGTTGTTACTATAAAGTGCCATAAAAAGCAGTCATCAACCAGTTCAGCTGCAATAAAGCTAGTGACTACGGTATCTAACAAACGTTGCATTGCAAGAGTATGATGATCCTTGCTTAATTATGTATAGAATACACCGCATAGCAATGCTGTTTCTAAGTACACATCTGTATACGTTGGGAAGTAATGCATAACAAGTGGGTCAGAAGAAAAGCTGGGGGCTTCCCCTTTCTATATTATCGATATTCGAAGATAGGAGCTAGTTAATATGCAAATTGCAATATGTAAGCAAAGGCAGAGTAAAGTCTTCAACAGATTCATGATACACCCTAATTCTCATCTTTGGTATATATAACAAACTTAGTACATTACAATATCAAACAGTCACCCTATATAAACGTAGGGATCTAAAACCATTAATTTTTGTCTAATTTTTTACGATTTATACACAAACATCACTGTACCATTACCGCCATATATTGGGAGAGAAAATAAGAAAAACAGCAAATTCCAATACTTCTTGTTTAAATCTGTATTTTTAATATGACGGAAGCAATTTTATAAAATACGATCCTTCGACTTGGTAGCCAGGTTTTATAAGTAGGCATATAACAATGTGTCACTTTCCGCTTGTTAGATGTACAATTTTTGTGAGAATTCGAAGAATTTATTAGATGTGTTAGTAGCGAATCGTGCTAGACTTAAAGCTATAGATTAGAGTATCTTAAATATTCGTTTCTGCGTTTACATATTTTAAAGAAAAAGATTTGTAACATTTGAGCGTTACAAGAAACAAAAATCAGGTGTGAAAGTGGGTACAAAATTTGAAACGAACAACTAATTATTGAAGCACCCTCTGTAATTTTGATTTCAGTGTAGATAGTGCTTAATAAGCTAGTGCAATAAATGGGCACTTTACAAAAATTATAAATGTAGAAACTAGAATATTTATTTCTGTACAATACATTTGAAATAAAACTCCAATCAATTAATTTTTTTTAAAAACCACCAAAAAGGAAAACGAATTTTAATATATTTCTCATAACATACTGAAAAAGTTTTTTTTACATTGAAAATATTCGCTTTAATAATACACCTACATAACATAATTTCGGATAGTTACAATGTATACAAGACGCAATTAAAACAAAAATTTACAAAGTAACACAGGAAAACCCTGAATTGGCAAAACTCATAGAGAATAAATTGCGCACCAGATATTGTATTCATTTAGGCATTCATTTATATCAGTGGCGGCTCGTACCGCATATATTTGGTAGTGCTGTATCGCTAATGTAAAAATATTTTATTGTTTTTTCTTAAATATGAGTGGAAAACGTCTATCTTTTTTTGTAGCATATTGGTCAATCACTTTTTCATTAAAATCGGGAATTGAAGTTATGATTTTTTTTTCAATTGACAGCATTGAAAGGGCCGTTAACCTATCTTCACACATCGAGTTTCTTAAAAAAGTTTTTACACGGTTTAGAGTAGAAAACTGCGTTCGGTTTCAACAGTGGTCATTTGACAAATATCTGTATTGAACTGCCTTTTATAAGTTTTACCACGACTTGTACCAGGAATTTCAATGTTCAGTTCTGGTATAGGACGACCCTAATTTTTAATAGCTAATTGTTCTTGAAAAATAAGCTGAGAGAACCATTATTCACTTAAATTAAAAATAACATCCATTTTAGAAACGATTAATGTAGTGAACGTCCTCAGGGAACAGTGTAAAAGTTTATTGTTAGTGAACCTAATTATAATTACACTAATATGCAAACTTACTACCTATACACTAAAATTTCAAACGCAAATGTTTATTCAGTTTTTAATCTGTGAATAACTAATGTTGGGTTAATATGATATTAAAATGGCGGATATGAAATTTATAAAGATAACGAAAGATGAAATGCGTGACACGATGTTTACAAAAACCAGAAAGCACACAAAACTTGAACGATTCGAATAGCAATAGACAAATGCGCTGCAATTTATGCAGCTCGAGCTTGGCTTAATAAGGCCGTTTCTTACTATGATCGTATTTGCGCGAAATGTTCCGATATTTATCCGAACTCGCAAATAAAATCTGCAGAACAACGTAGTTAGACAGTGATTTTATGGATTTTTCTTGTCGTTTAGAGTTGCATGTTTACTGTATTATTGACCGACTGTTATGGACATCCAACTTAGGAATTCATAATACTTTTAGTGGCTGGTTATCGATCTCTTTTATACTATTGAATGTGTTTGTTCGTTGCTGGTTCTTGGTGGTTCTGCAGCTCTGCAGTACTTATAGTGTATCCGCCACTGATTTATATCACAGTTAGCGGGGTAAACAAAAATAAACCATGACTATAGACCATCTCACACATGTTACGTATATATTGATAGCGTACTCCTCTAAGACAGAAAAGTGGGGAGAGTGACATCACGAGACAGTTACTTGAACAAAAAATTCAATTCTTTCACGTCATCAAAACGAACAAATGTGGGGTTAGAAAACAAGTAAAGATTTGGGTTTGTCGTAAATACTCTACTAATTATGAAATAATAAATGAGGGTCCACGCGATGGTACACGGATTTTCGACAAAACCAACAAACAAATTTAGATTGGGACGGTTTGTCTTCCAGCAGAATATTCCGGAATTCAAGGGCCCAAAGTAGAGGATGATTTCTTGGTTAAATGGAAGTTAGAACCTGTAAGGTAACATTGTGGAAAAAATAATAACCGTTTAACTGTAATTGTATTAAGAATTGACTTCTATCGAATGTTACCTATTTTTGTTTAATATATGTACTTGTTATAGGGATGATTATAAGCTACCAACCCAACTGTTACTGAAACTACATTTTAAATAGTATAGATTTAAGCCAGGCAAGTGGAGAGTAGTTTTATTTAATACGGGCAACTAACAGTGTATAGAAAATCTCCATTCCACGAAGAAAGTCAACAATACCCTAGTTTAGACGTCGGCCAGCTGAACTACCATTACCCCAGATGTCGTTGGCGCCTTTTAAACTTGACGAATTGAAAGCCTAACAATCTAAGTGGTAGAAATAACGTAGCTTGAAATCGTATGTAAGTGAAATTTCGATTATTATGCAAGTTTGTATAATTTTTCACCATTTAGTACTATAGAAACCCACTCGCGCACTACTGTAGTTTGCCAGTGCATCCCTATTTTGTTACGGTTTCCCGCATCTTTTGGACAACTTTTAATTTAAAACACTTTATACTTCAAACACTCGTAACAGAATTAGTTTCAAACTTGTACACATTAGCGTTAAAATTTTTTTCAACAGAAATTCAAGATTAGCCTAAATAAAACTAAATACTGAAACTAGTTCGTGTCTTTTAATGGGTTAGATAACAATAATCAAGGTGGAAAAATAAAAAAACCATGTATCCAAATTTAAGACGAACGCTGTGGGTAAATCTATTAAAAAGTACCATCTAACTGATGTGGTGATAAGGGCTGTGTAGCGGAATTCAAAACGAAAACCAAATAACTAGTAAAATATTAATTGTGTTTGTTGGCGATTTGCAACAAGATAGCAATCAATGACCGGTTTCTCTGTAATTGCAGCTGATCAGATTAGTAAATTCAGTCTTTACAAAAAGTCAACAATACTTGGAAATCTAAGGGTTCATTAATGTTTGGTCAGGAATAATTGGCGATTTTTAATTGATTTTGTAATTCTGCCAAATAGATTAGACGGCTTGCCATATTTGGATTTTCGATTTTCTTCAAAATGGATGTTAAGCTTTAGTTGAGCATATACCAATTGAAATACCCCAGCACATGCGTTTATTTCTAATGGCGACCCAACTCACTTTCGGCGTGAAGTAATAAATATCTAATAAAACGTACCGGAATAAATTAATAGGACGTGCAGGGCCAGGAGTATGGCCTAACTGTTCTTCCAAACTTAATCTATTAGATAGTTATTTATAGGTGCACTCATAAGACCTTGTTTATTTTGTTCCCATTTATCACGAACACGTTGTCGCGTGCATTTTCCTGTTTTCATATACTTAGGTTTCTTCTTTATTTAACTGTATCACATTTCTTCTATTGTCGTTTATTCTAAATTATAGAGTTTTAAGTTAGAAAATCCACTTTACCCAGCTCCTTTTATGCTTCAAGTTCCTGTCTTCATTTATTTAAACACATGCTGTATATTCGTGTAGAAAAGGTTGTTATCGAATTAACTTAAAGAGTGTCCGTTTGATCTATATTGCTTTTGCTTTGTGTCTTGTCCTCGCAAACACAGCATTTTTTGGAAGACGCCTATATATTGTTTATGTAAGTAATTACATGAATATTCCTTTTACTATTGCTCCCATCTGTGTAAATGATAAGTGTTCCTTGGGCGATGAGCTACTAGTCTCTTTATCTGGTTTAGCTTGTTTAGTGTTAGGTTGTACTTCAGCTATACGTTGGCTGCGCGTTTTTCCGAACGCATTCTTCGGATTCTAAGTATTAACGTTGCTTTCTGAGAGATGATGACTACCTTCAATAAATGTGATCTAAGTAAAGTAAGAGAAAGCAGTTAAATGTATGAATATATCACCTAATACTAACCCACAGTGTACTTCCAAATTTATTTACAATTTCAACTTGTACCGTTTTGTATCAACATATTTACTCTAACTCTTAATAGAAATAATTATTGTAAGCGGATGTATAGTGTACCGAATACTATTTTCAATATTTGTTTATAAACGACATCGTACTAATTAATGAGTAATTTTGTCTGGCATTGGGGAGGTAATTCGGACATAGTGAACGAAAGTGATTGAAAGGTTTTTCAGTCTTATTACATAAACTTGATAAAAAAGGAATAGCGTTCTAGGAATAAAATATTGGTATTTCACGATATTGTGCGCGTAGGAAGCGTTTTTCAAGAAGTTTCATCTTAAGTATATAATTTAATAATGTGTTTGTATTTAACGGTATTTATTATGCGTAAACAATTTCGCAAGAAACTCATTTGCGTAGTCAATAGATTTATCCACATTTTGCAATAAAAGTGCTCAATTGTGTAAAATATTTAATTGCACTTTTTCCTTCTAATTACATATACGTTGGTACTTAGATAAAGCGCGTTCATTTAAAATATCTGTCGATATTCAAAGAAAATACATTTAATTGGAAAGATGGTATTTTGCAAGTAATGAAGGACGTGTTCATTGACTTTCTAGAATAATCGAATACTTAAAAAATGGAATATAGGGTGAGTGATGAAATATCTAGGTTCGTAGAAGCAATAAGAGACGAAATGTAAACGTACATCCAATTAAGGCGAGTTAAAGCGATAATGTCGTAAAGGTAAAAGAACGCATAGATAACGGTATTAATTACTGATAACTTGAGGCAACAAAGAGGCGAATTTCTGAATGTTGCATCACACCTCCAAAAAAGAACTAATTACAAAATTTGGGATTGATCTGGAAAGTTGTCAACGACAACTTCACACAGAGGCTCGTCCTTATAAATCCAATTGAATTTAAGAAGTTGGTCAGTCCTCATTCAAACGTCATGATGTCACGGAGTTAAAATACTACAGTTTTAACAGTGACATTTATTATGGCTTAAGAGACCATTTTATTAAAGTAGCAACAAAAAAGTGTTTTGAATGGTCAGTAGTGAGTAAGATTATTTTACGGTTTCAAAATTTAAATAAAAAATTAAATGATAATTGAATTACTGCAAGTTTCTTAATTGGGATAAAAGCATATGAAATAGAAATGGTTTGTTACACATTATATGAAGCAATTCGCAAAAAAGTCGTATATTGTAAGGCAATTTGAGCGGTTTTGGAGCTGTGATTGTTGATTACGATTACGAAAGAAAGCTACAAGCAAATTTTCACGGAAACAACAAGTACGGTAGAATAAACTTATATTATTTAACTTTTTAAAAAGACATATCTGTTAATTAGTTAAGTTATATGTTAAGATGTTTGTTTTGTACGCAAGTCTTTGTGTGACAGTTGTATGCACAAATCGATAATTTTGTTTGAATGGCGGTTACCTTCGATGAGATTTGGTCAGTATATAAAGAAATTATTAAACCTAACTCATCAGATATGTTTAAAACCAATATTGAGTTATCCGACTTATTTTGAAAAAATTTTTAATAATAGGATTTAAATAAGGAGTTATTTGTGAATAAAGATTAAGAGATTAAAATTAGTGTGTGTTCATACTAATTATAAAAGAGATCTTGGACCCTATTTTTACTATAAGTAAGTGACTATCCAAAGGATTTTTTTTGTTAGATTTAATATATTGGTCGTAAAGTAAAGCCGTTGTGGCAATTTTGGACTTTATTTCTAATATTTGAGAGAAAGTTGTTTTTCCTAAATGTTGTATGTAAGATATTGTTTGTACGATAAAGCGTGTTATGGATGTAATAATTAGTGTTTGAAAGATTGTTAGTAAAAGAATATTTGATTTTAACGGTATTATTTCATTTTATTAACTAATATAGCATTAGAAATCAGTTTGGCCTGTGCAATTAGTAAAATTTGTAATTAATATTTGGCTAATAGCCTTGAATTTGAGCGTCGCTTCTTGTCTATATCTGACATAAGTAAAAACTTGACGCTGTAAGATAAGATTGTTAAAAGGGTCAGACGTAATTGAAAGCTAGGCTGATGTATAATTGCGTACATGATTTAGATTTGTATATTTTTCCAAATGTAATCAACCGTAGGGGCGGCACAATTGGTTAGCGCATCGGCGGATAAATCCGTGAGCTGCAGATTCGAATCCTGTCCGAGTTGCTAATTTTTCATCTTTTAATTATCTACTTGTTTGAAATTATCATTTAAGTTTTGCATAAAAGTGTAAGTTATTATTTTATCTTATTAACTAATATATCATTAAAAATCGATTTGCTTTGTGCAATTACTCAAATACATATTGCGCGAAACATGTGAGTTGGACTTTAGGAGTATTATAAAGAATAGAACAAAGAGTAATAATAATTCAAAAAGTTACAGACGCATTACTGGGTTGACGTGTCTTCTGAAGTTTGTTACTAATTTACACGTAAAAGGAAAAGAAGCATTAGTAAGCACACTTCCAAAAAAGCTATCTTCTCTGTTTTTGAATTTTACATTCTTAGGATTCCTCTTTTTTTACAGAGTAAACCTCTATATACCACCTTTTAAAGGTCATCCGGTATACTTACACACACCGACATATATAAAATTTAAAGGAGTCTAAGGCAATGTAACAAATATAAATTCTGTGGTATCGAACTTTAAAGTCGTTTCTATTTGTTACTATTCTGTGGTACCTCATCCTTTCGTTTTGCATAATAACCTCAAAATCAACAATTTTATAATAAAAGTGAATGTTATTATCCTCTAGTTCGCCTTAGATTTACCGTACTAATTTATTCAATTATAACAAATATTTTAAAATTGCCCAAGATCAAGACGTCTTAAGATTATTTTATAAGCCAGTCATTTGTGTTGCCTAATTCGTAGGCGTCTGCATTCACTTTATAGGATTGTCGAGTTAATATAACGCTTGCGCCGAGTGTCACGAAGTGACGCTGCTGACAGATCAGCTGTTCTATAAAATAGACAGTATCGAAAGAAAACTCGCCATTTTTGCGTGCCATCTGGTGTCTTCGCATAGCCATCTAGCTCGATTGGGTGTTTACGGTTATCTTGGAGGGGGCCGAGATTGGAACCTTTTCTCGGATTCTGCCCAGGCGACCTGAACGAGAATAGAATGACAACGTGGTGATCAGCATAGAAGTCCATTAACGCACATTGAGAGATAATGAATAAATTTTTGTAATAAACAGAATTGGAGTCGCCGATCTGAATTGGAGGTCGTCGATCTGATTTGGAGGTCGCCCATGTGGTGTTCATCTAGTAGAAAACATGACGTAAGCTTTTGGTTGAGAAATTTTTATGGAGTTGGAGTTTTTGTCACATGTACGAAATTTAGGTATTGACAGCCCTAATGAATGCAGAAATAGATTCTCGGTGAGTATTTCAATTCGTGTGTAGTTATGATTGAATCTTTAATACTAAGATCATAAACTTTTAGAAATAATCGTAAAGTTGTTTGAGAGATTACATTTAGTGAAAGTATAAATTTTAAAAGATTGTAAGAATAATCATGTTTCGATAGTTGCATATCAAATTCATTTCCTTGTTTGGTGTCGAAATTAAAGTCTGATAAAAGAAGGAAGACCTTATTTCGTAGATGTAAGTTGAAATATTTAGGGACACATGTGAAACATGCATGTAGCATTTATAAAAACTTTATAAAGTCCAATTCTAGCAAACTTTATCGAAGTATACTATGTCTGATGATTAGTAGGGTTATTGTGTTATTCCTGTACCATGTCAAACTAGATTATTTAAATTTATTTGATTTTCTGATTTCGAACACTATCTGTGTAACAAATACTAAGTATGATATTTATGTGAAGATTATTGTGAACCAATATAACAGATTTATCAATTGGGGTTTACTTTAAATTTTTTGTTCTTGAAAATAGTTTTTAATATCAAAATTTCATTATTCAGAGAGGAAAGTTATGAATTCTTATTCCATATTAAAAGAATGATTTTACTTTTGAATAATATTCTTGAGATTTTTGTTAACATATATTAGAAAGAAAGAAAAAAGTTATGGTTTGTTTAGTATTCTTCTTAATCTTCTTTGGGTATTAAACCACTCATAGTTTTTAAAATTATCTTTATTAACGTTTCGATCCATAACCTAGGATCGTTTTCAAAATAATAAAAACTTCAAGTTTGACATTTATGACACAAATTGAAGGTGACTTTGATTTATTGATGTTTGAAATATTTGGTTTGAGTACACTAAGCAAAATTTTAAAGTTTAAATGAATAATTGCCTTCAATTTGTGTTACGGCCTGGGACCGACTTTTTTAGGTAGCCAATACGCTTAACGTGAAATCAGCTGATTAATTTTTATTGTAAAATTCAATAACTTGGGAATTGGAAAACATTTTTAACATGTTTCTATTTATACAATTTAGAGGATGGTTATTAAAGAAGTGTGCAATTGCATTATTAAAAGGCTTAGGTAGTCGTTTTTATATTTATTTTGAAGGAAATCATTATGATTTAGGCTACCTCTTTGGTAGATTTTAACATTGTTCTGAGGTAACCTTATGGTGGGTTTACACTTGTCAGATACCAATGTTGTTCTATGAAGGTTGTATATGGATCTGAGGCGACCCTATGGCGGGTTTACACTTGTCAGATACCAATACTGTTTAACGGAGATTGTATATGGTTGTGAGGTAACCTTATTGCGGGTTTACACTTGTCAGATACCAATGCTGTTTTACAGGGGTTGTTAATATGCTTCATCATCATCTTCATTGGATCTTCATCTCAAAACTGGTTGGACACGTACCTGCACTTATTTATATTCTGAGCTAGCTTCCTTCTATTGTTTTCTAATTTTATGTTTTATTTCACCGAGATTCAGTGAAGGGGTTAAGCAACCTGTGGCTACCAAGATCCCCAACACTTAGATATTTGCCGAAATAATGGTTTTCTAGTCAATATGCTTATTGTTATATAATTAGTTATTGTATGTATAAATAGAAATCATGTATGTAGGCTGTATTTCATGTTAATATCGCAAGGAAAACCCAGGAAAAACTTGCAATGCTACCTAGATATTGGGGGCATTTGATTTTTATTATTTGTTATTTCTTTTGTTATTTCTTTTAGTAATGGAATCCATTGTTTACTGAAAGTTACGGATTCGTTTGCAACGCAGTTATTTTTATGTAAGGTTATATAAGCAGCTTCTTTGATTTTGCGTTTTGGTGGTTTTCTTCTTTGTCGATAATTTTTGCGTCCTCCCATTTTATTTTATGACTGGAGTCCCATGCATGTTGGCAAATCATGGATTTTTCAAATTTTCTATTTTTTATATATGATTTATGTTCTTTTAATCGAACTTCAAATGGTCTGGAACTTTCCCCTATATAAAACTTATTACATTCGCACGGTATTTTGTAGATACAATTTTTTGAACTTTGTATTGCGTTTTTGGGTTTTGTTTTTGTTAATTGTGCTCTTAGTGTATTGTTCGTTCTAAATACTGTTTTAATTTTAAATTTGTTTCCTATTCTTTGAATTTTTTCGGAGAATCCTTTTATGTATGGTATTGAGAGCATTTTGTTGTGTGTATCATTGTTTTTGTTTTCTTTTTCTTTATTTTTAGGGTTTTTATTCATTTCTTTTTCTATTATTCTTTTAGGATATTTGTTTTCTATTAGTGTACATTTGATTACGTCTTTCTCTTTTTTTAAAATTTCTTCGTTTGATGATATTAATTTTGCTCTATCATACATGGTTTTGATAATTCCTCGTTTGACACATTGTGGGTGGTTTGAATCGAAGTTTAAGTATCTGTTTGTGTGCGTTGGTTTTCTATATACCGATGTATTAATTGCTGTATCGTTTTTGCTAACGAGAATATCTAAAAACGGTAGTTTTCCATGTTGTTCTAATTCATATGTGAATTTAATAGTTGGTTCTATTTCGTTAATTGACTGTACAAAGTTTTTAATTAGTTCTGTATTATGAGGCCAAATAGCATAGACATCATCTACGTATCTCCACCAGATTAGTGGTTTCAATTCTTGTGTGAATATTACATCTTTTCGAATTCCTCCATGAATATATTACTAAAGATTGGTGATAGTGGACTTCCATTGCCATTCCGAAGCTTTGTTTGTAAAATTGATCATTTATTTGAAAATATGTGGTATTGACGCATAAACCAAGTAATTCCATAATCGATGATATGCTTAGTTTTGTTCTTTCTTTAAGATTGTCATCTTTTTCTAGTTTGTTTTTTATAATATTAAGCGTTTTGTTTATAGGGACATTTGTGAAGAGATTTACCACATCAAAGCTTACCATTGTGTGTGTATTTTCAATTTTATGTTTGATAATTTTTCTAAAAATGTTGGTTGTTTTAATGAAAGAATCCGTTTTGCCTGCTAATGGATTTATAATTTTAGTAGAAATTTTGCTAAATTATGGCATGGTGAATTTATGGAGCTTACGATAGGTCTTAAAGGAATGTCTTTTTATGAATTTTGGTAGACCGTAAAAGTGGGGTGGTTTACTGTAATGTGGGACCAGTTTACTTCTTTCTTTGTCTTCGAATTCATTTTTAAATTTAAATAGAGCTTTGTATATTTTATTTTCAATCGATTTTGTTGGGTCCGTTTCTAAACTGGTGTAATTCTCAGTGTTTAATAGTTTGTTGACTTTTGTGTTGTAATCGTTTTTATTCATTATTACTGTTGCATTGCCTTTGTCAGCAGGTAAAATTATAATTGAGTTATCGTTTCTTAGATTGCGAATTGCTTGTATTTCGTTACTACTTACATTTGGCTTTATTTTGTGATTCTTTTCTATTTCGATTTTGCATCGTACTCTAAATTCGTTTGCTTGATCTTCTTCAAGTTGGTTTGCTGTTTTCTCAATACAGCTAATTATTTCAAAGGTTGGTATTGATTTTGGCGTTACTGCAAAGTTAAGGCCTTTTGAAAGAATTGATTTTTCTGTGTCGTTAATAGTTCTGTTTGATAAATTTATCACGGTGTTTAGCATGGTGTTGCTGTTTTCTAACGTTTTAGTTTGAGTGCTATTTTTCTCTATAAATAAGTTATTAAATTTCTTTATGTGAATTTCTTTTTGTTTGGAAAATACTGATTCGTAGTACGTTTTTGCACTAGCGAGAATTTTATCAAAATCATATTTTGTTACCTTCACTGAATCTCGGTGAAATAAAACATAAAATTAGAAAACAATAGAAGGGAAGCTAGCTCAGAATATAAATAAGTGCAGGTACGTGTCCAACCAGTTTTGAGATGAAGATCCAATGAAGATGATGATGAAGCATATTAACAACCCCTGTAAAACAGCATTGGTATCTGACAAGTGTAAACCCGCAATAAGGTTACCTCACAACCATATACAATCTCCGTTAAACAGTATTGGTATCTGACAAGTGTAAACCCGCCATAGGGTCGCCTCAGATCCATATACAACCTTCATAGAACAACATTGGTATCTGACAAGTGTAAACCCACCATAAGGTTACCTCAGAACAATGTTAAAATCTACCAAAGAGGTAGCCTAAATCATAATGATTTCCCCTTCAAAATAAATATAAAAAAACGACTACCTAAGCCTTTTAATAATGCAATTGCACACTTCTTTAATAACCATCCTCTAAATTGTATAAATAGAAACATGTTAAAAAATGTTTTCCAATTCCCAAGTAATTGAATTTTTACAATAAAAATTAATCAGCTGATTTCACGTTAAGAGTATTGGCTACCTAAAAAAGTCGGTCCCAGGCCGTAACACAAATTGAAGGCAATTATTCATTTAAACTTTAAAATTTTGCTTAGTGTACTCAAACCAAATATTTCAAACATCAATAAATCAAAGTCACCTTTAATTTGTGTCATAAATGTCAAACTTGAAGTTTTTATTATTTTGAAAACGATCCTAGGTTATGGATCGAAACGTTAATAAAGATAATTTTAAAAAAGAAGATTAAGAAGAAAAAAGTTATTTTAAATTATATTTTTGATTCAAAGTACTAAGTCTTTTTATTTTTGAGTATTTAATATAATGACATTGCCACTCAAACAGATATTATTTTAGTAGTGAGACTTGAGAGACGTCTAAGCAGAATTATGTATTAGAAATGATAAACACTTTTAGAGAGGTGCTTTTATGCTGTTTAACATACGAGTTTTGTTGTATTTCTTTAATGAGGCATAAATAGTGTCTCTAGATTAAAATTTATTGTGTACTATTGTGTTTCAGGATCTTTACAGCAGGAGCTGAAGTAGCTACCTTCGAAAGGTTTCCAGCAGTGTTGTTTTGTTTAACTTATATATTTTTTTAGGTAGTTATCATAGCCTGTGTGTTTCTGCATCTTCTCACAGGATACTTGAGATATTTATCGTCCATATAGATGCGGTGGCGCTCAACTTCCCTTTTATTTTTATCCCTGTTTATAGTCGAGTTTACTTTACATCCACGCCCATCCTCATTGCTCACCTTTGGGGTAATTCCCAGACTAAGCCGTGAATATTGTGACGCTCGTGAGTCTATTGGAAGTAACAACTTTAAGAATAAAGCCTAACCTAGTAAAAATCATAGTATTGGTGTGTCCGACTCACATGCAGAAAAAAATATCCTATAACAAGACGTTAAGAAAAATTGTTTAAAATAAAAACTCAGCTTAATTTTTTTTATTTGTCAACATTATTTGAATCAACAACCGTGTTGGATATTGAAAAATAGAAACTTTTCAATTACTGAATTTTTCTGAAGACTGTCTGGTTGTTTCCAGATGTGAAAGTTGTGTTTTTTAAAGTAGGTAATCTGTTCTTTTTTGATTTACTTCGTGCACTTTTAAATTTTATATACTTAAAGTATCCGTGGCAAATTTTTTAAATAACTTACACACTTTCACACATTGCACTAAGTGCTCTATAAGTAATAAATAGCTAAGTTAAGAAAACCCAAATAAATATTTTTGTCATTATTTTTGGTTATATATTAATTAAAAACCGATAGTTTGTTTAATAGAAAACTCGTTCATACACCATTTACTAAGGTTTTTATTTGAACTGAAAATCATATTCTGCATCTTGAATTACGGAGCTTTATATTTTACTTACAAAATTTGATTTCATAAACATATAAACTACATTAATGGATATCAAACTTCAGTGTATTTGAAGCTTTAAATAAGCAAAACGTTTCGAAATTTCTGCTGCTAGAACGTGCATAACAGATTATATCTAGTAAGAGAAGGAATTAATTGCTGTATTCTAAGAGCACGTTGTCACATTTTAAGGGTGCCTTATTAAGTTCACATTTTGGCGAGGTGTTGATGGAATGACAATGAGAACGGGGCGGGTCGCACAATTAGAGCGCGCGTGTAGAATTCTTTCTTTCAATTGCGGCACCAGTCATGACCGAATTCCTTCCGCGCCTCGAGTGACAAACTGCTATTCAGGAACGCATTTATTGCAGTCTCCGTATACGCTTAATACAAGACGTAAAGAACGGCGCAAAACATAAATCATAGTATCCGTAGGCAAAATCAACAAGAGGACTAGATAAGCCGACAAATCAGGGGGCGGCTGCTATCTGTCCCAACACATGCTCCGATGCTCAACGCTGCCGGCCGCAGACGGACACTGAATTTTTCATTCATATCTACAAATGACAAAGATTTCGATGCATTTCCATATAAATTACATCATATTTCTGGAACGCGGGGGTTTGTGAGACGCGTCTTCGAAGGCTGTTAGTCATCCTAACAATGATTTATGGAGACTAACATATTGCCGGGCGGGTCGAGTTCGACCACCGGGTGCCGCCGGCCCCTATATTGCGGAAAGACGCGCATCCAAACCTCGGTGTATAATCATGCCGCGGGCCGCTTCGCTCGCTGTCAACCAATTACACATGTGGACCGTATAATTTACAGCCATAAACTAAAATAGGATCTGTGTATCTGTAGTGATTGGATTCAAGTAATGATCCGGGTGACAGTTCAGCGCCAGATTCCGCTACTTTCCGGCATCCGAATTCGACATATCCTTATGTATCATCGTGTCTATTCATAAATAGCGGATATACCACAATAAATCGTCAATCGCGTTGGGTCGAATCCCTGGATGGTCGTGAGTGTGCATATTAGAACGGGATCGTTGCAAGGGTGGTACACTAACCCACTGCCGCAACACCTGGGGAACTCCTAATCGAATAACGCGTCCTCGCGGGAGCCTGGACAGAACCATTACGCGGTACACTAATAACTTTTTAAGACCGAACTGCGGAATGTCATTACCAAATGACGACCGACCCTTGGGGTCGTAAGTGTTGTTAGTGGCTTGTTTTTACGACGTGGATTCTACGGGATGATGCTCACAACCGCATAAGTATAATGTAATAGTTCAAGTTCTAAACTTTAATGCTCAAGAAAAGCAGTTACAACTGCGTAAAACTTACACTTTCCCGTAATCAGATCTTTATACTAAATATGAAGTGATGTCGCGCAGTTAAGATTAGCAACTTAACCTGTTGGGAGTTAAGGAAATGGGCCGAGTCTCTGTCGCAGCTTCCGGCGAGGATTATAAGCTCGAGAAATAACGCTGGATCTTAACAAGAGTTTGCACTCAGAAATCTTTTAGACGCCACACGACAGGGATTAACTTCTCTGTGTAATATATTAGAGCAAGGTCGCGGTCGCTTACCTGCATCCGTTATGCTAATTTTTATTCATTCAAAGACCGATATGTATTACTGGATCAACTACCAATCATCGCACAAATCCGGCGGTATAAGAGCTTATAAAACAGTGCTGAAAGCTATTTATATTAAGCATTAGAACGTCGCAAATCTCCCAATATTTCTGCTTTTAATAGTGGATTTATTCCAATAAATGCTTTTAGACCACTGTGTGTTAAACAATACTAAAGTACAAAAATAATAGACAGATTCGTTTCTAAAGAACTACAGGAAGTGAGAGGTCAGAGGTAACAAAGATCTCGAACGCGTTACTTGTAACTAAAACACATTAAAAAGTTTTGCATCTTTCAATGATAATTGAGAATTACACTGTATTTGGCAAATCGAATTCAGTTAACTGTAACTTATATATTATACTGTAAAGCGGACATTACATTAATTAAAAATTAGATGTTTATAAACGGAGAAATATAACATTATACGTGGGTATTGCTAAAATTACGGGATGCAAAGTAGTAAATGTGTTTAAAATTAGTAAGTGAGTGTCTGTCTTTCAAAATATTCCTCTTTGGGGTCTATACATTTAAATGTAGGCTAATAAACCAAGAATTAAAGCATTTTTTTTTCTATTCGTTAAGACAGTTGTTCTAAAATCAAAGCAGTGGACTGTAACCTTGTGAATGATGGATGCTGTTGAAGCTGAAATTCAGATAATCACTTATAACTGTAAATGCAGGAAAAACTTGAACTAGAAACTTGTTAATAAAAATGATTTATTAAAACTTTGTATTGTATGTGACATAATGCATTGTGCTTCATAATGACGTGTATCGAGTTCTTACGGCTAAAACCAATCGGAAATGGCGCAATATTCAAAATAAAACAAATGCGTTGAACATATCCTCCTGGTCTTGAAGAATTTTCTTCAAGAATATAAAATAAATAAAAGTACATTGATTTGTAACTACTAAATTACACTACATGCTAGTCTACTAGCATAGGCAAACTTTTTTCTTGGAGGACCGCATATGTGTGTTCAAAATGTTTTGTGGGCTGTCAATTTTTTTACATAAAACCACAACAATCTCATTGAATTTTTTTTTGTTCCTCCAAAAAAGAAATGCATATATCAATGGGAACTATGCAGTTGTCCACAATCATCAACAAGTTTATTAAAATTTGGTATCAAATTGCTGGTACTAATACGCAACACAGATTGTAAGTTGGCATCAATCAGAAGTGACCTGTTTTTTGATTTGTTGATTTTCATGGTAGAAAAGGTCTGTTCACATATATACAGGGTGAGACACGGGAACCTCCCACATTTCAAAAGACTGGCAAACAGAACTAAATGATATATTCCAAAAAAGTTTTATTTCCTGGAAAGGATATATAATATAGTTTTTTAAGCTATGTTTTTAAAATAATATCCTTCAAATGATGGCATTGGCAGGCGACACACGTATTGAGCCTTTCTTGGAAGTTTCGCATGGCTTTCTCGAGTGTGGCGGGGGTTATCTGCACGATTTCTTCCACAATTGCAGTCTTCAGGTCATCCAGGGTTCTAGGACGAACTTTAAAAACCTTGGCCTTGAGGTAACCCCATAGATAATAATTGCATGGGCGTAAATCTGTAGAGCACGGGGGCCACTCAACCGTCTCGCGCAAGGAGATCACCTTCACAGGGAACATCTTCTGAAGAATAGTGCGTGAACGACGGGCAGTGTGTGCTGTAGCACTATCCTCCTGGAACCAGAAGCTGTGTGGATCATGCTCTTGACCAAATTCTTCGATTTTAGGTCTGGCAAAATTCTCAAGCAAGTCACAGTACCGATTTGAGTTAACAGTAGCGGTGACGCCATTCTCTTCAAAAAAGTAAAGCCCAATAATGCATACGGACGATACTGCACACCAAACAGTTACCTTTGGACTGTGCAGGGGTGTTTCGTGAAACTGTCGAAGGTATTCATTTGACCAGTAGCGAAAATTTTGTTTATTAACACACCCTGAAAGATGAAAATGAGCTCTTCGGTGCTACTCCACAAAGTTGCAGTAGGAGGCACTTCGCAAAGGATCGTCTGACAACATTCCACATGCCGCCCCAGTCCGTTGGGGACAATTCCTGCACAATCATCATTTTGTAGGAGTGCATCTTGAGTTCACAATGCAAAATCCGCTTTATTGTTTTGAAGAGCAGCAGCATGTTTGCTCGCAAAACGCGTTGGAGACTGTTCAATCGACGCTCTAACTCTACCGTTGTTTTCAGGGGTTCTGACGGTCATCACATGGCTCTTCTTCTTCACATTTAGTGCAGATCCACCTTCCCTAAATTTCTTTACTCAACACAAAATTGTTTTCCTGAACACTAGCAGACGATGACAAATTGTACCGCGTGCGGAATGTCCTTTGTGTCGCAGTAACAGATTTACCATTTTTTATAAAACTCTCGATAACAAACGCACGTTGCGGTCCAGTCCACGGTATGGTTACTACTGAAAACAAGATCATCCACCCCTCCAAACAAGATCAACCCCACCCTTATGGAATTCCGCCACAAGCAATCATTGAAATGTGGGAGGTTCTCGTGCCTCACCCTGTATGTAGAGACAAAAATAATAAACATTTTTCTTGCAAAGTCTTCCAACTGTGGAAATTTTGTTAGGTTCAGATCTGCATATAAATTCAACAGAGTTTTAGTAGCAGTCTGCTTTCAATGCACCTTCTGTCTGCAAGTCAATGAGTTCCATTTGGGAAGGAACTGGTGCTGTTTCAACCTCACAGCTAAAGGGAGATGTCAATTTGTTGAATTGTGGTTCCAGATATTTAAAGTCCACAAATCTTCTTACGAATTCCTCATTCGGTTTAAAAATCTGACCACTATATTTTTCACAATATTCAGCCAAAACAGTCTGAGTCTGCAAAATTGGGAAATGAGCAAAGTTTCTGCACTAAATAGCTCAGCAAAGTCACAGTTTGACTTGAAATGATTTTATAGCCACATATAACTCATGTGCAAAAACACCTTTACCTTGCAGTTTCGTGTTTAATTCATTCAGCTTATCCATGAGGTCAACAGCAAATGCAAAGTCACAAAGCCATTTTTTATATTTAACCAAGTCACAGACATCAGAAGAAATACTTTTCATATCTAAAAATAACACAATTTCTTCTTTTAGGTTCCACACTCGTTTCAATACTTTTCCTAAGCTTAATCAACGAACATTAGTATTGTAGAGTAAATCAGTTAATTCTGATTCCATGTCATCAAGGAAGGTTCGAAACTGTCGGTGATTGAGGCCTCTTGCTCTTATTAAATTTATAACACGCACTACAGGATCAATATCGTGTTTAAAATCAAGAGCAGACTTACAAAGGCTTTCTTGATAGATGATACAGTGAAATGATAACACTGTGTGATCTGGACAATTTTGTTTCACTTGATCGTTCAACAATTTTACTAGTCCTAAATGCTTGCCAATTAAAGAAGGAGCTCCATCAGTGGTTATGCTTGCTAAATTATCTAACTTTAAATTAGAATTAGACAAGCACTTTTTCAAATTTTCGTGCAAATCTTGGCCCGTTGTAGTATCTTTCATGAATTCCATTGAAAGCAATTCTTCACTGATTTCAAAATTGTACTGGACGCCCCGTATAAAAATCAACAATTAAGCTGTATCCTGGACGTCAGTGCTTTCATCAAGTGCCAGAGGGTACCACAGAAAATTCGAAGCGGTTTGAAGCAGCTGATCGGTGAAATTGGAAGAAATATCCTCAATTCTGCGCACCACAGTTTTACGTAATATACTAATAGCCTCAAATTTTGATTTGGCCTCAGGACAAACAACATTAATTGCATCCAGCATACAGTCTTTTATAAATTCACCATCAGAAAATGGTTTATTGTGTTTTGCAATACTGTTTGCAAAAAGAAAACTTGCTTTGGCGGCATCCTTTTGAATGGTAGATTGTCTTTTTAAAGTAGTTTGCTCCTGTTTTAACTTTTTTAGAAGGTCATTAACCTTGCGCTGTGTTTCAGATTCCGAAAAATTCTGACAAAAATTAGGATGTTTTGTCTGAAAATGTCGTTTCAGATTGTATTCTTTGAACACCGCCAGACTGTCACGACAAATGAGACACCCGGCCTTTATTCCTATTTTCGTGATGAAGTACTTTCCAGTCCATTCAGAGTTAAAAATTCGGCAGTCATTATCTATTTTTTTTGCTGGCTTGGAATTACTCATTGTGTTATTAATTTTGTTTTACCTAAAATAATAATTATATATTAATTAGATATAAAAAATATTACAAATAAAAATTTTACATTACATATAAAATACAAAAACATTAAATAAAGCATAAAAGAAACGATCATAAGTATTTTCAAAAAATCAGAGAAACCAATATAATAGTATTAATCAGCGCTGTGCAGTTACTGTTACTACGATCAATGAAAACAACAACTCTATATCAATTTTTTAAAAATTTGATCTCATGTTTTATGAAATAATATTTTTTCTTAAACATGTCTCCAAGATCAACAGTGCGGCTTATATTCGGGAGAATACGGTATTTCATTTGTTAAGAAAAAATAGGTACTTACAAAATTTCGGGTTGGTAACAGGTAGTCTGGTAGGTAGGTCTTTCTGGCAATCAA
>JARFIW010000593.1:99051-292500 GCA_036346225.1 Platerodrilus igneus | reverse complement strand
TACTCACGAATATACACACACTTATACATTATATACAGTGTTGACGACGCACCTTTTTCTTTGGCTCTTATTCAATATTTTATTTATAATGCAATTCTATTCTTCTATTAGCCTGTCTATTACATCAACATAAAATCTTGGATTCTGTAGCAAGTTACTAATACATTCTTTTTCTATAGACAACACAGCTAAATGGGATAGTCTTTCTTCACCAGTTGAATTTCTGATAAAGGTTTTAATGCGCTTTAATGTAAAAAAACTGCGTTCAGCGAAAGCAGCTATTGCCGGAATTGTTAAAACAAGTTGACACAATTTAAAGACTTCCCTATAGGACTCTACCAAATCAATTTCTGTAAGAAAACATAGCATATTTAACGGTGTTTTTTGATTATTGACTTCTAGAGTGATGTATAAAACACTTAGCCGTGAATTTAATGCCAAAATGTAAAAAAAATTTGCATAATTAGGTTTTAAACTATTAAAGGCTTCTTCAGAAAAACGGGCTTTATTATAGTTGTTATAATTACATAATTCGACGAATTTTAATTCACTGAAGTTTTTAAATCTGCTTCTGAGTTGTTGAGAGATATTATCAAAAATTTCTAAATATAATATACGATAGAAAGTTACCATATCACCTATATTGTCAATTCTAACACGTTTACTTTGTGGTTCTAAACTCAAATTTAGTGTTTTGTCCCAAATTTCTTGAAAGTTTTCTCTTTTTGATTTAATTGTTTTTCAAAATTATTGATGTTCTGAACGCAGAAACTAATATCGTTCGATTTAGTTTGCAAAATATTAAACAAAAGGTCCGTGTAAGGAAAAATTTCTGAAAACACATTGAGCACAAAATTAAAATTAAAATCCGTTTCCATCAGCTGTAAGTAACCTCTAGAAGAATTTACCGTTTCAGGATGCCACATTTCCTTATGCGCTAAAATATTTTTAAACATTTCTACTAGAGCTTCACGATATTGTGACACCGTCTGTACCAGTCGTGCGCTGTAATTCCAGCGTGTAGGAGCAACTCTAGGAAATCTTTTTTGAACATGTGCATCTAAAGCGCGAGTTCTTTCAGTAGATTTTGAAAAAAATGCAGCCATTCCATTTAACGTCGAAAAAACACTATACAATCTTTTATAAGTCCGACACTTTGTGATAATATTAAATTTAATCTATGTGCCAAACAATGAACAAAAATGGCATTTTGAAACTTTTGTCTTACTTTTGCTTGAAAACCGCCCAAGTGTCCTGCCATTACAGCAGCTCCGTCGTAACTCTGAGCAACAAGTTCTGTACCACACTGTAGTTCTTCAATAATGTCACATACTTTTATAAACATGGCATCTGCTGTTCTGTCGGCGGTTATATCCAAAAATTGAACATCTTCGCACAATTTTACGTAACGTATTACCACAGCTTGCTGGCTAAAATTAGTTATGTCGGTTGTTTCGTCTAAGACAATTGATACAAAAGATGCATCCTTTACTTCTAGTTCAATACTATCCAGTACAATATCGGATACGCATTTTATTACATCATTTTGGATTCGGTTAGAAGTACCACGAAAAATAGTTGAATCCCTTAAATGGGTTTTTAAGGTTTCGTCATACTTAGCAAGGAACTCCACCAAGTCGATATAGTTTCCACGAGTATTGGATTCCTTATCTTCTTGGTGACCCCTAAAACTTAGTTCATGATTTTCTAGAAAACACGTAACGTCAATTAACCGCTTCAAGATGTTCCTATTTTTACTCACTAAGTCATTATGTTGGTTATGACTAAGTTTAACCTGATTGTCCAAACTATATTCGATACGAGACTTACCAAATATCTTTTCTTTAAGTAACGAAATTAAATGTCCTTTGCTATTAGTGTGTCTTTTAACATTTTTATGGAAGTTGTTTAAGTCCGAAAAGCCGTTTGTGTTCCAAGAGGTGTTTTCAAAAATATTAAAGAGCAAACAAGGCCAACAAAATAATTTTTTCAGTGTGTTACATCCCGTTAACCATTTATATTTATCATAAAAGTCCATTTTAAAGTGTCTAATAAATTGTTTAACGGAGTGTTCAACTTTATTTTCTAAATTGATAGGCGGGGTAGGTCTACCTGAAGAAATTATGTTATATTTTTCTTGAAAACTGTACTGAGAAAATCGTTTTTCTAAAATTTTACACACCACGCAAACGCAACCACTATTATTACTCTCGTTTGCTTTTAATTGTCTATTTCCTGCACTGAGGAACAAGACGGTTCATTGGTTTGCTCCATTATAACACAAGTTATTTTTAAATGGCACTGATAACAAATACAAACACTACCTGATTATGGGATATTATCAATTATTTTGTAATTTCGTTATTCCAATTAGAAATGATCTAAAATATGGCTGAAGTACAGTAATTTTAAAAATAATTATACCTACACATAAGATTGACTAATACTTTACTTATGAAGCCGTGCTATAATTAAAATAAAGCGAATTCCAAATATGTATACGCTTTACAATCACATAACAATGGACGTTTTACCTATAAAGCATTGCAAGAAGCTCCAGTTAACAGCGCATCTAGCTCGGCTGATATTATTGGCATTCGACAATACACGATAGTGTGATGGCACACGACGTCTGTGATGAACCGGAACTGAGATCGTTTGAACTTTGAAAGCGTTAGAAAATGCCGCAAGTTCATTTATTTGTTTGCAGGTAGACGAGGACGGGCGATTGTCTACGAACGGTCGTATACAGATTGTGAAGACGTCATAATTCATGAATTTAGAAATTTCCCTTTCGCCCTCCTGTTATTAGTGTTTTGCGCTTGGTTTGATGAAGTTAGTTTTGAATACTGAAAAATGCTGGGACAATTCTATTGAATATTGAATACACTGTTAATGCCCGAAATTTCATATTTCTACCTATAACAACAAGGGAAGCGGTGCTTCCATCTCTTCCAGTGACCGCACGCCGCTGCTCTGCTGTCTTTATTCTTGAAACGGTTTGTCTCGTGCACAAACACATTAGACATCCAAATGGGACCACAGCATACTTCCCATACCAAACATTCAAACGCATATATTTATTTGGAAGTTCCACATTCAGAATTAGTAAGAAAATCAATAATATTACAAAAATATCTTTAACCCAACTGCCCCAACAACTAAAACTTGAGGCTGTATGTCAACGCCTTCGAAAACTAGTTAAAGCGTGTTTACTTTACAGACCATTTTATTCACTTGAATCTTTATCTGCATGAGTTCAATAACACATTACTTTAATTTTAAATACAATTAACTTAAGAAATTGACAGCGATCTCTTTAGGTCTAGTTAATCGTAAGATTTCATTTTAAGATAATCTGATAATAGTTATTTACATATATAATGCATGATCTTTTTGCATAAGAACCTTCCGTTTTAATTTTATATTAGATTTTAAGTTATTTTGCAGTACTCTGTGCACATATGTATGTATGTATATACCATATATGAACGTGTATGCATATGAGTCGTTTATTTAAGTTCTAGGGCGCTCGAATATGCTCTGATCATTTTAGTAACAGAATCTTAATTTGTTTTGTCAATTTAGACTTGTTTTAAACTGCTTAGTCCATGAATTTAATATTCAGCGGCAATATAGTTTCAAGCGGCTCCGTGGCGTGGTGGTATGTGTGTGAATACTACGCCCAAGGTCCCGGGTTCAAATCCCGACACGGTCCGCTTGAAAAATGTTAGGCGAGCATTTTTCACAAAAATACACCCTCGTTCGGATGAGAGGTAAAATGGAGGTCCTGTGTGTGAGTGTTGTCACGCACGTTAAAGATCCCTACCTTGCTTGGAACAGCAAGGCTTCGGTAAAATTCCCGACATAAGTCCCAACGATTTCTACACCTTCCCGAAAATCTAGGACCGACTATGTGATCAAGGATTCCACTCGTAAGAAGAAGCAATCGATGCCTTCAAAAATACAACTTTGACTGTACCAACAAACGATCGGAATAACTGCCTCCAAGTTGGTTCGAGCGTATGCAAAGGTACATTAATCTTCGTGGAAATTATTTGGAAAAACAATACAGTCTTTAAAAGCCATCTACTGTCTTATCCCAGCGCTACTTTCAAAACTTAAACTACATCCCTCGTAGGTGTTGGACAATATAAAACCAAGGTAAGAGTATTAACGTTTTGGCATCTACTAATATAAATGCTCTTTTTAGCATAACTAAATTTGGAAATGAAGACCAGAAATATCCGTGGAATTTTAAAAAACCACAATTTGTGTCCATGCCAACTAGTTTTTGACAAGAAATTAAAGAGCAAGATTCGATAAGAGATTAGATTTTTACAATTGGCTAAATAATATGGTATAAGAGAATCTGCAGTTTTTGTCTCCAAATTATGGAAATATAAAGCTACCTTTACTAGTTCAATTAGAGTTAATTTTCATAACTTGCACTACTCTTCGGCAATGAATCCATATTAGATGCAAAGATTATAGTATCAATAACAATTGTTAATAAACATGTTTGATCGACATAGTAGACGGGAACATAATCGGTTTTTCTTCCTGTCATTGAGAAGCTGGATCTAAACTTTTTAGTGAACGATTTACCGCTGCTCTAAGAAGATGTCATTAGTTCTGGGACAAAGTATATGGTATGAACACGACGGTTACCTAACCTATTCTTTAAAGAATGATAGGAAATGTTTGAATGGCAATTTTCAAATAAATGGATTGGAAGAGGAAGCTTATTTGCCTAATCTTTTAAATCCTCTCATTAAACAGCCCACCATTTTATGTAAGAAGAATAAAAGATTTAGTCTTTTATCTCGTTCAACCACAGGAAGAGACATAATTGTAAAAATAAACAAAGTTGTGAGAAGCATTTTAGTTACTAAAATTAAGGTGGCTGTGCATTCTACTTTACAAAGATTAAACAAATGTATTAACTATGGTGGAATGCGGCGTATATATTTTCCTTCATCTGCTGTTTATTTAAGGTTGTGAAAAATAACAAGTCGTTGAATTATTTTGTTGAAAACGATTTGAATTTGTTTCATTTTCTTGATTTGGAACTTATTATTTTGTTTATTGTATAGTGGAGTTATGTGTTTTCGAGTATTGGTTGTTAGTAAAATGTTTCTTATTACTTTGGAGATAGTTCCTTAGTCTTTAATTTGAGCAGTTGAAATTATTACAGCTGTAAGAGCAGTTTAACTCCTGGCGGTGAAAGGAATGCCTAACAGACGCTAAGTGACCCTATATTTGACTTCCCAAAGCTCAACCCGTAGGTACTAAGTACGAAGAAGCGAGATCTTTTTTACCTGTAAATTTTAAATTTTGCCGAACCCTTGCTATTCCAAGCAACGTAAGGATCTTTAAAGTGCGTGACAACACTCACGCGCGGGACCTACATTTTACTTCTCATCCAAACAAGAGCATATTTGTGTGAAAAATGCTCGCCTAACATTTCTAAGCGGCCCGCGTCGGGAATCAAACCCGGAACCTTGGGCTTAGTAGTCACACGCGAACGAAATAAGCTACAGACCGCCTGGGAGCTTAGTGATCGTGGTCTTTTCTATTAAATGATTCATTAGTTCGTTATGTTTGTATTTTGTCCTATAATGGATGGAGGGTGTATTAGTTCACTTTTAACTTTATTTGGGTTTGAGAATAATGTTATTAAAGGATATACAATCATGGTCAAATCGATTATTATGCGCATGTACGATAACAATTAAACAGAGTTAACAAGCACAAGACTGAGTGGCAATTGTGCTGCATATTGGTTTACTTCCACGGAAAATAAGTTTATTTTGTTTCCACGGCAAGGAATGTGCTGCTGTTTTTTATTTTGGGTTCAGAAATTCTCCATCTACGTTTTCAAGTTGCGAGCAAATTGCGTTATAATTTAGAACTATTTTTTTTATTCAAATGTGCTAGGTGAAATTTGATTACCTGTTCTTGACAAAATTGCTAGTTATTTAAATTTTTCTTAGACATGTTTTTATTGATTTAACATTTATTTTAGAAGACTCATTGAACGTAATAACTTTAATAAATTAACTAAGGTTTCAGAGTTGTAAAAATTTTGTAAACAAATTGCGCACGTTGTAACAAAGTGTTCATTCTTTTAAGATGCATTAATTTTATTAAGTTTAAAAAAACAGCAAGAAAACTAGCAAGAAAAATAATGCTATTTTTTCTGCATATATTTTTTTAGTTATGAGCCAAAATTTTCTCACAGAATTTTTCTAATTGCTTACGACATTAATTCCACCACTTCATAATCACGGGCTTCGCCAATAAGGAAAACCTCCCGTTAACACCCGTACGGCATTTTTGAGGCAGACCCTGCCTTCAAAAAATTCTGCCTAGTACAGACTAAGAAAAGAAGTTGCCCACAGGAAGACATTTTGAACACATAAAATTTACGATTTCCATGTATTTGTTAATGTGGATCTTTATTTTGTTGTTTTATAGTTTGTAAATTTAAGTTATTTTCATTAGTTGTTTGATTTACAATTATTTTTGTACTAAAACATTAAAAATTAGATAAAAATTACCATATAAATTCAATCTAAGCTGAAAAAATAAGTTATTTTTACAACAGCGCCCTCAATAAACCAAAATTTTTGAGCATTTTTTTTGGGAACAAGAACTACATTTCATAGCACTTAAAATACGTTGCCGGCATATCATACGCTTGTATTCAAATATGGCATTTTAACTTTTTAAATTATTCAAACATATTTTTATAATTTAGAACAAAATATGTTAAAATCTTTAGTACTCTTAATTTTTAAATTAAAGTGTACTGCATTATAAGAGTAACAGTTTGTTGTCAGACCTTATTTCTGTAGTCACAATTAACAATGAAGCACAAATAATGATGTATCTATTTTAAACACTTCATACATATGTTCAAAGATTCATTTTCATTAATAATAACAGATATTGAATAAGACAAAATTTTGACTATCGACATGCGTTAAAAGAAAATTCTTATTGTCAATAATAAACATAGGTAATCATCTTTTCAGATAAGTAATAAAATGTAAAAGGAAATTTGATTTTCTTTTATATATACAGCTCTTATCACAAGAAGTTTCATGAACATTCTTATGTCACAGAATACGTGAGCAGTTAACCAAAACTAAAACATATTATTATTTCACACTAGTTAAATAAATTCGCAACTTACATGCAAGATAAATACTTTAGAATAAAGTTTAAAAAACAGATGTGATCATTTTCAAACAAAAGCTCAATCGCCTTTTTATTTATATAAAAAACTATTTATTTAGTAAAAGTTTTAATCTCATACCTGTAGTTTTGTAACTCAAATAAAACAAATAAGCTACTCAAAATTTGACAGGTGCGCCTTTGTATCCTCTGGCGGTGTTGGTAGGTTATGTGAACTAGCATGCAGGAAAAACAACAAAATCTCGCACATCTCAGAAATTGTAGTAACCAAAACGATAGTTTAAACGTAGTAACTGGAGAATACATACACAAAATTTAGACGGCAACGTAATTTAAAATATTGTTGAAGAGGAAACGTATTAAGCAAAAATAAACGTAAGAGTCTAGTAGAAACTCCCAGAGTGGTAGAAAGTCTCTAGAAAGTCAAACATGTATGAGGGAAGGAAATTTTACACGAGGCATGTTGAAACTAATAGAAAGTTAATCAGTAAACATCTTACCACTTTTAAATAGCAAAGGTGGGTAACGTAGATAATCTGCTGCTCGCGGCTCCATACTCAAAAGCTAAAACGGTATTTTTAGGAAACAACGAAATATGTACTGACAATTTACTTACCAGGTACAAATGGCGAGGTAATATCAAAATTCTTTCCAAAATTCTCAAGAAAAACTCTTGAATGCAGTCAGATAAAGAAAGAATGAAACTTTGACTTATCAAAACAAAAATAACCAACGAAGATTGTTGGGAAAGCGAACACTAACGAATGTCTTGAGTAAACTTCGATTCAGATTCATTCCAGATATGCGTTTATAGGAGAGTCTTGGAAAATTTACCAATAAAAAAATTACTTATATACGTACGTAGTTGTATATTAGGAAACAGAAGATTTATGAATAAAGAATTTATAAAAAAGGTTATATAGCGAGTTATTTTTTGGAATTTATATTAAATGTAGGAAATTTAAACATGAGTTTGAATATTGACAGAATTCACTCTTGTTTATTAACCAAAAGGAAGTGTATGTCTTAGTGCGAAGCACACTGTAACATGTTGAGGCGTAGCCAAAAGACATGTTACATTATACTATACGATACTATACTGTACTATACCATACCATACCATACCATACCATACCATACCATACCATACCACACCACACCACACCACACCACACCACACCATACCATACCATACCACACCATACCACACCACACCACACCACACCATACCATACCATACCATACCATACCATACCATACCATACTACATTATACTATAATATACTATACTGCATTACTATGACTATACTATACTATACTATGCTATACTATACTATACTATACTATACTATACTATACTATACTATACTATACTATACTATACTATACTATACTATACCATACTATACTATACTATACTATACTATACTATACTACATACTATACTATACTAATACCATACTACTATACTATACTATACCTATACCTACTACTCATACTATACTATACTATACCTACCATGTACCATACCTACCTACCAGTACCATACCGTAACCTACACTATACTATACTATACCTATACTGCTACTACCATACGTACTATACTGTACCGTACTACTATTCATACATCCTATACTATACATACTATACATACCATGCTACTACTAATTACCTACTACGTACTATACTATACATACTGTACTACTTACTATACTACTATACTGTACTGTACTATACCTGTATACTACTGTACCTGTCCATACCATACCATACCTACTGTACATACTCATACCTATCCAATCCATACCATACCATACCATACCGTACCGTACCATACCATACCGTACGTACCTAGTACCGTACCTACGTACTGACTCCACGTACGTACTGTACCGTACCTGACCGTGCTGCCGTGCCGTGCCTGCCGTGCGTGCCGTGCCGTGCCATGATGTTCCATGCCATGCCATGATGCCATGCCATGACCATGTTATGCCATGACCATGCATACCATGCATACCATCATCCATGCCATGCCATGCCATGCCATACCATACCATACCATACCATACCATACCATACCATACCATACCATACCATACCATACCATACCATACCATACCATACCATAGCATCATACCATACCATACCATACCATACCATACCATACCATACCATACCATACCATACCATACCATACCATACCATACCATACCATACCATGCCATACTATACTATATTATACTATACTATACTATATTATATTATCTAGAATAGAGCAGAAACCAATTTCGTAGTCTAGACAAAAACAACTTTACCATCATAATTTTAATAATCAAGTATTGATTCAATTGAATTGAAAAAGTGGCTAGCCTAAAAACGTTTTAGGATTGATGTAGAAAAAAGATTTTATATTCTGTAAGTGAACAATAATACGATTCCCATGTTTTAATATATGCAATGGACTTTTTTAATTATTTAGTGTAAAAACCATTTTTAAATTACATTAGCATAAAGTGTGTATTGCCATCTATTTTTAGAAAAGCTGGAAATATCTAGAATTTCTTGCCACTAAAGAAAATTTTCAAAATATGACTTTTGTTATTCAATCAATTCTAAGCGAAGAATTCTAAGACTTTTGTAACAATATGTAGAGAACTTCAATAATATAACCAGATCATTTTTAAGATTATCTTTGGAAGTTAATAATGTTTTTATCAGCTTTTGAATAGTTTGCTTTAAAACCTTGTTTATACTTTATTTTCAGCGCATGCGCCGGAATACTAGGAACATCTCTGACTATTAATTCGCATAGAATTAAGAACTCCTACTTTACAACATTTATTTCTGTGGTCTAGAGTTGTCTGAGAAAAAGCGTTCTACTAAATAAGTAGTTTAAGATTTTAAAAGTATTAGATGTTCAAAAGCACTTATAAATTTCTTCATCGACGCAAAATATGATGGCCAAACTGATATTATTAAACATAAAAAATCCACTGAACTTTGAAAAACAAAACATTTACTGCTGTTTAAGTCAACTCTTTATCGGTCATATGAGGTTAAGTTATAGAATTTGCATTAGTTAAAAAATGGAATTAAGCAAAAAACATTTTAGAATTGTAATTTATAATGATTTCAAAAAAGTGTTAAGCGCAACAAAAATTTAGACTCAACTTTTAGTAAAAAGAATTTGAATGTGGAAGAAGTTCGTTCAACGCCAGAAATGGTGTGTTTTTGTAGAGTACGTAAGTAATGGAAAAGAACAACAGGGCTGTGTATGCTACTTATAATGAACGAACTTAAGATAGGATTCTCAACTTTTAAGATCACAAGCATTTAAAACATAATTGTCAGAAGTTTTGCGCCTCATCAAATTTCTCTCATTTGAAAAGCAAAGCTGTGATAATTTGACATAAAACTTTAACTCTTTTTAATACTAGCGGACACCAAATTTTTCCCAAAATTGTGACAAATAACGAAACATTCCCTTTTTGAGGTACCTTCTCGTAAGACAGTCATGTATGGATCCATAAAAATAAAAAAAAAACCATCAACAATAGAAAATCAACGATTTAGGAAAAAACTTATTTAAGCGGTGTTCTTTCAAAATACAAGTGTGATTATCACCATCATTAGGTCTTCAGTCCTGGAACTGGATAGACGCGCACCCTCACTGTTTCCTGTTCTGAACTAACCAACACTTTTCTCTGAAATTTGCACAGTCTGCATCTATCACTATCTGCCTGCGATAGTCTGATCTAGGTTTATTCTACTTCTTTTTTTTTATCTCTGCTTGTAATATATCCCGTACTACTCCTCAGATGCCTTAGAAAGTATTCTGCCTTTCTATTTTTCTTATTTTTTTGTTTTCCACAGATATCTTTTTCCTTTACTATTTCTATATCCTATTTGTTATTAACTTTGTCTGTCCATGCTATCATCCTCATATATCCGAAGCACAACATTCCAGAAGGCTTCTATCTCTTTCTGTCAGCTATTCCTACTGCCCCTATTTCATAGACGTACTGTGCTGCGCTCTACACATATGCTCTCAACAATGTTCTTCTTGTTTCTGTTTGTTGTCTTTGAACATAGCCGCTCTTCTTTCATGTTAGATGTATTTCGGTCCCCCTTCTATTGTTTTACAGTTATATAAGCGGCCTTCAGCTACCAAGATCCCCCAACACTAAAACATTTGCCGAATTTATAGTTTTCCAATATATCCTTTCGCACAATCAACATTAGTTGAAAATATTTCTAAACCAACACTTGTAGTTGTTTATAATAATCATCAGATATAATTGCAATCATTTTTTTTCGTCATTAAATTTTCCGTCTTGAAACTGATTGGACGTGTACCTCCTCCCATTTCCATTCTGAGTTAGCCTACACAGTTCCTTGAAACAGACCAACAGCCTATATATGGCTTGATTCCCCTTCTATTGTTTTCTAATTATGTTCTATTTCACCAAGATCCAGTGGTTTGTGAAGGGGGTTAAGCAGTCTGGGGCTGCCAAGATCCCCCAATACTTAGACATTCGCTGAATTAATAGTTTTCCAGTAAATCCTTTCGCGCAATTAACAGTAATTGAGAATATTGCGCAACCAATACCTGTGGTTGCTTTTAATAATCATCATATTAAAGTAAAATTATTTTCTTCCTCAATAGTTTTTCCATCTTGGGAGTGGATGGGCGCATACCTCCAGTGATTTCTATTCTGAGCTAGACTACACATTTCCCTGAAGTTCTCACAGCTTACATCTTTCACTATGTGTGTGCAAAAGTCTAACCTAGGTCTACCTCTACTTCTCTATTTCCTATCTCTTCTTCTAACATATTCTACACTATTCCCTCATATTTTAGTATATAACCTAACATCTTATATCTCCTATTTTTTTCTGTTTACCACATATTTCTCTCTTCCTCTACCATTTCTAGCACCTCTTTGTTCTTAACTTTGTCCGTTCATGATATCTTCATCATACGTCTGTAGTACCACATTTCAAAGGCTTCTACCTTCTTCTAGTCCGCTTCTCCTACTGTCCAGGCTTCACAGCCGTACAGTGCTGTGACCCACACATGTTTTAAGCAATCTTTTCCTTGTATCTATGTTTGTTGTCTTTGAACACAGTAGTTGCTTTTTCTTGTTAAATGTAGCACGACCTTGTGCTAATCTTCGTTTTATACCTTTTGCGCTTTTCCCATCTTACGTTATTTGGTTTCCTAGGTAGCAAAAATCCTTAACCTCTTGTAAGTTTTCATTACCTATTTGTAGTCTTGTTTTTGATTTATTTTTCCTTCCTTTGCATACTACTACCTTAGTTTTATTTTTGTTAATTTTCATACCGTATTCCTATGTTAGAATTGTTTTCATTTCATAAAGAGCATCTTCTAACTTTTTTTTGTTAAATGCTAATACCGCTACATCATCTGGAAATCTAAGCATATCAGTCTTTTGTCCCTGCATAGTAATTCCAAATGTCTTCCTGCATTTGACAGTATTCATTACCTCTTCTAATATTTATTTCTCCACGTTCCTACTCTAATTGTATTACCGCTGTTTGCTCTTTGTATAAGCTATGTACTATCCGTCTATCCCTATAACTCATTCCAGTCTTTTTGAGTATTTCCAATATTTTTTCCATTTTACATTATCAAATGCTTTTTCCAGATCTACAAACCCTATGTACCCGCTCACCCCTTGTTCTAATTTTTTCTCCATTCTCATCCTACGAGCTAAAATAGCGTCCCGTGTTCCCCTGTTTCGTCTAAACCCAAATTGATCTTCTCCTAGTATTTCTTCAGCTCGCTTTTCCATTCGTTTTTGTACAATTCTAGTTAATATTTTTGACACGTGTGCTGTCAAACCTATTGTTCGAAAATTTTCACTTCTATTCGCGTCTCTCTTTTTGGTATAGTGACTATAATGTTACGTTTGAATCTTTGGGTATCCCGCCTGTCTCATACATATAGCTTACAAGTTGGAAGACACGTTCTGTTACAGTTTACTTAGCGGTTTTTTAGGGTTTCTGCTTGCACCTTATTTGTACCCGGCGACTTAACATTTTTCAGACCCTTTAATGCTAATTCAACCTCATCTCTAAGTATAGAATATCTCAAGTCATAATCTTCAATGTCTGATTCCTGTTCTCATGCTGTTAGTTCCTCTCCTGCATATAAATTCCTTATATATTCTTGCCATTTAACCATTTTTTCTACATTTTCGACGTTTCCTCCGGCCTCCGCTATATTTTTGCTATATGGCTTTATATCCCTAACATTCATTCTAATTAGTTTGTATGCTTCGTCTGTCTTTCCCATTTTCATCTTATTTTTTACTTCTTTCCATTTTTCATCAAACCATTGTTCTTTAGTTTGCCTGCATTTGCAAATGATTTTCCATTCTATAGCTTTGTATCTGTTTTTCTGTTTCGTCTGATCTATTTTTGTATTTTCGTCTTTCTTCTATTAAATGTAGGATAGCCTTTGTTATCGATTGTTTTTTATTTTTTTTTTGTGTATACCCCAGAATGTCTCTGACCGCCATATTTAAGCTGGATTTAATGCTATTCCATTTTGTTTCCACCTCCTTAGTATCAGAAATTTGCCCGTTACCTATCAGCAATTTTTCAAATCGTTCGTGAATATCTTTATCTTTTAGTTTCTGAAAGTCAAAATGCCTTTTTCTGTTTCTTCTTTTCAAATTTTTTAATTTAAGAACGGCCTTCATAATTGCGATGTTGAGGTCAGTGTCTATATCGGCTTCTGGGTAGCTTCTACAGTCTTTCTTAAACCGTTGTCTAATAGGAATATAACCTATTTGATATCTTCCTGTATCTCGTGGCATCTTCCACGTATATCGTCTTCTAACATGATGTTGAAATAATGTGTTTATGATGATTAAATTGTTTTTGTCGCAAAATTCTACCAGCCTATTCCCCCTGTCGTATCTCGTATCTAAACCAAATAATCCTACCACCGCTCCTTCCCTACCCTCATCTACCACTACATTAAATCTTCTGTAATTATTAAATTTTTATGTCCTTTTACGTATCTTCGATGTCTTTGTAGGTCGCTTCTACCTCTTTGTCACTGTAGCTAGAAGTGGGCATGTATACTTGTATTATTACTGTATTTACCGGTTTAGATTCTAATCTAACCATGAGTACTCTTTCGTTCTTTCGTAAGTAGTTATCTACACAGAGTCCTATATTTATTCACATAACTATTCCCCCACCCAAATTTCCTTCCTCCTCCTGTATGAATTACCCCGAAGTCTCCACTTCAAAAATCTTTCGCCTCTGGCCACCGAACTTCGCTGATCCCTACTAAGTCTAGTGCTAACTTATCCATTTCAATTTTTAAGTTCTCTAGCTTACCTACTTGCCTCATACTTCTGACACTTCACGCTCCGACTCGCAGAATGTTCCAAACTCTTTTTTTAAATTTTCTGATTACATTATCCGAAGTAGTCCCTTCCTAGAGATCCGAATGGAGGACTATTTTAACTCTGGAATTTTTTGTCCCAGAGGATGCCATAATCTTTAATAACAATTTAATTACGCTGTGTACTTGGGAAATAATGTTGTGGTTTCCTGTTGCTTTCCACATCGCAGTAGTGTGTCTTAGAATGCCATACCGACCCCTATGGCCTGTGCCAATCTAAGTACCGAAAGAGCCGCAGCCCTCTTTCGGGTACCTGTCTTAGTCTGGTTCCTCACTAAAGTCCCCACTAATTTGGTTAAACCTATAGTTCAATTCTTTAAATCACTGAAAGTTTGAAGCCGTTCTACCTGTTCTAGTAATCTAGAACTTCTTCAAGGTGCAGGTCTATTTAGAACGGACAAGCATGATATGCACCATTAAACAGTAGAAAATAGAAAGAAGTACGGTTAAATATTACACTGAAAAATATTTGCCTAAGGTATTCGATGGAGTTCTAGAACCGATATCGGTTCGTTAGAATAAGGTGTTGTCTCTTATCGCAGATCTGACGATGCAGTGTTTAGCTAAAAAGATATAAATGTAATAGAACATCCACCCTACTAATCGATTTGGTATTGTATGACTTTTCGCAATTTTACGAGCTTGAAAGACATTTGCAAGGTACGGGATTTTTGAGTGAGGCAGAGATAGCTGCAGCCATTCGTCAGTATTTTACAAGCTTTCCAAAAGAAGATTGGTTGGCAGCGTCTAAAACTCAAAAGCAGAAAGTAACCAAGCATATTACTGCTGAAACTTTCAACGTGTTTAAAATAAAATTCTAAAGTTTATTAATCGTTTTATGTATTTTCGATAATTTCAGCTTATCTCTTGTAAGGCGTTTTCTTACACTCACTTGTGCGCTACTTCATGCTCTTTGAAATTAGTTCGCTTCTTCCTAAAGTAAGAGCGATCCCAAAGCTTTCACCCTTGAACCTACATACGAGTAAAAGACATCTTTTAAAGTTAGTTTTAAGTTTTTAAATCTAAAACATCAATTTCACATTTTATACATTACAGGGTTTTTGTAATTTCAGTCTTTCTCGCAAAGTGTGCTATTTTCAAGTATATAACGAAACATTTAAAAGCTTAACTTGTGATTAAATTCTGTCACTAAATTAGGAAATCCTTAAATTTATCAGAATAGAATCTTAGTTTCCCTTATAATAATAACTTTTGATAATTGATCTTTGGAAAGTGAGTGTTGAATTCTTTAAATACTTAAGCCAACACTTGAGGGTTATATCAAGCGTGCATCAAAATCAAATATTGTTTAAGCGTTGTAAAGCTTTTATTCCATTGTACTCTTCGTTTAGAAGATGTGGAATTGTTCGATAAATTGGTTTTTATTGCGTCATAAAATTTATTTTGCTGGAGACTATTTTGAACAGATGCTTTTCTATTATTCTAATTGTCGAAGTACTAAACCTGAAAAAATTGCTGTTTTTTCACACAGCAATATACAGTATAGTTTCAGGTCATTCACTCAGTGTTACTATAATGACATTCGAATTGGTATTATACGGTTTTCCGGAAATAAGCATTTCCTGCCACTTTACATCTGTTAAATGTGTATTTCTGTGCATTTACCGACGGAAACGAGTACCGATGTTCCTTTTAGTTCAGCTTAAGAATAATTTCTAAACAGATATTATTGCGCGTCTATGTGTTAACACATTCGTGGATGGATGTAACGTCGCAAATGACATGGAACATACTTCCAGCGTCCCGGCGCACCCTTATTTATATTTTCTTCCAGCCAATTTTCCTTGCGCTTGTCCTCACTGACGTTTGATCCCTTCGGTGTATAAAGAATGACCGTCAAGACATGACATGAATAACTAAATGGCTCTATAACATTTTCAGACAGGATGCTACGTTAAGATACGTTTTGATAAACGCTCGTTACTTATAACAACAAAATGTTGGATAAATATTCTGTATCCGAATTAATTTGTTCTTTTCTTTTCAGTCCCTGGATGGATTTGCCTTAGCACTAGCAGCGGATGGTCGGTTTTTATACATATCAGAGACGGTGTCGATATACTTGGGTCTATCGCAGGTGCGTATAGTATAAAGTCGACAGCACCGGCAGTCGCCGCCGCCCTCCACTCAACTGGTAAATGCTCCTCACGTAGTTCTCTGCAGCAGCGTGCCTGCCATTCATAATGTGGCTGGCGGGAGCTACAATCAATAGGATGTTTGCAACTGCCGGGAACATGGCCGACTTCAGCTGCACACGTACATGTTATCACCTATACTTTAAATGTCCTTCCCATTATCCCGATGCTCCCACACATACTAATTAACACAAAAACGCCTCTTCGGGACACTTTTATCAATATACCCTAAACTATACGATTTAGAGAAAATCATAATAATTCAATATTTTCCATTTTGCTCTTTTAGGTGGAAATGACCGGAAGTAGTGTATTTGACTATGTACATCACCAAGATCATACGGAAATGGCGGAACACCTAGGATTAGGATTATCACAAGGCCAAAACTTAGCTTCGCCCGGAAGCGGTTCAGAAGAAAGCGCATCAACCACTGGCACTAACAATCCCGACGGTAAGGATTCAAATATTTTATTTACTACTCTTTTTGCTTTTTATATCATTAGCTTGCCTGAAATATAACTAAATAGCATATGCCTGTAATTAATAATCTCGAAATACGACAATTGTCAGTAAATTCTTGCACTAGGACAAATTTAATAGCTTTTCTTTGAACACAACATGAATTGTTTCACTCTATAATATACCGCAAAATTTATACATCAAAGGAGCACTTTCTTACTTTTGCGCATTAAAATCCAGAATATAATTAATCTTTAAACATTTTTTTAAATCTTAAAAATAATTTGAGATATGATTTTTAACTAGGAACAATTAAAAAAACAATTGAAATAAAATAAAAACTTTGTGCCTGAAAATTAATTACTTGTGCATCATAATAACAAAAATTAAGCATTAAAAAATTATCTATATTAAATAAAATATGTAAATTGAGCAATATTTTATTTCTAGCGTGCACTATAAGGTATTTATATTATTACTATTAATATGAAACTTTGGCAAGTATTACTAAATCTTGCGTACAATGTTAATTTTAATCTTTTTTGTGCTTTAAGAGATTATAAAGTGTACATTTAAAATATATGGAATTTTAGATAAAAAAAAACTTTATTCTGCATTCTAAGTCCCATAGTTTGAAGTAAATTTAAAACTTTTTAATATATAACAGTTATTGTAAGCTCATATCGACTGTAAACTCTATAACATCGAGAATGAAAAAGTTCATTTTATTATAGTAAACTCAAATTCAAATCTAGGTGCTTAAAAGCTTAAGGATAATATTTTTATTTTATTTTTATATAAACAGTATTTGTTTATTTTAAACATACAAAAATTTTTTTAAAATATTTTTACTATGTTATTAATGCTTTTTTTGGTTTTCGATCGCCGCCCGTGCTTTCGTTTTTTACCAATTTCAAATGGTTTGTTTCTAGAAATGGATGAATCAATTTAAGTCTAATTGCAATGCCTCATAAATTTTTACAAAAGTAAGATGTTAGTAGTTTTGGTCTTCCACTAGTCTTTTTTATTGACTTAACTAAACTCTGTTGGAATTGGATATTTTTTGTCTAAAGTATTAGATACAGTTTCCTTTTTCTATTTACGTGTATTCTAGCCCGGTGACAAGCGCTCGTCCATGTTTTAGATAAAAAAATAACCCCGTTTGGAGAATTCTTATTATTGTTTTCTAGAAAAAGATTCCACACAAATAACTAAAACTATAAACTGGCAATTTTTCCCTAGATACATATTAATCTTACGTTTCCGTTTTCACCAACGTGCATATGATCAGTTAAAATTTTATTAACAATTAACCTTTGAGCTAAAGCATGCATTTTTTATTCGGTTTTTGTCATGTGTACCCAAACCATCTCCATAACATCTTCTCCTCCAAATACATTTACAAATTCATTACTTATGCGAAGCATCACTTACCAAAACCTTTTGTCCATGTTTAATATCATAAATTTTTTGAACTGCTTCCTTCAATCTGCAAACCGCTCAACAGAAAGATGAAATTTTCTATTATGATTCATAATACCCGCCGAGAGAACTGCAAATCCTTGCCAAATGACTTTATAGGTAACATCGACATGAATAATAGTATATTCTTGGAGGGCAGGTTTTAAGAAAGCTATACCAGATAGCATAGATCAAAAATTTCCATCATAACGGCCATCTGATAAAATATTCACCACGAAAAATTCTAAATTATTAAAACAACTGTCTAATACGGATTAGGAAAATTTTTCAAGTTTCCAACTTATCGCAGATGGAGAATATACATAATTATATACTTTTGAATTTAGCTAATTAAGTTCTTACCTATATAATATAGTAACAACATAGAAATTCTGGATAGGACGCTTATTTTGTTTTTACTAAAGCGGTCTCATCTCTACCTAGTAATAAAAAGAATGACTGACAGGTATAGCAACACAACAGAGTTGTTCCCGAAGGATTTGATGACGAACACTTAGATTTTTTCCTTTTTTTCTCGAATATAGGATTATCATATATAATTGTAAACTCCTCTACCTCTACCTCTCTTTTTCCCTTCTCTACTTCTAATATATTTCGCACTATTCCCCCATGCCTTAGAACGTGCCCTATCATCCTCTCTTCTATTTTGTACTTTTTTACTTTATTTTCATTCAATTTCTAGACCCTATTTCTTTTTAACCTTGTCTGACTATGATATCTTCATCATACGTCTATAGCACCATATATCAAAGACTTCTATCTCTTCCCTCTCCGCTTCTAGTACTGTCCATATTTCACAGCCGTACAGTGCTTTGCTCCAAATATATGCTTTCAGCAATCCTTTCCTTGTTTCTATATTTATTGTCTCTGAACACAGTAGTTGCCTTTTCTCGCTAAATGCAGCAGGGCCTTGTGCTAATATTTGTTTTATATCTTTTGCACTCTTACCATCTTGTGTTATTTGGCTTCCTAGGTAGCAGAAATCCTTAAACTTTTGCAAATTCTCGTTTTTTATGTGTATTCTGGTTTATGACTTACTTTTCTCTTCTTTACGTACTAGTACTTTTGTTTTATTTATTGTTAATTTTCATACCATATCTCTGTTAGTACTGTTTTCATTTCTTAAAGAGATGCTTCTAGCTCTTTCTTACTAGATGATCTTATCGTTATATCATCTTCAAATCTAAGCTTATCAAACGCCTTTTCCCTGCATAGTAATTCCAATTGTTGTTCTACATTTAACAGTATATATTGCCTCGTCGACATACAAGTTAAAAAGTAATGGGGATAGCGCACATTTCTTTATGTCTAACTCAATTCCTAATACTTACTTCTCTACGTTCCTGCTTTAATTCTATTAACGCTGTTTGACTTTTGTATAAGCTATGTACTCCGTCTAGCCATATAACTCATTCCTATATTTTTGAGTATTTTGTACATTTTTTCCCATTTTTCATTGTCCAATGCTTTTTCTATATTTACAAACCCTATATACACCATTTCTGCTTTTCCTATTGTTTTCCCCATTATTACCCTCCCATATTCCCTTGTTTTGTCCAAACCCAAATTGATGGTGTTAAGTGTGTTGTCAAACTTATTGTTCGAACATGTTCACATAGCAACTATAGTGTTACGTTTAAAATGTTTGGTTATCTCGCCTGTCCTATACATATAGCTTATAATGTTATGGTTCGAGTGGGCGGCGTCTGAAAGTATGTAGGCTTGGCTTGATTATTTGTTTAACATGTATAAGCAAAATAATTTTAAAGTTTATAATATATACAAATGAAAGTTAAATCGTTAAAAATGAATGATTTGTACAGTTTGAAGCAGTTCGGAAGTCTTCGGTAATCTTCGGAACTTTTCGGAAGGCTTTGTTGTTGCTTGTGGAACCAAATAAAACTTAAATACTTATTGAATGAATATATATATATATATATATATATATATATATATATATTGATATGATAACGCCGTACTCCGTGTAATAAACGTTCTACTTAACGCCACCGCTCTGTGTTTCTCACTTTAAGTTTTTACTTTTATTATTATGCCACGGCTAGCCCTTTTTAATTTACACAGAGTGCACAACGTTACGATGAGCAATTTTCTTTCACCCCTTTATGATTACCTGTTTGAATTGATAAAACGAAGTCAATCAACATTCATATAATGAAAGGAAATAATATTTACAATTTTTAAAATTCTTTAAATACGCCCATTAATCAATTAATATTATATGGATTATTTATCCCAAAATTTATATACTTTTAGTTTAAAATAAAGTCACCAAAAACAACACCTTTACAAAAATCTGGAACGTTCGAGACCCTTTTATGATTTATTACGTAAGTTTAAACGTATGCAATATTTCTGTTGACTCTTTACAAGTTTTGGATAAATTTAATAAATTCAGTATTAAAATTAAAAATTGAAAAGATTACTTAAAATTAAGTAGATCTGACCTGTGATCTCCTGATATGTTGTTTCGTGTTGTGGATCAACGCCCCCTTGTTGTCTTTCATCGAATACCAATGCTCTGTTTTGTCGAATCAAAATTTAAAAACGGCTACCCCTTGCTTTTCAAAAATCACCTCGTGCTTTATTCTATATTTTTCTGCATTTGAATCTCTTCCCTTAAATACCACTTGAATTCCAGACTTCGTATCATAAATTAGCAGCGTGTTAAAATTGTCCCATAATTATACCAGAAATATACCAGAAGTATTGTTTTTGACGCAGATTAGAATTGTTTTATAAGTGAACCAGAATTGTACCAGAATTTGACTGGAAGCCGAATAGAATTGTTTATAAGTGAACCAGAAATAGTCCAGAAGCCGATTAGAATTGTTTTATAAGTGAACCAAAATTTGACTGAAAGCCGATTCGAAGCTGTTTTCAAAAAAAAACGGCAAAAACTCTTCATGTATTCTTAACGTAATTGTTGCACAGCATTATTTTCAGTATAACATAAATTTTATTTATCTGACGCGTACATTTCTAATTAAAGGTGATGTGGATTCAACGTGTTCAAGTGAAAACTGAGCTGCCTTATCACCGGTGGGTGTTAAATAGCTTTTCCCACTACAAGCAGTCTTGCAGAATGTCGCGACAAACCAGGTTTGTCCGTAATATTTCAAGCTGATTTCTGATGAAACTCCTTTGTATTTCCGTGTCATGGTGTTTATTCGCGATCTTTGATTGCCTTATTATTTGTTATCGTGGCCAGACTTTAACTTACGTCTGTTGTTTTGTATAGATAATGCTTTTGGATAATTGTACAAAAATAAATAATGTAACTCTAGTGCTGTTTTCGTTCATGTATTTATTTATTTGAAAGTGCGTTTTCTTATCAAAGCGTATTTGCATGATGATTTATTAAGTTTTGTCTTATCTTCTGTGTTTTTATTTTATAAACTTGTATAACACTTCTCAATGTATGTTTACATATATGTACGATTATTTCTCTGCTGAATGCGCGTTTCATTGTTGAAAGATATGCTTACTGGCATTGCTTAAAGTTAATTACGGTCCATATACAGGGTGCTAAATGTTTGCTATTTACATAATATACGAATTACTTATTTTTCTGCTAAATAAATGCAGTTTTCTGATTCCCATTGTTATTTACAGTTACTACTCGACCCTTACTACTCAATACATCCCTAAACAACCCCTTATCACAGCATATATATATATATATATATATATATATATTGCTGTAATACCCCTTTTAGTGGGTCGACCTATTATTTCTGCAATATCACGTGTCCTTACGTTGAGCGACCTATTTATTTTAATTGCTATAATACTAAATTAAATTATTGAACCACCATTTTAATCTTTCCTACAGCTTGTGATTATTTCCTCCTCCAGCTGTTTCTTAACGTTGCTATCAACTGGAGTTTATCATAAACAACTTTATCGACCAATGACAAAATTCAACAAGTTACCGCCTTTGCGGGTTATCTCTGCCCTACTTAATTTGTGGCTCCACCTCTGTACTATTTCAATCTTATGACCTCGGCTAGCATATATTTGTAATTATAAAATTCAGTAAGTTTGGATCCCATTTAATGAAACTAATGCTTTATGTACAGCTTTGACGTTATTTACAATACATTTTCAAATTAATTCACCTTTATAAATTTCATTTATCAACAACCATTTAATTTGTACTAAAACCCAAAGTCACCAAAGAAAACTCATTATCTTTACCAACAAATGTAGAATATTCTAAATCCGTTTTCTTATTATTATTTCAATACGTATTCAACCCTTTGTTGACTTGTTTACAAGCATATAATATTTAGCCAATTGGATATTAAAAATAAAATAAAATTCTTGTAGAAAAACAGATGCCTTATAACTAACAATCTGACCTGGTTTTATCTTTTTACGACGACGCTTCCATTGAAATTAATCTTCCCAATTTTCGATTCCATTCAACTTATCACCATTATGGACCAACACCATTAAATTATAATTTTATACTTTAATCATTCTTGCCATAGACTTCAAATTGTAATTCGTTCACCCTATACTTCAAGATTATGTTCTTCCTTTCGCCTCGACATTTAAATTGTTTTATTGTAATCTTTCTTAACATCAAGCATTCTGGCCTATTTTCCTCAGACCTCGAAGCCGTTTTAAACGGTAATTTTCATATACACACTCATTTATTTCACTTTGTACCACTTGTTACGTATTATTCAGTATTACTGGCAATGCACTTGGGCCTTCATTGAGTTCAAAACTGACTTTCTTATCGCGGTGCTTGCTAATATAATTTCGAATCCCCACTGCATCCGTGGTGTGGTCTAGAACCTGTCGTTTGCTTCGGACCAATCAAATAATTCCATTTCGAATATTTTCTGATGTAATGCTCTGCGTTCGTTCATAATGCCCACCTGCCTGCAGGTGTCTTCACTATCAACATGCTGTATTTTGATAAATAGTCGCCTTTCCATAAACAACTGATGCAATTTTACTTTAAACTTTCATTGTTTACATGCGATTCACGCAATTTTTAATCATTTCTCTTATCAAAATGGTTAGATCTTTATACGCATTATATTAGCTACATGAAACTCTATTTTCACATCCGTATTACTTAATCGTCTGAGACTCTTTTCTTAATGCGTGTCTAATTATACTTTATCATTTATACGCGTGCTTCCACTGAAAAATATTCTTATTCGCTTTACTTATGTCAACTGAACACTATCTACAGGGTATTTAATCTTTACCATCCGTTTAATACTCGTATTTCTCATTCCTACGCCAACTATGCGTCTTCCTATGTCTTTCCTGCGTCGCCCAAAACTATTTCTACTCTGTACACAGGGTGTTGCCTACTTACTATCTACTTCTATTTCTTACTTATTTCCTAAAATAACTACAATTTTCTGCTGCCTATTATAATTACTCATTCTCTAGTGACCTTCACTATGTCGTGCACCCTTAAACAACCCCTTATCACAGCATAATTCCCCCAAATTAAAATATAAAATTTTATATCAATGTCCATTTTGTTGCCCAACGTGAACTCAAACTCACATTGGTATGAAATTATTATATTTTATTTCCATATTGAAATTCAACCTTTTCATTATTAAACTCATATTTACATTTTATTCATCCCATACCTATGTCCTATTATACTATACTATTCCTACCTATGCCTATTCTTATGTTCAAATCCTATTCTATTTCTCTATGTATACCTATTCATAATTTATTTTACATTTCCTTTTATCTATTCATCTGTCCTTGCATGGGCCAATTCAATTTATTTATTTTCAACTTCCCCTTTTTCACTCTTAAATCTGGGTCCTTTTAATCTATATTTTCAATCCTATATTTATTATCTATCCTATATCCTAAAAATCTAACCCTACTTTGAAAAATTTCACACTTCCTTAAATTCAACCTTAAACCTGCTATATTCAACTCTAATAATATTCTCTCTAAATGTACATAGTGTTCCTCTACACTATTACTAAATATTAATATTTCATCCTTATAGTGGATACTAAATTCCTCATACAGTCCCAAAATATTCTTGATCACATTCTCTAATGCATCCGTGCTCGAGGACAAACCAACCGGGACCACCCTAAATTGGTATAATTTTCCTTCTACCGAAAAACCCGTATATTTCCTTGATTCACGCGCTAATGGAATCAAACACAATGAATTCTTTAAGTCTAATTTGCTATATATTTTCTTATTACCTATTCTTGCTAATATGCTTTCCATCGTTGGTGGACAATTGTATTGCGGCTTCGTTCGCTTATTTATCTTTCTTGCATCCAAATATAACCTAATGCTATTATCATTTTTCTTCACGACGACTAATGGATTCACAAAATGTGTACTGGAGTTTTCTATAATGCCTTCACGTAACATTTCCTCAATTTCTTCCTTCACTCTATTCCTATATGCTACTGGAATAGGATATATTTTATTGTTAAACGGTTCCTCATTCATTACTTCTAACTTGTGCACATAACCCTTGGCAATTCTCGACTTTGACCCAATTAATTCTGAATGCTTATTCAATAATACATTCACCCTATTTTTAAATCATCTGGACACTTAATCTCTTCACTTTCATTACCCCCATTATTTATCTCTTCACTAAACTGATTAATATTTACGCAGTCATCTTCTATTACTATATTCCCCTCTTCATACCATTTAATATATTTCCCATTACACTCAATCTCTTTGCATTCCGCATTTATCTTCAACCCCAACTTATCTATCATATTCATCCCAAATATAACATCTATCTTCAGTCCAGGTACCACCATGAACTAATTTTCCCATATTCTATCCCCATTTCACATCTCAGAATTACCATTTCATTTATTACACTAAATCTCTTATTATTTGGTGCCATTAAATTACACCTTGCTATCTTTGTCGCTTTATCCCCCAATTTCTCTCGTTTAACAAATTCTTCCGCTACAAGTGATGCCTCTGCTCCAGTATCAATTAATACTTTAACCATTTTATTTTCCACCTTTAAATTAATTATTGGTAATAAGTTTCTCTCAAGTCTTCCTAATTCATTATCCATTTCATATTTAATAAACTCGCGCTGGTGCTCATATCCGTTAATCCGTAGAATTTTCCTTGGTTCGTCCGTACTCAAAAATCCTGATCTCGCGTCGAAGGTCCTGCCTGACTCATTCTTCCTGTATCTGTGCAATTCGTGTTCCTTAATTCCACACTATTAATGTTTCTTGCTGGTGTCCGTCGATCATCCTTTTCCTGTCTATTCATTACTCTATTGTTTCCCTCATGATTCGTTCTCTCTATTCGTTGCCTTGGTGTCTGACCATTATCCCTGTTCTGCCTAAAATCATTATTAAAGTTTCCATAGTTCCCCCCATTAAAATTTCTTCCGCGATCATAATTATACCTGTTCCTTCGATAATTATTCCTAGTCTCATCATTCCTTATGAAATTCGTGCGTCGATCCCTAAAATTATTTTCCTTTCATCATCATTTTCCAAATCATCATATCTCTGCAAATAATCAATAAACGTGTCTCTATCCACTATGTTTTGCGTCATTATGTATCGCTTTACTTCCGCATTAAAATGACTTGCTAAATACTTTATAATAATTTTATCTTCTAAAGGAGGATCCAAATGCTTCGCTACAGTAAATTTCTCAATCGCATATGATTCTCGCGTTATCCCTTTCGCCAAATCGTATCTTCCCATAATCAAATCATTTCGAATTCGATTTTGCTGGTTGTCATTCCAGAATTGACGTAGAAATTTGCTTTCAAACTGTTCAAACGTTTCTATCTCATCCTCAACTAGATTGTACCATCGTTTAGCATTCCCTTTTAATATTGCCCTGATTAAATTTAATTTGAATAATTCATCTGTGTATCCCTGTATCAACATTTTAAAATTTTTCAGAAATATCTTAGGGTTTACTTTTCCGTCCCCGTAAAATTTCGTAAATTGTTCCATTGAAAGATTCGTTTGCATTAGCTTAATTGGTTCCCTATTAAAGTTTATTGGATTGCTTTTTAAATTATTTATCTCTTGATTTATTGATCTGAATTCCGTTTCGCAATTTTCTTCAATTTTATTTAACTTAATATTTAAATTCTTAATTTTATTGTTGGACTCACTTTCGAACTCTTCTCGTTTCGTTTTGATTAAAGAAATATGATCCCATAAACCGTCTATCTCCTCAGAAACTCTACCAACTCTCTCATTCAATTGTGCTTTCATCTCCGCGATATTATGGTTTGCTTCTTTCAGTCCATCACTAAGATTCTTAATTTTACCCTCCAATTTCTCATTGTTTTCATCCATTTTTATTTTAACTGCATTTATGGCTTGCTCACTCCTATCCATCTTTTCATTCAATGCCATTAAGATATCCAACATCTTATTTTCTTGTGAAGTTCGCCTCTCTTCACTGGAACTGGTTTCCTGAATTATAACGCTCTCCTGGGATCCTATCTCTACTCCTTGTTGTCTCAAAACCTCCCGTGTTTCCCGTATTTTCTTGTCCATTATTATTAAATTTATATGCTAAACTTTTTAAATACTAAAATTTATCTAACTTTAAATTACTGTACAAATTTCACTATTGTTAATTGAAGCTTTTCAAATCCCCGGTTTAGTTTAATTAATTTATATAAAATCTTACAATCGTACTTTAAAATTTATTTTAATTTAATTCGCCCCTCTTAATTTCAGTTTATTGTGGTTTAATTTACGAGCCCCTCTTAATTTCAGTTTATTTGATTGTGTTTTAATTTACGAGCCCCTCTTAATTTCAGTTTATTGTGGTTTAATTTACGAGCCCCTCTTAATTTCAGTTTATTGTGGTTTAATTTACGAGCCCCTTCGTTGGGTCGACATATTAATTGCTGTAATACCCCTTTTAGTGGGTCGACCTATTATTTCTGCAATATCACGTGTCCTTACGTTGAGCGACCTATTTATTTTAATTGCTATAATACTAAATTAAATTATTGAACCACCATTTTAATCTTTCCTACAGCTTGTGATTATTTCCTCCTCCAGCTGTTTCTTAACGTTGCTATCAACTGGAGTTTATCATAAACAACTTTATCGACCAATGACAAAATTCAACAAGTTACCGCCTTTGCGGGTTATCTCTGCCCTACTTAATTTGTGGCTCCACCTCTGTACTATTTCAATCTTATGACCTCGGCTAGCATATATTTGTAATTATAAAAATTCAGTAAGTTTGGATCCCATTTAATGAAACTAATGCTTTATGTACAGCTTTGACGTTATTTACAATACATTTTCAAATTAATTCACCTTTATAAATTTCATTTATCAACAACCATTTAATTTGTACTAAAACCCAAAGTCACCAAAGAAAACTCATTATCTTTACCAACAAATGTAGAATATTCTAAATCCGTTTTCTTATTATTATTTCAATACGTATTCAACCCTTTGTTGACTTGTTTACAAGCATATAATATTTAGCCAATTGGATATTAAAATAAAATAAAATTCTTGTAGAAAAACAGATGCCTTATAACTAACAATCTGACCTGGTTTTATCTTTTTACGACGACGCTTCCATTGAAATTAATCTTCCCAATTTTCGATTCCATTCAACTTATCACCATTATGGACCAACACCATTAAATTATAATTTTATACTTTAATCATTCTTGCCATAGACTTCAAATTGTAATTCGTTCACCCTATACTTCAAGATTATGTTCTTCCTTTCGCCTCGACATTTAAATTGTTTTATTGTAATCTTTCTTAACATCAAGCATTCTGGCCTATTTTCCTCAGACCTCGAAGCCGTTTTAAACGGTAATTTTCATATACACACTCATTTATTTCACTTTGTACCACTTGTTACGTATTATTCAGTATTACTGGCAATGCACTTGGGCCTTCATTGAGTTCAAAACTGACTTTCTTATCGCGGTGCTTGCTAATATAATTTCGAATCCCCACTGCATCCGTGGTGTGGTCTAGAACCTGTCGTTTGCTTCGGACCAATCAAATAATTCCATTTCGAATATTTTCTGATGTAATGCTCTGCGTTCGTTCATAATGCCCACCTGCCTGCAGGTGTCTTCACTTATCAACATGCTGTATTTTGATAGAATAGTCGCCTTTCCATAAACAACTGATGCAATTTTACTTTAAACTTTCATTGTTTACATGCGATTCACGCAATTTTTAATCATTTCTCTTATCAAAATGGTTAGATCTTTATACGCATTATATTAGCTACATGAAACTCTATTTTCACATCCGTATTACTTAATCGTCTGAGACTCTTTTCTTAATGCGTGTCTAATTATACTTTATCATTTATACGCGTGCTTCCACTGAAAAATATTCTTATTCGCTTTACTTATGTCAACTGAACACTATCTACAGGGTATTTAATCTTTACCATCCGTTTAATACTCGTATTTCTCATTCCTACGCCAACTATGCGTCTTCCTATGTCTTTCCTGCGTCGCCCAAAACTATTTCTACTCTGTACAAAGGGTGTTGCCTACTTACTATCTACTTCTATTTCTTACTTATTTCCTAAAATAACTACAATTTTCTGCTGCCTATTATAATTACTCATTCTCTAGTGACCTTCACTATGTCGTGCACCCTTAAACAACCCCTTATCACAGCAATATATATATATACAGTTTAAAGAGGTGTAAAAGTCTTTAGTAGTCTTCGAAACTCTTCGGAAGGCTTTGGAATTGGCTTGTAGCTCGAGTAGAACTTGAATAACGATAGTTAGAAAATATTTACAGTTTGAAAAGGTTCAAACGTGATTTACTGGTGAGACAACGTGAGAGTATAAAGAATTTTATATGAATATAAGAACTATAAATTGAACTTATATACAAGCATAGAGGGGTTCAGAAGTCTTCGGTAGTCTTCGGAACTCTTAAAAAAGCTTCGGAATGTACTTGTGAGGCCAAGGAAAAACTTGAATAACCATAGTTAGAAAACATTTACATCTTAAAGAGGTCCAGACGTCTTCGGCTGTCTTCCAAACTTTTCGAAAGGCTTCGTGTTTTACTTGTGAGACAGCGTGAGAGTGTAAAGAATTATGGTATGGACGTATGTACAGCTTGGAGTAGTTCGGAAATCTCCGATGATTTTCGGAATCCTTCGAAAGACGTCGTGGCAGTGGTGCCTTACGCCTCGCCGAGTGCGTCGCCGTGTTGTCCCGGAGGTAGACTTGACAAACGCAATCGGTGACATCACAATAAACGACTTCTCGGGATGTAGTTATCGTGGGGGCGGTTTGAATACGTTCTTGTCGCGGCTCTTGCAGAAACCACAGGTGGTTCGGATGGTGGCAGAGGCGACAGAAGCTTTGGGTACGGTAGGATTGATCGAAGCGCACGTCGAAGAGCGTTCTGTGCCTGCTTCTGGTTGGTTTGGTGGATGGAACGGAGCTGAGCTTACCGCCCATACGTAGTTTATTGACTATTTTACGATGAATTATAGTGGCGTGTTCCAGGTACGGCAGCGGACAGCGTCACTGTCAGAAAATAAGCAAGCTATGGAGAGCACTGCTCGCTGGAGTATTAGTAGGCTATGGGGAGCACTGCCAGGTGATTCCTTAGGCTATGGTGAGCACTAACGAATGTCTTTCGGAGAACTTATAATTGTATTTATACACTTTTATTTCCTATGCTGCGTGTGTTAAAAAACGTTAGTGATGTCTTTAACTAATGAAATTGTGTGCATCAATTTTCGAATGTAAAAGAATGTCCAAATTTTGTTTGGCCAGTGAGCGCGCTGATTTTTGGGTAGCACAAAAACTAAGTTGGAAATTCTCGCGATTCTCTAGTTTGTTCTATGTTCAGCACGTGCATTTTGATATAGTCAACAACAAGTTGAAAAAGACGTTCTGTTCCTGCTTGTCCAGCAATTTTTAGAGTTTCCGCTTTCACTTTATCTATACCCAGCGCCTTAATATTTTTCAGGCTCGTCAATGCTAGTTTAAAGTCGTCACTAAATATAGGACATACCAAGTCATCCTTTCCAATGTCCGATTCCTGATCTAGTACTTCTAGTTCCTGTCCTGCATATAAATGTCTTATATATTCTTGCCATCAATCCACTTTTTCTACATTTTCTATAATTATGTCTCCACCGGCATCACTTATATTTTTGCTGTAAGGCATTATATCCTTAAAATTCATTCTAATTAGTTCGCATGCTTCGTCTATTTTTCCTATTTCCATCTTAGTTTGTACCTCTTTGCACTTTTTCTCAATTCATTGTTCTCTAGCTTTCTTGCATTTGCGAATAATTTTCCTTTTTATGGCTTTGTATCTCTGTTTTCCTGTTTCGTCTGGCCTGTTTTTATAATTTTGTCTTTTTCTATTAGATTAAAATCAGAATATTCCTTGTCACCCATGGTTTTTCATTTTCTTTTTGCTCATACCCCAAAATATCTCTGGCAGCAATGTCTAAACCCATGGCTTTTCATTTTCTTTTTATTTGTACCCCAGAATATCCCTGGCCGCAATGTCTAAACTGGATTTAATGTTATTCCATACCGATTTTTTTTTCTAAGTATCAGAAATTTTCTCAATATCTTTAAATAAATGGTTTAACTTTTTTCACACCTTTTGTGGGTATCTCTATCTTTTAGTTTCTCACAGTCAAAGTGCCTTTTTCCGTTCCCTTTCTTTCAAATTTTTTAACTTAAACGCGGTTTTCATAAGCACTGGTAGCACGTTCTCTTTTTCTTATCTCAGGGCTCTTACAATTCAAAACTAGTTGTATACAAACACCAGTTTATTAAACTTAAATTTGGGTTCTAGACAGAAAACGTATCAAACTCTTATAGAAGCTGTTACCAACAGCAGATAAACTTGACCACTAAAATCGATAATTAACAACATAATACCCGTTGAAATACAATGTTAGTACCTGTCACTCAAATATCAGCACTTCGTTTCTGGGAGCCCTGTTGGGTAGAAATTCCAGGGTACAGCGTGCGTACTCCTCTGCAATTTAACCCCGACGATTGATCTGGCGTGATTGCTTGATGGATCTAATTTCCCACAAACTAATTCGTTACTTGAAATATCGTATTTTGACATTCACGCACGAATACAACTTTTATATGAACTTTTTTGCACATACTTATTCACCGCTAATCCAGCAAAATGCTTGCTTTTATCGCGATGCATACCGACTGACTTATTAGCATACCGCCGTTGTACCTTGGTAGAATTACTCACTATTCCTTCTTATCCTTAACATACAGATGGAGTGCTATGCTCTATTAGTTATATAATGAACACAAAGTGCCGCGTTACACACTAGGTTGTGGACAGTGTATATATCTGCTTCCGGGTAGCTTTTACAGTTTTTGACTTGATTCCTAAGCCGTTGTCTAACAATAATGTAATCTATTTGATATCTTCCTATATCTCCTGGCATCTTCCACGTGTATTGTCTTCTAGCATGATGCTGAAATAATGTGTTTGTGATTGTTAAATTGTTTTGGTCGCAAGATTCTACCAGCCTATTTTCCCAGTCCTTTCTCATACCTAATCCAAATAAACCTACTGCCGCTTTTTCCTTACCCTCACCTAACACAGCATTAAAATCTTTCATCAGTAATAATTGATACAAATTTGTTTAAATCAATTTCGTTTTTTGCAAGTGCATTTACAACTGTGTTACAAACGTACATCCCTTTTGTTGTTGTTGATAATCATGTTATAATAATCAGTTGCTTTTTAATATGATCTACAGCACAATAACGAATGAAAATTGGTAAACTTGCTGATGCAGTTATATCAGTATCTTAATCAAAATAGAGACACAAAGTCAAAAGAATACGTACCCGATTTTTGCTAGTAAGTTATATTTTTAGCCAAATCCAGAGTTTCTTTTCCCTATGCTCCTAACCAAAGGCAAACTTATTATTCTGTGGCTAGATGACGCCTTAAATTTTTAAAACTTTGTACATTTCTTGGTAAAATGAGGATGCAATTTGAAAATAGATAATATGCTAGAAAAGTTTTTATATGTGCCGACCGTGGTACGCGTGCCATAGGTTCGTCACCGCTACCTAAACGTAATACAAATATTGTAGAGCCATCTGTAAACCAACACAAATTTCAGATAATTCCACCGCTTGTATTCGTCATATTAACGAAAAATTACCTAAAATTAACAGAAAACTTCCATACAACACTTTTATTATAATGACCTAAACTGAATGTCTACAAACTACAACCCCGATAAAAAAGCAACATAAGTAAAGTACATTTCATTATCTTATTAATAGTGAAAGTTAATACTCTATGCTTTTGAGTGAAAACTGGAATGGCGTACTATCATCCCTAGAGCCAGAAATTTAAATTGAAATGTTTTTAAGTAACATATAGAAGTTATGTTAAATGTAAAACTCAAAGAACTACAAACAAATATAGATATTAAACACAAAGACTAATTAAATCAATCATAGGAAATAAACTGAAAGAAGTATAAATAATAAATAGTATAAATACAAAAACCCCATAATAAAAACTCATTCTACTACTCGAAAATTTAAGCTAAATAAAATATTGAAAGAAACAAAAAATAACTGTTGCAGAAGAAATATACCAGAGCTAAACATAGCTATCAAACAGATGCTCATACTTCGTATTTATTCAACGCTTATTTTATATACATGAAAGGATAGTAATGGAGTTATTTTATCTAACAATAAAAAAAATGTTTTCAAGCCAACACAAGACTTGTTAAACCTATTGTAAATTCAAACAGGAGTATTGCAGCTAACAATTGGTTTTCCTCCTTGGAAGTATTCAAGAGATAAAAAAAAGAAAACTTACCTTTTTATGTTGGAACACTAAAGAAGAATAAGCGTATTATTCTTGAAAGATTCAGTTATGAGAGAAGGGCTATTGGTTCTGTATACACAGAAATCTCGAACAACATACAAGAAATATTAAGTTTGTATAATTCCACACCGTTCTAAAAAGACCTGCACCTAGAAAAAGTTCTAGAATACTAAAACAGGTAGAATGGCTTACGTGTTTTAGTGAGCTTTAAGAGCCGAGCTATAGATTTAACCAAATTAGTGGGTTCTTTAGCAAGAAAGCAGACTAACACAGTTTCCCGAAAGGGGGCAGCAGCTCTTTTGCTACTTAGAGTGACAAATACTATAACGGTCGGTATGGAATTCTAAGACACACTACTGTAAAGTGGAATGCAACGAAAAACCACCACGCTACCTCCTTAGTACACAGCGTAGTAAAAATGTTTTTTAAAATGATGGAATCCTCTGTGGTAAAAGATTATGGAGTTAAAATAATCCTCCATTTGAATCCAGCGAGAGGATTACTTGGGAGGGATGTTATCGGTAAGTTTAAAAAAGAACTGGAGCATTTTGCTAATCGAAGCGTGGAATGTCAGAAGCATGGAGCAAGTAAGTTAGTTAGAAAATTTTTGGAGCGAAGACTTTAGGGTAATTCATACAGTATCAAAGGAAGAAAATGCGGGGGTGGGGATAGTTGTGCGGAAAAAGGTAAGACATTGTGTAGAAAACTACTTGCAAAAGGAACTAAGGGGTACTTATGATTAGATTAAACCTTAAACCGGTAAATACGATAATTATACTGATTTACATGCCCACCTCTAGCTATAGTGATGAAGAGATAGAAGATCTCGAAGACATATTAAAATTTGTAAAAGGGCACGCAAATTTAATAATTACAGGAGATTTTAATGCAGTAGTAGGTGAGCCCGTGGAAGGAACGGTAGTAGGTTTATTTGGTTTAGAAACGAGGGGCGACAGGGGACATATACTTGTAGAATTTTACAACAAAATCAATTTAACCATCACAAACACATTATTTGAACATCATACTAAAATACAATACACGTGAAAGTTACCAGAAAACATAAGAAGATATCAAATGGATTGCATTTTTGTTAGACAACGGTTTAAGAATCAGGTAAAAGATTGTACAAGCTACCCGGACGCATACCTTGCATGTGATTTTCCATTGCTCCACCCGAAGGTACTACATTGGCCAGGAAGCGAGTTGTTTCTTTACCTGGAAAATTTGGAATTTTGCCGAACCCTTGCTGATCCAAGCAAGGTAAAGATCTTTAACGTGCGTGACAACACTCACACACGGGACCTCCATTTTACCTCTCATCCGAACGAGGGTGTATTTTTGTGAAAAATGCTTGCCGTGTCGGGATTCGAACCCAGAACCTTGGGCGTAGTAGTCACACACATACCAACTATGCCACGGAGCCGCCCCCGGAAGCATACCACTGACCACAGCGTAATTATTAAGAAAGCCAAGCTTGAATTTAGAAATTTAAAAAAAAAGGTACGAAAAATGGTATTTTGATCTTGAGAAACAAAAAGATTAAGATGCCCATAAAAGATTTTAGAGGAATTCTAACGAATTGTTGAACAACATTGGGAAATTTTTTCATGCTAAAGAAGTAGAAGCAGACGTTTCGGTCAAATATATTCTACAGTATAAACAAAAAGAAAATAAGAAACCATGGGTAACAAAGATATTCTGAATTTAATAGAAGACATGCGAAAATGCAAAAACAGACCAGACAAAGTAGGACTACAAAGATACAAAGTCCTAAAATGGGAACTATTCTCAAATGCAGGAAAGCTAGAGAACAATGGATTGTAGAAAAGTGCAAAGAGGTACAATCTAGGATGGAAATTGGAAAACAGACGAAGCATACAAACTAAGTAGAATAAATTTTAGAGATATAGAGTCATATAGCAACAATGTAAAAGGCGCAGGAGGAGACATCATTATAGAAAACGTAGAGAAAGTAGATGGATGGCAAGAAAATATACGGAATTTTTTTGCGATACCGGAACTAGAAGAATTAGAACGGGAAATAGACATTGAAAAGGATGACTTGAGACAAGTTTGAACTAGCATTAAAGAGCCTGAAAAATTATAAGGCGTCGGGTACATATATAGTGCAAGGAAAAACTCTAGAAGCCGCTGGACAAGCAGCAACGGAGCGCTCTTCCAATTCGTAAGCTATATATGAGACAAGTGAAATACCCAAAGATTTAAAACGTAACGTTATAGTCATTTTACCAAAAACGAGAGGTGCGGATAGATGTAAAAGTTTTTGAACAATAATTTTAACAACACACGTGTCAAAAATATTAACTAGAATTGTACAAAAACGGATCGACAACGGGCTGAAGGAATGCTATGAAAAAATGAATTTGGGTTTATGAAAAATAGGGGAACCCGAGGGACCATTTTAGTTATAAGGGTAATATGGAGAAAACAATAGAAAAAGAAAAAAGCGTGTATATAGGGTTTGTAGATCTGAAAAAAGCATTCGAGTATATAAAATAGAAGAAAGTGTTTGAAATGCTACAAAAGATAAAAATGAGTTATAAGGATAGACGGATAGTGCATAGCTTATATGAAGATCAAACAACAGTAGTAGAATTAGACCAGGAACGTAGAGAAGTAAATATTAGGAAAGGGGTAAGACAGAAATGTTCGCTATACAAATTCATGTTTAACTTATATATCGAAAAAGCAATGAATACTATCAAATGCAGAAAGACATCTGGAATCTTTATAGAGGTACAAAAGACTAATATGCTCAGATTCGCAGACGATATAACGGTATTAGCTAGCAAGGAAGAGTTAAGAGCAGCTGTTAAAGAAACGTAAACTGCACCAACAGAAAGATACTATATGAAAATTAACAAAAATAAAACAAAGTACTAGCATGTAGAGAAGGATGAATCAATCAAGAACCAGAATACAAATATAAAACCAGAATATACAAGAGGTTAAGGATTTCTGCTACCTAGGAAGCTAAATAACGCAGAATGGGAAAAGTGCGAAAGATATTAAATAAGATTAACACAAGGCTGTGCTGCATTTAACAAGAAAACGCAACTACTATGTTCGAAGACAACATACATGAAAACAAGGAAAGAAATGCTGAAAGCATATATGTGGAGCACAGCACTGCTTTGCTGTGAAACGTGGATAGTAGGAGAAACGGGCGGAAAAAGATTGAAGCCTTTGAAATGAGGTGCTAAAGACGAATGCCGAAGATACCATGGACAGACAAAGTTAAGAACAAAGAGGTACTAGAAACTTTAGGGGAAGAAAGAAGTATGTGGAAAACAATAAAAAATAGGAGGCATAGCTAATTTTCATTTTTTATTTATATTTTAATTTGATTTATACACATTATTGACTATTTTTAATAATGGTTGTAAAAGTATGCATTATCATCACATTGATGGGAACAAATAAATCTATCTATCTATCTATCACAGGATGATAGGACGCTTTCTAAAGCATGAGGGAATTAGGGCGGAGTATATTAGAAGCAGAGGTAGAAAAAAGAGAGATATATGTAGACCTGGATTTGACTATTGCACGCAGATAATAAAAGAGCTAGGTTGTAGGAATTTCAAGGAAATGTGTAGGTTAGCACAGAATATGAAACAATGGAGCTACACGTCTAATTAGTTCCAGGATTATAAACCTAATGATGATAATAATTCCATAAAATCGGGCATTGAAAACCTTATCAGAAGGATGTATCCCATTGTCCGAACAGTCGTCCACAAAGATGGTCTCCAAGCAATCTTATATTTATTTATTTATTTATTAAAAAAACTATGAGATACAAACAGGACAAGTCCCAGTAAAGTATCCACTAATATCTATAAACATAAGTTTAATAAGTTTAATAACTCACTTGACTGAAGTATAGTGAACTTAAAGTTTACAAGTTGACAAAAAAAAAATAAAAAAAAAAAAATATAATAATAAAAGCGCATTTAACAAAAAGAAAAAAATAATAATTTTTTTGGTAGACTTAAACTAGAGTTTTTGTATAAATATGATTATATAAATAAATAAATAGGCAACACAAGCAACATAAGAATATGTGTGATAGCAATTTAGCTTGGTACTATATTAGATTAAAAATTATTCTATATAGGTTTCGATTAGTTTTATAGAACTTCGAAACGCTAACAAAGAGATGTGTAAAATGTCTAAATTATTATAACGTGTGTTATAAGTGCAAATCATACGGGCTACCGGCGAATTTTGCATAGTGTTAGTGTTATATTTTAACTTACGAAAGGTTGGTGTGACTCTAGTAGGGTACCTGGGCACATTGAAATTTATTAATTGTAGAGCACTAGGGCAGTCAATATAATTATTTATTAACTTATATAGGAAGCACGCATCGGCCATAAAACGACGATTTTCTAATTGTAATAGTCCAGTACGTTGGCAAAATTGAGAATAACTCTCCTGAAATGTCCGATGATATTTAAACTTTATATGTCTGAAAAACTTTTTTTTTTAATGGACTCAATTCTATCACAATAATAAGCATATTGCGGATTCCACACAATTGAAGCGTAATTAAGGATACTATGAACATATGAGTAATAAAGAACCTTTACTGCTTCAAAACTGTGAAAGGCACGTGTGGTTCTTACAATGAATCCTAACATTCTGAAAGCTTTGATACAAATAGCATTTACATGTTCATTAAATATTAATTTGCAATCAAACAACACCCCCCAAATCCTTAATAGTGGAGACAGTCTTTATTGGATAATTATTCAATGTATACACATGGTGTATATTATACTTGTTCCTAGTGAATTGAATGTGATAACACTTATTATAATTCAATTGCAATTTATTGGTTACACAATACGTGTTAAGGCGATTAATATCATCCTGTAGATTTAAACAATCCGATAGCGATTCTATTTCACAGTAAAGTTTTAGGTCATCCGCGTACATTAAGAACTTACTATAACGAAAACATTCTTTTATATCGTTAATGTAGATAATAAAGAAGAGAGGTCCAAGATGACTACCTTGCGGAACGCCAGACGTCAACAGTACTTCTTTAGATTGGTATGCACTAATTTTCACTATCTGCGATCTGTTTGAAATATGGGAAATAATCCACCTTAATAAGTCTCCGATTATACCTAACTTCAACAACTTTCCAAACAATATTTCATATATAACTTTGTCAAAGGCTTTGCTAAAGTCAGTATATATTACAATTACATCCATTTGTACTCTGCCATCCATAGCTCGAGCAATATCATGCGTATAAAGAAGTAAGTTCGATTCCACTGAACGTCTTTTGACAAATCCGTGCTGCTCAGCTATTATTTGAGAGCTTACCATGTTATATATTATTTTAAAAACCAGCAACTCAAATAGTTTGGCCATAGATGACAAGATCGAGATAGGCCTGTAGTTACTAACTTCGCTTTTGTCACCAGATTTGTATATGGGTATGATATGTGCTTTTTTCCAAAGGTCAGGAAAAATTCCAGATTTAAGTGATTTATTGTAAAGGAGGCAAATCGGACGGGCTAAAGTGAAAGAGCATTTCTGAAGAAAATGGCCGGTATGCCATCTGGACCAGCGCCTTTTCGCGTATCTAGACTACCTAGCGCTGTGCAAATGTCTAATTCAGAAAATAACGGACAAGTTGAACACATATTGGACATCAAGGGGTCAATTGCTGAAGCTTTAATACTGCTAACAAACACGGAACCAAAATAGTGCGAGAATAGTTCACACACTGCTTGACCATCAGAAGCTGTTTCATTTCCAAATTTCATAATCCTTGGCAGACCAGAATTACAACGTTTGTTACGAACGAACGTCCAGAACTTTTTGGGATTATCACATAGATTGCGCTCTAAATCAGCAACATAAATGTTATAATCTTTCTCTATTAGAAGTTTCACTCTTTTTCTAAGTACGCTAAAAGTAATATAGTCTAACCTACTACTAAATTTTTTCCATAACTTATGATATTTTTTCTTTTCAGAGGGTACTTATTGTTAAGATGCTTACGAGGGACATGCTGAGTGATAACTTTAATAATATCATAATAATATATATATATATATATATATATATATATATATATATAATTTAATAATATCATTGCAGTAAGTTGCTCAAACTAAAAGGTGCTATTCTAAATAATTCATAAAACACGAAATGAAAGCAACTACAATTTTATATACACTCTAGTTTTGTGCCTAATTTGGAGACATATTGAATGAATGTTGCAAATAGTAATCTGCCTTCAGATTTGAAGAATATAATTCAGAAGATAATAAACCCGGATACTTACAAAGATCAAGATGATAAAAATCCAATTATTCGTACCAACACGTTGGAAAAACGCAAAACTTGCAGATATTGTCCCCACAAAAAGAGAATGGTTGCGTAGGAATGAATATAGTTTGCAGTATTTCAACATTTTTGAATCTTTAAAAAGTGTGTAATTGCTGTACTAAAAATATATAAACTGTAATTCTGGTGAATATTATTAGTCTTTAATTGATTTTTTTTTGTAAACCTTTGTGTATTTCTTTTATATTTGTCATTAATATTAAATATTAATGAATAACTTTGCCTGGCATGGGGAAAGTAATTTGAGCATAGGGAACAAAAATCAATATAAATTATTGGTTATTTTGCAAAAAGAAAAGCACATGACTGGGTGTCGCTGTTTATTGCAGCTCATTAGACGGACGCATCTCTTTTTGCAAAAAAAAATCAACTAAGTTCTGAAATTATACACAAATCAAAGTATATTTATAGTGCAAAATGTTTGTCATGCGCCCTCTATATTCGAATATAATCAACTAACTATCGGTGATTGTGTCTAGTCTTCGCCATCATAGTGTAGATGGCATTGCCAGACAAAATTTTAATAGAGAGTCAAAAAAACAAAATGAAAAAGGAAGTAAACAAATGACCTGTTACCTACTTAACACTGGCGGATCTTCTAAGAAACTACTATATCCAGTGCTAAACGAGGAAGTTAGTCGACGGAAACCAACACGTTTCCAATTAAATATTAATGAATAATTTTGCCTAGCATGGGGAAAGTAATTCGAGCATAGGGAATGAAAATAAATATAAATTATTGGTTATTTTGCAAAAACAAAAGGCCGTAACCGATTTCGCTGTTTAATCCAGCTCATGAGAAACATTTTGCATTATAAATACACCTTGATTTGTGTATAATTTTAGAACTTGGTTGGTTGTTTTGCAAAAAGAGATGCGTCCGTCTGATGAGCTGCAATAAACAGCGAATCGGTCACAGGCTTAACTTTTGCAAATTAACCAATAATTTATATTGATTTTCTTTACCTACGCTCAAATTACTTTCCCCATGCTAGGCAAAATTATTCATTAATATTTAATTGGAAACGTATTGGTTTCCGTCGACCAACTCTCTCGTTTAGCATTGGATGCAGTATCTTTTTAGAAGGTCCGTCAGTGTTAAACAGGTAACAGGTCATTTGTTTACTTCTTTTTTCATCTTGTCTTTCGACTCTCTATTATAGTTTTGTCTGGGAATGCCATCTACACTATCACGTCGGAGACTGGAAACAGTCACCGATAGTTAGTTGATTATTCGAGTATAGAGGGCGCATGAGGAACATTTTACATTATAAATACACCTTGATTTTTGTATAATTTCAGAACATAGTTGATTGTCTTGCAAAAGGAGATGCCTCCGTCTACTGAGCTGCAATGAACAGCGAAACCGATTACGGGCTTTTCTTTTTGCAAAATAAACAATAATTTAAATTGATTTTCGTTCTCTATACTCGAATCACTTTCACCATGCTAGGCATAATTATTCATTAAACGTTTATTTACTAATAAAGATTGCCTTTTAAATTAGTATTCCGCTGAAATTAGTAGGGAAATAGCCAATACTAACTGTAAGACGAATGTTATCTTTAAAAACAAAAGAAAGGGTTAATAAAGAACTTGGAAACAATGAAAAATTATCGGTTATTAGACACCATTAAAAAGAACGCAAAATATGAAAAAGAAGAACTTGAAATGCTATTTTTGAAACCGTAAACTGTTCAAAAAACTAGCTGCTTTTGCACTGTCGACTTTCTCCTCAACTTATGCTTACGAGTCGTTATTTTTCTAAATACATTTTATAAAAAGTAGTTATAGAAAGCACGGCATGTGCATTGCTTAAAGTTATGATTTATGAACCCGATATACAACATTTGGCATACAAAGTACAACAAAAATCTCATTAATAAAAGGTATCATTAATACAGACTTGTATATAGCAAAATGTATTGTATACAATTATTTTGCGAATTCTTAAATCAATTCCTTAATTTTATTTCATTGAATTATATAGCAATTAATTTTTTACTGCTTATTTTCTACTGTGACTTTCCTCGCACGCCAGAGGTTGGGGAAATTACGCAGCTCCGTGGCGTAGTTAGTATGCGTGTGACTACTATGTCCAAGGTTCAAATCCTGACACGGTCCGCTTGAAAAATGTTAGGCGAGCATTTTCACAAAAATACGCCCTCGTTCGGATGAGAGGTAAAATGGAGGTCCCGTGTGTGAGTGTTGTCACGCACGTTAAAGATCCCTACCTTGCTTGGAACAGCAAGTGTTTGGCAAAATTCAAAATTTTTCAGGTAAAAAAAACTCGCTTCCTGGTCAATGTAGTATCTTCGGGTGGAGAATTGAAAAATCAAATGTAGGGAGTTGGAAAAATTGTAATTTTTGGCACACGCATTTAAAAAGATTACCCACCGCTGCGCTGGAGTATGTATGTTTTTACTGTATTGCTTTGACTGTCTAATGTATTTAAGTAAATGTATTCCATAATCGTATTTCTTTACGACTAAATTTAAACTACATTATTTGTGAATACCGTAAAATGTTTGTTCTTAGAATGAAAATTACTCGTCAAGCTACTGATGCTACAGCAGATGCTTCGTATAAAAGAGTCATACAAATTTGACAGTTAATAAAAGATTCCGTAATTAGGAATTTCGTACCTTTCAGGATATTCCTATATGCATCGGAAATCAACTTTGCGGTACTAAAGCTTATGCTTTGTGAGCTCTATTTTAATGCACCAATTCTTTGACCCTTGCTACCATATAGGATTCAAATTTAAATCTATGTTGCCTAATTGATCACTCTAGTCACTAAAAACTAACTTGCTTATATATTTTATTACTCGTGCGTAAAATGCAAAATAACAAGATTATAGTTCAACCATTTTTGTATAATAAGTTAAATCTTTTGCCCAATAACACGAGAATCTAAATTGATGAATTTCTCTTACTTCTAGGCACTGAATCTATTTCAGTAATAACCGTTCATCATCATTAGGTCTTCAGTCCTAGAACTGGTTGGACGCGTACCCTCATTGTTTCCTAGTCTGAACCAACCTACACATTCCCTGAAATTTGCAGAGTCTGCATCTATCACTATCTGTGTGCTAAAGTTTGATCTCGGTCTACCTCTACCTCTCTTTTCCTATCTCTGCTTGTAGTTTATCCCGTACTATTCCCCAGAAATGCCTTAGAACGTATCCTGTCCTTCTATTTCTCCTATTTTTTCAATTTTCGCAGATATCTTTATTCCTCTACTATTTCTACAACCTATTTGTTATTAACTTTGTCTCTGCATGCTACCATCTTTATACATCTAAAGTACAACATTCCAGAAGGCTTCTATCTCTTTCTGTCTGCTATACCTACGGCTCCTATTTCATACATGTACTGTGCTGTGCTCCACACTATGCTTTGAACAGTTTTCTTCTTGTATCTATGTTCGTTGTCTTTGAACATCGCTGTTGTTCTTTTTTGTTTGATGCAGTTCGGTCACCTATTGTTTTACAGTTATATACTCTATTCCCTCGATATTCAGTGGTATATGAAGGGGGGTAAGCAGCCTTTGGTTGCCAAGTTACCCCAGCACCTGAACCTTTGTCGAATTAAAGGTTTTTTTAATTTACCTTTTTGCACAATCAATATTAGTTGAAAATATTTCACAACCAACACCTGTAGTTGTTTATAATAATCATCAAATTTAAGAGCACTTATTTTTTCCTCACTGGGTTTTACATCTTGAAACTGGTTGGACTTGTACCTTTGCTTATTTATGTTCTGAGCTAGCCTACACCGTTCCCTGCAATTCTCACAACAGCCGATATACAGCCCGATTCCCTTCTATTGTTTTCTAATTATATGCCCCTATTTCACCGATATTCAGCGGTATGTGAAAGGGGTTAAGCAGCTTGTGGCTGCCAAGGTTCATCTAACACTTAGACATTTGCCGTATTAATAGTTTTCAAATAAATCCTTTCGCACAATTAACATTAGTTGTGAGTATTGCAAAACCAATATCTATAGTTGTTTATAATAATCACCATGTTTAAGTACATTGGTACATTAGTACATTAGTACATTAGTACATTAGTACATTAGTAAATTAGTACATTAGTACATTCGTACATTCGTACATTCGTACATTTGTACATTCGTACATTACTACATTAGTACATTCGTACATTCGTACATTCGTACATTCGTACATTAGTACATTAGTACATTAGTACATTGGTACATTAGTACATTAGTACATTAGTACATTAGTACATTAGTACATTAGTACATTAGTACATTAGTACATTAGTACATTAGTACATTAGTACATTAGTACATTAGTACATTAGTACATTAGTACATTAGTACATTAGTACATTAGTACATTAGTACATTAGTACATTAGTACATTAGTACATTAGTACATTAGTACATTAGTACATTAGTACATTAGTACATTAGTACATTAGTACATTAGTACATTAGTACATTAGTACATTAGTACATTAGTACATTAGTACATTAGTACATTAGTACATTAGTACATTAGTACATTAGTACATTAGTACATTAGTACATTAGTACATTAGTACATTAGTACATTAGTACATTAGTACATTAGTACATTAGTACATTAGTACATTAGTACATTAGTACATTAGTACATTAGTACATTAGTACATTAGTACATTAGTACATTAGTACATTAGTACATTAGTACATTAGTACATTAGTACATTAGTACATTAGTACATTAGTTTTTCCATCTTGCGGCTGGTTGGAAGCGTACCTCCATTGATTTCTATTATGAGTTAGCCTATGCATTTCCCTGATATTCTCACAACCTACATCTTTCACTATCTGTTCGCAGTAGTCTAACCTAGGTCTACCTCTACTTCTCGTTTTTCCTATCTCTGCTTCTAATATATTCCGCACTACTCCCTCATGTCTTAGTATGTGGCCTATCATCCTATCTCTCCTATTTTTTACTGTTTTCCACATAGTTCTTTCTTCCCCTACTAATTCTAGTGCCTCTTTGTTCTTAACTTTGTCTATCCATGGTATCTTCATCATACGTCTGTAGCACCACATTTCAAAAGCTTCTACTTTTTTCTTGTCTGCTTCTCCTACTGTCCAGGTTTCACAGCCATACAGTGCTGTGCTCCACACATTTGTTTTAAGCAATATTTTCCTTGTTTCTATGTTTGTGGTCCTTGAACACAGTAGTGCATTTTCTTGTTAAATGTAGCACGACCTTGTGCTAATCTGTGTTTTATATCTTTCGTGCTTTTCCCATCTTGCATTAATTGACTTCCTAGGTAGCAGAAATCCTTAACCTCTTGTAAGTTCTTGTTACCTATTTGTATTCTTGTTTTTGATTTATTATTCCCTCTTTTGCATACTAGAACTTTAGTTTTATTTTTGTTAATTTTCATACCATATTCCTCCGTTAGAACTGTTTCCATTTCATTAAGAGCAGCTTCTAACTTCTCCTTGCTAGAATCTAATACCGCTATATCATTTGCAAATCTAAACATATCAATCTTTTGTCCCTGCATATTAATTCCAAATGTCTTCCTGCATTTGACAGTATTCATTGCCTCTTCAATGTACAAGTTAAAAATTAATGGGGATAAGGCACATCCCTGTCTTGCCCCTTTCCTAATATTTACTTCTCTACTTTCGTTTTCTAATTCTATTACTGCTGTTTGTTCTTTGTATAAGCTATGTACTATTCGTCTATCTCTATAACTCATTCCAATCTTTTTGAGTATTTCAAACATTTTTTTCCATTTTACATTGTCGAATGCTTTTTCCAAATCTACAAACCCTATGTATACGCTTCCCCCTTCTCTATTGTGTTCTCCATTATCACCCTCAGAGCTAAAATAGCCTCCCGTGTTCCCCTGTTTCGCCTAAACCCAAATTGATCTTCTCCCAGTATTTCTTCAGTTCGTTTTTCCATTCGTCTTTGCACAATTCTAGTTAATATTTTTGAAACGTGTGCTGTCAAGCTTATTGTTTGAAAATTTTCACATCCATCCGCGCCTCTTTTTTTTTGTATAGTTACTATGATGTTCCGTTTGAAATCTTTAGGTAATTCGCCTGTCTCATACATATAGCTTACAAGTCGGAAGAGACGTTCTGTCACTGCTTGTCCGGTGGCTTTTATAGTCTCTGCTTGCACCTTATCTGTACCCGGTGCCTTACCATTTTTCAGACTCTTTAATGCTAATTCAAACTCATCTCTAAGTATAGGATATCCCAGGTCACCTTTTTCAATGTCTGATTCCTGTTTTAATGCTGTTAATTCCTCTCTTGAATATAAATTCCCTATATATTCCTGCCATCTAGCTACTTTCTCTACATTTTCTATAATGGCGTTTCCTCCCGCATCCCTTATATTTTTCCTGTATGGTTTTATATCCCTAAAATTTATTCTAATTAATTTGTATGCTTCGTCTGTCTTTCCTATTTCCATCTTAGTTTGTACCTCGTTGCACTTTTCATCAATCCATTGTTCTTTAGTTTTCCTGCATTTGCGAATAATTTCCCATTTTATGACTTTGTATCTCTGTTCTCCTGTTTCGTCTGATCTATTTTTGTATTTTCGTCTTTCTTCTATTAAATTCAGGATATTGTTTGTTATTCATGGTTTCTTATTTTCTTTTTGTGAATACCCCAGAATAAATCTGGCCGCCATGTCTAAGCTGGAGTTAATGTTATTCCATGCTGTTTCTACTTCTTTAGTATCCAAAATTTTCTAGATATGTTTCAGGAATTCATTTGACTTTTTTTCAAATCTTTTAGCTTCTCAAAGTCAAAGTGTCTTTTTCCATTTCTCTTTTTTAGATTTTTAAATTCAAGTACGGCCTTCATAATTACGATGTTGTGGTCAGTGTCTATATTTGCTTCCGGGTAGCTTCTACAGTCTTTTACTTGATTTCTAAACCGTTGTCTAACAATAATGTAATCTATTTAATATCTTCTTATATCTCCTGGCATCTTCTACGTGTATCGTCTTCTAGCATGATGTTGAAATAATGTATTTGTGATGGTTAAGTTGTTCTTGTTGCAAAATTCTACCAGCCTATTTCCCCTGTCATTTCTCGTGCCTAAACCAAAAAAAACCTACTATCGCTCCTTCCCTCCCCTCATCTACCACTGCATTAAAATCCCCCGTAATTATTAAATTTTCATGTTCTTTTACGTATTTTAGTGTGTCTTCGATATCTTTGTATATCGCTTCTACCTCTTCCTCACTGTAGCTGGTGGGCATGTACACTTGTATTATTACTGCATTTACTGGTTTAGATTCAAATCTAACCACGAGTACCCTTGCGTTCGTTTGTAAGTAGTTTTGTACACGTCGTCCTATCTTTTTTTGCATAACTATTCTCACACCCGAATTTCCTTCCTCTGATCCTGTATGAATTACCCTAAAGTTTCCACTCCAAAAATCCTCCGCCTCTGGCCAGCGGACTTCGCAGATTCCTACTATGTCTAGTGCTAACCTGTTCATTTCGAGTTTAAGGTTCTCTAGCTTACCTACTTGTTTCATGCTTCTGAAATTCCACGCTCCGACTCGCAGAATGTTCATAGATCTTCTTCTATTCTTTCGGATCACATCTCCCGAAATAGTCCCCTTCCGGAGATCCGAATGGGGGACTATTTTACCTCCGGAATTTTTTATCCCAGAGGATGCCATCATGTTTAACAATTTCTGTACGCAGTGTACTTGGAAGGCAATGTGGTGGTTTCCCGTTGCCTACCACATCAGGCGTCGCCGTGGATCAATGTAGTACACGTAAGACTACGGATCCCAAGGTCCCGGGTTCAAATCCCGACACGGCCGACTGCTTGAAAAATGACAGGTGAGCATTTTTCACAAAAATTACGTCCTCGTTCGGATGAGAGGTTAAATGGAGGTCCCGTGTGTGAGTGTTGTCACGCACGTTAAAGATCCCTACCTTGCCTGGAACGGCAAGGGTTCGGCAAAATTCTAAATTTCCAGGCAACAAAAAACTCGCCTCCTGGCCAATGTAGTACCTTCGGGTGGAGCATTGGAAATGTAAATTAACTGCCTACCACATCGGAGTAGTGTGTCTTAGAATGTCATACAGACCCCTATGGTCTCTGCCACTCTAAGTACCGAAAAAGCTGTTGCCCTCTTTCGGGAACTTGTCTTAGTCTGGTTGCTCACTAAAGACCTCACTAATTTGGTTAAACCTATAGTTCGGCTCTTTAGCTCATTGAAACGAGCAAGCCATTCTACCTGTTCTAGTATTTTAGAACGTCGTCAAGGTGCAGGTCCGTTCAGAATGGTAATATCCGTTATGACCATAAAATTATCCAAGTCATATTTCGCGTTCATGTCAAATGTCGCAAAATCTGGGCCAGTAATTCGTGTATATTGAATAAAAACTGAAAAAAAATATTTTTAAGTACTCGAATTATCTCTGGAGGTGAAGAAGTTCTAGAGAAGGAACTGTTTTAAGGGAAGATCTCTAGAGCAATAGATGGATTGATGTATAGAAAGAAGGGCGGCTGGTGAAATGATTGACTTACTAATTCGCAGACGCACAGAAAGCATCGCCTTAAAAAATCGCTAGCGTTTTAATAGAAAAATTGATTGTTTCTTGGATGAACACATTTTCCATGAAAGTTTTCAAATATTTGTATAAGTTTTGGTGGTGGCAAACCTCTACGTTCAATAAACAATTATAAAGACTATAATTGTGTAACCAATAAAGAAACCACGACCCGCAACCGCAATATTGCAATAATTAGATTAAAGAACTGTTTCAAAATCAAAATATAGAAACTGTACAGAATTTACATTGATTATAAGGTACACAAGTATAACTACTTGATATGTACAATAAGTATCAAGTATTTGTCAATATGGCATGCTTTTAATGTACGACATGTCTTGAAAACCTGACGGATCGCACATCCAAATATACTTTCTAATCTAAATTTACAATTACTTTGCGGGTGCAGTTAACGATGACGGTTGTTGTCGATGTGGCAGGAAGCCGTGGTTAAGCATGCAAAGCAGAGGCGGCCTCGTGGACGTGACCAATTGTTATTCCATGTCGACTTGGCGTGTCACGCCTAGGAATGTTGCGGTTACCGTCCAATTTAAGTTTAATCGTACATGTATATACTCAATGAATTGTTTCATAAGTTTACATATCATTGTTTTGTGGTGTCTACAAAACAACGCGCCCTTACACACTTGATAAAAACATTAACCTTGAAACAGTAGAGCAAATCCAGATTTAGATACGTGCTCTTGGCCTCTTTAACTATTACACACAAGCTATAAACAAATACCATTCAATACACAACATACAAAATGATTGGTAGTAATGTATCGGATTTAGCTATAACAAGAACACTGCAACTGTTATTGCTTTGGGTCATAGGTGAGAACCCATGCATAAACAACCCCAGTTTTTAATCACTTGCAGACTTATGGTATGACGGCGAAGCAATAAGAAAATTAATCGATGTTAAGTTCGTTTTCTATTTTTTTAGATTACGTAATTGGAAAGGTTGTCTGGTCACTACCAACTCCTAAGCCATACTATTTAAATTTAATGCATTCTGATACAATCAGCTTAAACTACCTGTTATTATTTGAAGTGTTACAGACTTACAGTGGACATAAAACCTGCATTACTAATGAGAAATGCAAATAGCACAAGTGTTGTGTGCAATTGTGATTTTGGGTGCTTTCACAAATTAGCGTTTTTAGTGAAAAAGCAATAATATTATACGAAATTTTAAGTGTATAAAATTGTCACCTCCATATAACGTATAAACCTTAACACCTAGACTTTTCTTGCTCCTAAAATATACCCTAATGCTACTATAAATCAAACTATCTATCTAATAGGCAATACAGAGAAGTACACATTTAGTTGCTTAGTTACTTAGTTACTCACTAACAAGCTAATTGATATATTAACTGCGTTAAAATATATACAGGGTAAGAAGGTATGAGGCAATGAATAACAAAAGTTTTTCAAACCGCAACTTCAGAAATGTTATCTAGAGTTAGGACTAATTTTTAGCAAAGAATTCTTATGTGTTTACAAAATAATGGTCATCATTTTGAACCTTTATTGAAATAATTTTCGAACTAGTCATACTTAATTTAACGTTTTGACAGTTTTTTTACATTAATTGTTAAATTCTTGTATTACGTTTTCTAGGAACTTTTTAATTAGCGAATTTTGCAAAAACGTGAACCGTTAGATACAGGACATCCTTAAACCATTCAATAGGGAATATAATTCTGCATTTAGTAAGATATTAAAAAATACAGGATTGTATTTAAGTTAATTAATTTATAGCAACTTAAACTTCGTAAAAGATTAAATTATATTTCTAAACACTCTGTATAGGGAGTATAAAACATGATAAATTCTCACACCTACTTGAAATTTCACTTAGGTAGGTTTAATATTTGTTTTGTATTCAATATTTTAAAATTATATTGTTTTTTGAAACAAATTAAATTACTTCAAATACCTTAAGGTTCGGGTATAACAAACCTTAATAAAAAGACCTTAATTTGGACCGTGGAATCCAAATATGTAATAATATATAGTTGCTTTCATTTTAAAAACATAACTTTGTTATTTATTTAGTGTTTAAAATGTACCTCTAATATGCCTCTACCCACGATAGTGAAACTAGCAGCCAAAAGTAGCGGCCGATTCTAAAGGCAGTGACTGTGAACCAGCCACACTCTATAGTATAGTATACTCTAATGTACAAAGACATAACTTTTAACTACAATAGCAATTGAGGAGCGCCTAATTATTGTAGTTATAGTGAAATTCTGCCAATACAACATGATGTCGCTAAAGACACGCTAAATGATGATTCGTAGGGGCACTCATAAATTGCTACTCGAGAATGTAGCTTGCATTGTGCGAATTCCAACCAAGCAAAATAATCTTCCAAATAATTCACAGTATCCATAAATAATAGAGCAGCCAAATGCTGAGGCGTAGGGATACCCAAAAATGGCCCGAGGATGTAGCTTGCGTTGTGCGAATTTTAATCAAGTAAAATAATGTTACAAATGGTACACAGTGTCTATAAATAATGGAGTAGCCAAATGCTGAGACGTAGGGATAAGGAAAAATGGCTGGTCTATTATTTATGGATACTGTGAACCATTTGGAACATTATTTTGCTTGATTGAAATGCGCACAATGCAAGCTACATTCTCGAGTAGCAATTTATGAGTGCCCCTACGAATCATCATTTAGCGTGTCTTTAGCGACATCATGTTGTATTGCCAGAATTTCACTATAACCGCCGGAAGGCGGCTTCTAAGAATAAACGATTATTTATTAATTAGTTTATTTACGTAGTTTTAAATACCGATGACTAATCCTTTTATATTCTAAAAAATTCTTTATTTAAAATAAATTTCTGTAATCCAGGGGTAATTAATTTAAACTTTAATTGCTTTTAATGCAAACCGCGTTGCATTTTATAGAAAATATTTACTTTTGTGTTTCAGTAAACAAAATTTATTAAAATTGACGTTTCCATATACTCGTTGACTGTAGTTTTTATGCTAAGTGCGTAGAGGAAGTACTATTCTATGTTATTTATACCAAATTAAAGCATTTTTATCAAAAATGTATCGATAATTAATAAGTGAAAATAAATGGCCCCGTATTTTATCTTAAAACGATCGATTTGCGTTCGCATTTAATGAGTTTTACGGTATCTTACAATCAATTATTTTTACATATACAGCTTACGTTATTTGCTACATATTTACAATATGCTTATATCATATTGGGTGATTATTTATACACGGGGAATTTGTTTGCCGCTTGTACTTCAATGAATAAAAGTACGCTTGTATTGTACAGGGCTAACCATAAATTTACGAAAATTTTTATTTTTCGAGATTATTTTATATTTTGGTGGGATTTATATCTAAAATTTGGGTTTCAATGACCTCTCGTAATTCCTTATTACGATAATATACATATATATATATATATATATATATATATACGTATGTGTATATATATATATATATAAATATAAATGTAACAGAATCATGAAAAAATGAAAATTTTCATAAATTCGTAGTTACGCACTGTATAATACAAGCGTACTTTTATTCATGGAGGTACAGCGGAAAATCAAATTGCCCGTGTATAAATAATCACCCTGTATAATAGAAGCATATTGTAAATACATAGCAAGTAACGTAAGTTCTATATGTAAAAATAATAAATTGTATGATACTGTAACACGCATTTAATGCGAACGCAAATCGATCGTTTTAAGATAAATACTAAGACATTTATTTTCACTTATTAATTATCAATATATTCTTGATATAAATGCTTTTGACTTGCTGTAAATAGCACAGAATAGTACTAGCTTTATGCATTTAGTATAAAAAACTACAATCTTTTTAAAAGACCCCAATTCTAACCTTAATAGGTGTATTAAAAACAAGTTTTGATGTTAAAAGCAAATAGGTCTATAAAATGTAACCCCTTTTGCATTAAGAAGCAATTAAAGTTTAAATTAATTGCCCTGTGGATTACAGAAATTTATTTTAAATAAAGAATTTTCTAGAATATTAAGCATATAAAGAGATGAGTCATCAGTATTTAGAACTACGTAAATATCTAATGAAAAATTTATTCCGAGAAGCGGCCGGAACACGAAAAACCTACAAAGTCTAAGAAATATCCGATAAAATTGATTATCTATCGCATTAGTATGCGACGCCACAATAATCGTATATGTGTTAAACAATGACAAACAGCACACTTCACAAATAAGTGGAACGAGATTACGAGGCGGTAAACGCCGCGATTTTAGAAGGTAATGAGTTTTTTGCAAAATCTTGCATCATAATGTTTCATACACATTCTAGTAGGTTCTAATAAATGTATAGCTTGTATATATAAGGAAGCGTTTATTAATTAAAGGATTAGTTCTTTTCGATTTATTCGATTCTTAAATTTGATCGCGAAATGTTATTCTGATTTAAGTCGCAAGCTGTTGCTTTGCGAAAATGATATTTGAAGTATGCAACGAGCATACTGTAATTTAATAATGACGCTGTTACAATGAATATAGAAGTGAGATTTTAAATGCAAATTACATTAAAAAAGAAATGGAAATTATTAATTACAAAAGGAAAAATTCTTTAAAAAAACGCTATTTTAACAATTTTATTAAATAATCGAAAGGGTAATTTAACCAAAAATGTACTTTGGTAACTACTGTTTGAAATGAGGATTTTAAATTTGGAAAATCTTGTACGCTGATTTGACGTCAATTTAATAAGAAGGTATTTACTTACGAGGAGCGTTTTTGTGGATTTTGCAAGTGTTACTTTTAGATTTATTTTTAACTGATATTGGAGTATTTGTATTTAATAATAAGTGTTAGTCATATAATATTTTATTTAGTAGAGAAATTTTTTACCAAAAAGTTTGTGTTTTGAATTCGAAACACTCTGACCTTTTAATAAACCTTACAAACCTTACATGCGTGGCAATAAACATAACCAGTTAAACTATTTATAAAAAAAGGCATTTAGTTCTGTAAATTTAAAATAAGGTAAGGAACAATTTGTTTATAATAGGTACTTCTTAGAAATTACTTTATGTTTGAAAAAAACTATGATGTATGAGAGAAAATATTTTATACTGTATAAATGCTTTGTGATATTGCTGTTTTTTTCATTTTGAAAGACTCCGTCAATTCCGTTGAGTTAGCCAAGCAAAGTTAGAAAGGAAGGTAAGTAAACAATTTCAAGTTTTACAAATTTCTGTATCTGCATCACAGCACCTTTTTAGTGACGTTTACAGCGCGGATCTTACCATATCACTCTTTTAGTAACGCTCCATCGCGGGCCTTACCACAGCTCTCTTTTAGTGACGCTCACAACGCAAGGCCATTTTTATATCACTTTTAAGCGGCGCACCAACGTGCGGTCCTTTTCACAGCAATATATATGAGAAAAAGACGCAATCTTTGTATAAAACTATGTTTTATGTTAATTACATGGATGGATAATTCACTCATTTCATTTATTCAGTATCTATGTAAAAAATTAATAGGAAATAGTCGTTTATTTTTATAGAAATTTGCATTAATTTTCAATATGAAATGTTACAAAAAAAAAAGTCGCGTACTTGCTAGTTATTCCATTCAGTAAAAGCCAAATTTGTGATTCAAATTAGATCAAGTTTTCTATTTATGAAGGAAATATGTGGAAAAATTAATAACTAAAATGATTGGAATTTACGCATGGTACAGGACCCGACGAATCAGATATTTTATTATCAACTAAAACGTTTATTATTGATTTGAATTACGTGACTTGTATCAAGTTCATTGTTTGGATAATATAGCGGATTTTCTGAAGACATTACTGTTTATAGTTTGAATGAAAGGTTTTATATATATACATATATATATATATATATATATATATATATATATATATATATATATAACAATTATTAAGATGAAATAATAACTTAGACTTTTATGCAAAGCCCAAATGATCCTTTCAAATCGAGCTAGTAATTGAAAGAAGGAAAATATAAGATCTTGGACAGGATTTGAACCTGCATCTCAGTTTTGCCGGAACTGTGCGTTAACCAATTACGCCACCGAGACCGATGACTATAATTGAGAAATTTACAAATCTAAATCGTGTACAGAACCATATATAAACCTAACTTTCAATTAGGTTTAGCATTTTTGTCAATCATATCTGATATTGTCAAGTTTTTGACTTTTGTCAGATTTAGATAGACGCTCAATATTACGGCTATAAGCCAAGTATTAATACATAAATATTTTAGGTAGTTTTTTTACACAAGATAAGTTGATAAATACTAACGTATTACAATTATTAAATTGAAATAAAAACTTAGACTTTTATGCAAAGCCCAAATGATCATTTCAAATCGAGCTAGGTCATACTTTTGACATTCCACGCTCCGACTCGCAAAATGTTCCCGACTCTTTTTCTAAACTTTGCGATCATATTCTCCGAAGTAGTCTCCTCCCGGAGATGCGAATGGGGGACTATTTTAACTTCGTTATCGTTTACTCCAAAGGATGCCGTCATCTTAATTACAATTTAAGTACGTTGTGTACTTGGGAGGTAATGTGGTGGTTTCTCGTTACCTTCCACATCGCAATAGTGTGTCATAGAATGACATACCGACTCCTATGGTCTATGCTAATCTAAGAACCGAATGAGCTGCTGCCCCCTTTCGGGGACCTGTCTTAGTTTAGTTCCTGACTAAAGACCACACTAATTTGGTTGAACACCTAGTTTGGCTCTATAGATCACTGGAATGCGCAAGCCATTCCACCCACACTTGAACATTTTGTGCGGTTATTTTGTGCTTGAGTGATTTGACATATTGGGGGTGTATTTTATGACCATAAAAACTCATTTGATGGGGTATATGTAAAGGAGAATTGGTATTTATTATTTAAAAGTGTTAATAAATGACATAAAAATTTTGATGTAAGTAGTAAACGGGTCTTTAAGATTGTTTTAAACAAAGATGCGATGTATTTAGGCATTTAGAGTAACTGGGTTTATACTGAGCTCACCATAGACCAGAATAAAAGTCAATTTAGGGTTTCACAACGAGCCCATCTTCTCGTATAAAATAAAACTGTTGAAATAAATAGAAATCATGAAATTTTAAAAGGTTTAAAGATTGAGATTGTAACATTTTATGAAGCTGTATATACAAATGTGTAAATATTTTTTTGGTAATGAAACTTTTTAATATGTATGAATAAAAAAGTTGTATGTCTCGTTGCATTATTTGAGTGATAGTTTTATTTGACTATATGTGAGAAAGAGTGAACTTAGGATAGTAAGTATCTAAGAAGAAGCTGATTTTGGAGCTAGCCGGGGTGTACAGAAATAAGGAGGCGTTCCAGAGGTATTGGAAGATTTTTTTTTAAATTTTTTTTAGAGAATTTTATGACGGCCCCACAACGCTTGGACTCGAAGGCGATTCCGATATCTCTAGAAATCCACTGCAATATATATATATATATATATATATATATATATATATATATATATGTGTATATATAGACACATCTTTTCGGGTCAATAATGTAAACTGTTCTTCACTCAAATGAGTAAATTTGGTTTTTAATAGCGAAAATGCATTCATGTAAGATCTTATGATTAATAAAGATGAGCTGTTAAAGCAGAAGCTTCAATGAATCTGTAGTTGACCAAGTTCTCAGGAATATTTCTTGTTAATGAAATATATTTGCTTTAGTTACTAGGAATGCTTCTATTCGATTATCCAAATCAACATGATGCCTTTAATTATAAAATAACTGTCTCAGATTATGAAACACTACCGGAATTGTATGAGAATCTTGATACTAAATATTACAATTCTCGTGTACTGGCCTTCTGTAGTTGGTAGGCAATAATTGGTTGTGATCGCGAACCTTTTTATTTTTTACACTAAACGGTTTTTTACAAATATTGCAATGCGTTGCACTTGCAAAGTAATTTTTTTGTCTAAATGTCAATGGAGCTATATCTTATGAACACATACAAGGCTTCTTCTTCTTCTTTGGGCCACTGAAAAAAGCGTTAAAAAGTAATCGTTTTCAGTCGGACGAAGACGTACAAAACGCCGTGAAAGAATTCTTCAAGTAGCAGCCACAAGATTTCTTTAGGCAGGGTATACATAGGTTGACGAAACAATGGGATATGTGCCTTAATCGTAGTGGTAATTATTTGTAAATTTAGTTGTCAATAAATTTTTCCTGAACCAAAGATAGGTTTTAATTGAACAAGCTTCGTAAATACAGTTTCAACTTATTCGACAAATTGTTGAAGCTCTATGGTGAACCACTTTACAGTTTACCCCTCGACATGGCCGATACATCGACAACGAATTATTATAGGCACATTTCCCGTATTATCCGACACTATACGGTACATGTTCTTGATATTTCTTCTCATTTCCAATAGGCTTCAGTAAATCCGTCGGGTGACAGGAAAAGTCACCAAGTGTTATTTTCAAACAAAAGAGATAATCAAGAATTAATTAGAGTTTTGAGAGATAAATCCAGTTAGAAAGCAATTAAATGCAAAATCAAATGTAATTATGAAAAATATTTTACTCTTTACATGCGTATTTAATTTTTTTATATTATAATACATGGTATTTATTAAAGAAAAGTTAGTTAATGATTTTTATCAGCCGTAAAGAAACACGCATGAAGTAAAATAATGAAAATTACGTTTAAAGTCAAACATTTTTATTATTGTTTAATGTTTACTAAGCTACATTGATAAAAATAATCTACACTACACATTTATTTTAATTCATTAATCAAATCATTCATCATCATTTTCTTCACTTTCCTCGTCATAGTTTGGTTCTGGTGAGCAATCTTTAGTAAGCATCTTCTTGGTGGGTAAATTAGTATACCACATAACTACTTCTTCTGGTATATGTCCAGCATTTACTAGTTTAAGTAGGTTTTTCTTTTTCTGTTGGGATATAGGAATTAAATTTTGATAATCAGGTTTTTAGCTTTACGAGAGTAGTTCTTGGGCGACCCTTCCTAGCGACATAAATCTTTTTATAGTCTGATGTATAGTCATATCTATAAAATAAAGTTGCAGCGTGTTCTTTTTCACATTTCATACTTTTTATTTTAAGCCACGAAACTGTTTCACCATTCTCATCTATGTTCCGGTTTTTAATAGTAAAGCATAGAAATCATATAAGTCATTGAATTTGAGAAGATGAACCTGGTAAGCCCCTTTTGTTCTATGTTTGTGTTTTTTTGGTGTTCAGGCAGATTTAAATATGTCTACCTAGTCCTTCATTGATAAAAGCCGATTTATATTTAATAGCCGATTTATATTTCTTAGCCGATTCACTTGCCGAATGCATAGAATAACATTCCATGTGTGAGTGGCCTGATTGCAAAAACTTAAGCTCTACTGTTTTTAAAGTACTTAGGTTTTGAACAGCATAGAGCAATATAGCAGCTACGTTTTCATTCCTATTTTGCCCCTCACAGGTGTCAGAAAACAGTGAAATTTCTGATACTGTGGTAGGAAGAGATTTTAAAAAGTTATACAAAATCGATCCTATTTCATTACTTCCTCTTTCGCCATGTAATTCGTTCCACGTATAACATTGAGCGGATTCTCCATCTCCAACATATATGGCTAAGCTGTATACACAAATTTTTCTTAAATAATAAAATAAAGATACAGTAGAATGCGGCAATTGCAGTACACTTTGCAAATCAAAAGTGGCTGTAATAAATGTTTAAACATTTTGCATCTTACTTTATCATTGTCTTTAGCTTCATTACATTGGTTTTTTCTAATTAAGTGAAAGGTATACTCAGTCTCCAACTTACTTTTATCAATAGTAGAGACTTGATCGTATTTGGCTCATGTAGCACAAAGATCTTTTTTAAGCTTAAAAAACGAAAAATTATAATTATTACACAATATTCGACGATAAGTTTTTTCACTCACTGAATCAATATTATTTGTTTGGCAAAAATCATTTTTATACAAGGAATACATTTTTGCAATCGATAGGTTGCTATCTAAGCATAATTTCTTAAAAATTGACAAACGTAGTGAGATTCCAAAACCGGAAAACTTTCAATATGCTGGTTTACTATCCCTAGGCCAATGTCAGATGTTTTGTTTCCGGGTGTTTTTTTCCTCGTTTATCTTCTCCTGAGACGCAGCCAACAGAACTTATATTTTTGATCGCTGTGCTAATGGGACCGTTTGAAATACATAAAAAAATTGAGCACATACCCTGTGCTTGCCACTGCTATTTATCAAGAAATAAGTGATTGAAACCCTGCAAGCCGTTTGACTCATTTCAAGTACCTTTCGACGTTTCGGTTGATCTACTTGAACAAGTTTTAAAATAAAATTCTTTTGCCTACTGTAATTTTTAAAATCCCAATAGGTTTTACAAATTGCAATTCTTTCTTCTTCTGTAAAGTTTGAACTACATTTAAATTTACATTTTGTACAATCAGTTGGTTTAGGAACCTTTGCGGGACAGCCTTTCTTTTTGTTTCTGTATGGTAGACATTGCGATCTTCGAAATTTGATAATGTATACCTTCCATTCAATAGTATTACACTTTCTTTTACGTGTTAATTGTTTGCCTTTTTGTTTTATTTCATAATCAGAGAAATCAATAATACCAGATGAATCGATTGCTATTACAGGCCATGCGAAGCATGCTTGATCTTCGTTTTTTACGTTAACACACGTCTACTTCCTTTTAATCTCTAGGGGCAACTCAGTGTACCAAGACCCTTGCATAGGATTATGTTGGTCCAAATTAACGATATTCTTCAAACTCTATCAGCTGTCACGCTTCTGGAAATCTTCTAATTCCATCATGATTGATTCCACAACATTTTCTTTAAAAGATCGATCTAAATCTGTGTCCCAGAAAATTACAGCATTAGACATCGTGAAATATTTATGCTCTTGCTTAAGCTTGGAAACAGATGCAATTTCAAACTCTCCACAGAGCGCTGTATTGACTTTGACTGCTTCATGTATTTTAGGAGCGTTCCGGAACCTACCCTTAAAAAGACTTTTATGCTAATTACTCGAATCCTAATGCGTCCTTTCAAATTTGAGACGGAATCCTCGCAATGCAGCCAGCTTATCGAAGTTTTCTTTTGCCTATTCCCTTCTTTATACGTGGAATTCCAATTCCGCATTCAACGAGACCTTCCATAATCAAAAGATCATGCCGCGAAGTTTTTATTAATCTAAGTAGAGCAGCAATGTGCTGCACAAAGTCGCCGAAGAAAAAAATGTTGACCGTTTAACGTTCTACAACGTAATGACGCATTATCTCACATACCAGTATATATATATATATATATATATATATATATATATATATATAGCTATTAAATAGACCAAATTATGAATAATTAAAAGAATAGTTTGCCCGGGCGGGTAAATCGATAAAGCGATACAGCAATACCGAATTCGATTTTTTAATTTTGTGGTTGACATGTCAGTGTCAGAACCGATATGTTGGGCGACATGTCGGCTCTTGGGCCGACATGTTATCACTAACATGTCGAATGCTCAAACAATCATGGATTGTAAAACGGCCGCGAATCTGATGGTATATAAGGGAATAGATTTTCCACATTGAGCTTAGTTGTACCACATTAAAAGATGTTGTATGCAAACAATAAATGCTACACCAAGAACTCTGTAAAAAAAGCCGTTAATAAAATTTTGCATGGTGTGACCAGTTTCTACATCGCTAATAAGAAATATAAAATACCTAAAACAACGCTGCACGACTATCTCAAAATCGAGAAGAAATCACAGATCGCCTATTCTGTTCCTAAGACTATTGACTCGGAAATTATTTAGAAACCAGAAAATAAAATACCCGTACAGAATTTTAATAAACTCACCACTTTCAGTGTCGGCTAAGTTGGGAAACATGGACCTCTGTTCTCATCTAACATACGAGCTATGTTCGCAGGACTATAGAGTTGTGGAAAACCAATGCTCTAGTAGCTCTAATTTTATATATGAATGGACATTATAAAATATATATGAGTTTTTAAAGGCCTGTGCCAACCTAAATATGAGCTGCTAAGGAATGTATTTTCATATTTAAAGGAAGAAATTGGCAACTACGAATGACTACAATGATCTATCAGAACCTGCAGATACCAAGGATGATTTGATTATAGTGTTTGATGGTATTTCCGTGCACGAACAAAGCGAAATCACGCAATTTTTTTCATTTGGTTGACATAAGAGCATAGATTTTTTTCTGTCTATGTCAAACTTATGCTAGCGCTTTAAAACATCGACTTAGGGACAACACTAGCATTATAGCATTATGGCAGCAGACTAATCTAATCTTCGACGTATATTTTCAAACCGTATAAACGGTGATATGTCATATCCAAGATTTAAAGACGTGTTTGAAGTATTGGAATGGAGATGATTCAAATCATAGTTTTATAACAATAGTGAAGGATTTCGATATTGATAATGGGCGTTATAGGAAGCATTTCGACGAGTATTTAAATAATGGTAAAGACGCAAATAGTTAGTTGTAGTCCAGGGTGGCAGAATTTTGTCGTTTGGAAAGCAGTAGCCTTTAGAAGATGTAACAGTCAAAAGGGCAAGATTTTTAATCTTTGTACACCATACTGTTGTTGAGGACATGATTGAATACTAAATTGGATAAGAACGCCAACTTTCACATACTGTAGCGTGAAGCCGATGATTACCAAAGATATCTCCAATACTACCGAAGGGTCATAAAGGATTCGTTTGTGCTTGCAAAGAAACGTATATGTTGTGTTGTATATAGAATTTTAAGGCATGGGAAAAGTGTTGAAAACATGAAGAAAGAGAAAGAATGAGCGAGAGAGAGCGAGTGAGAGAGAGATAGTGGGAGGGCGGGAGGGAGGGAGGGAGGGAGGAGGGGAGAGAGAGTGAGAGAGAGAGAGAGGGAGAATAAAGGCACGCTTGGACCAGTAAACATAGTCCAGTTATACATATTGTATTAAATTCATTAACATGTTATAACTTTTTCTGGAAATTTTATCTTGATGTCAGAGATGTTGATCCACTAAATATTTATTATAAAATGTTTGGTGGAAGGTACATGTCTACTAAAAATCCCGCGATCATTCCCTCCAACAACGTAGTACTTTTCAAAAAGCTTCAGTCAGCTTGTTTTGATATTTTTTTAATTTTAATATTTTTAGTGTCAACGCTGATGTCTGTTTCTGGTACTCCACCATACAAGGGGCTTGAGAGAGCCTTCTGCATTAGAATGAAGTCGACACTAACGAAGCGAGGTTGTCATTTTAAAACATCAGGATACAGAGTAAGTAAACTTACACATATTTTAACACATTTTTCTCTTTAAACAGAAAATTTTTTGTTTGCTGGTTGTGATTTACCTAAGCATAAATTGCTATAGTGTTCTCAGTCCGCATTCTTAGCAACATTCAGTAGATTTAGATATTTTGCAAGATTTACATAGCATGGTACAGATCTTGTCGGTATCTAGTTGTTTTGCCACACTGAATTTGTTGATGGCATATAATGCCCTTGTCATACCGGAGTCTGTATTACATTTTTCCATAATTAGATCATCCCTAACTTGAAATTGTTGATTATCCCCTCAGAAAAGTTTTAAAAATTTAACTTCAAAACCTTTAAACGTTCTCAGTTCACTTTTTATTGTGCTAAAGCATATCTCTCGGCACTTCATTTTAACATTGATCTGACTATGTTCAATTTGGTTTGTTCATCCAAACTTCCCTGCGCCAGAGTTATGATATTATTTAAAAATAGCTTGAGATTTAATTTATTATCCTCATAAAACTTGTTATATTATTCTAAGTGGGGAACTACTTTGACTCCATATCATGGGTTCACCAAAATCAATATTTTTCATTCTATCCTCGAAGGTTTCTACCTTGTGTCCAAAATACGTCTTGAAATTTCCTAAGTCATTTTCAAATGTTTTAATTTTTCCATTCACCTCCTTCTCAAACGCTTTTTGATTAGACTTTATTTGTACGATGTCCTTTTTAACATCATTCACATTCTCTAAAATCCATACCACTTTAACTCTAATTTCAAATTTCATTTCTTAAATGATCTTATTAGTATCTTTTTAACCTAAGGTTAATTTATCACGCATCTCTCTAAATTTCCTTTCATTTTTATCGCTTTCTGATTTTAAACTTTCGCCAATCTTGCTAGATTCTCTCCAAGCTCCGCTCTCAACTTCTGAGTATTTTCATCAAATTTCTCATTCATTTCCTTTGAGCCTCTTTCATTTTTTTTCATTTAGTTCCTTTTTAACCTCACTCAAGCCTTTGATACTTTTTTCATGTTTTTCACTCATTTCCTTGATACTTTTTCATTTATTTCTTTCATATTCTCCCTCATTTCATTTATGCTTTTTCATTTCTTTCACCCGTTTTCTTCGGGTCTTGCATACTTTTATTTAAATCCAATAAAATAGCCATCATTTTATATACATGAGTATCTCCTACTTATCTCTGCTGTCTTTCTCCTGCTCGTCCCTTTTCGAATTTTTCAAATGGAGACTATCTAGAGATTCAATTCCCACATTTGGTTGTGAAGGGGGGGGGGAAGCAGCCTGTGACTACCAAGTTCCCCCAGCACTTGAACATTTACCGCTATAATATTTTTTCCAATATTTTTTTTGCACAGTCAACATTAGTTGCAGATATTTCACAAGTAACACCTGTAGTTGTTTATAATAATCATCAGATTTATCTGCGCTTATTTTTTCGTCATTAGGTTTTCCGTCTAAAAACTGGTTGGACACGTACCTGCACTTACTTATATTCTGAGCAAACCTACACAGTTCCCTGAAGTTCTCACACAGCCTGTATACAGCTCGGTTCCCCTTCTATTGTTTTCTAATTTTATGCTCTATTTCACCGAGATTCAGTGAAGGGGGTTAAGCAGCCTGTGGCTGCCAAGATCCCCAACACTTAGACATTTGCCGAATTAATAGTTTTCCAGTAAATCCTTTCCAACAATTAACATTATTCGAGAATATTGCCCAACCAATACTTGTAGTTGCTTATAATAATCATCATGTTAAAGTACAGTTACTTTCTTCGTCATTAAGTTATCTATCTTGGGACTGGTTGGATGCGTACCTCCTTTGATTTCTATTCTGAGCTAGCCTACACATTTCTCTGAAATTCCTACAGCCTACATCTTTCACTATCTGTGTACAGTAGTCTAACCTAGGTCTACCTCTACTTCTCTTTTTTCCTATCTCTGCTTCTATATATATATATATATATATATATATATATATATATATATATATATATATTCCCTCATGCCGTAGTATGTGGCCTATCATTTTATCTCTCCTATTTTTAACCGTTTTCCATATATTTATTTCTTCCTCTATCATTTTTAGTACCTTTTCGTTCTTAACTTTGGCTGTCCATGATATCTTGATCATACGTCTGTAGCACCACACTTCAAAGGCTTCTACTTTTTTCTTGTCCGCTTTTCCTAATGTCCAGACTTCACAGCCGTACAGTGCTGAGCTCCACACATATGTTTTAAGCAATCTTTTTCTTGTTTCTATGTTTGTGGTCTTTGAGCACAGTAGTTGCTTTTTCTTTTTAAATGTAGCACGACCTTGTGCTAATCTTTGTTTTATATCTTTGCGCTTTTCCCATCTTGCGTTATTTAGCTTCCTAGGTAGCAGAAATCTTTAAGCTCTTGTAAGTTCGTGTTACATGTTTGTATTCTTGTTTTTGATTTATTTTCCTCTCCTTTGCATACTAGTACTTTAGTTTTAGTTTTATTAATTTTCATACCGTATCTCTCTGTTAGAACCGTTTCCATTTCATTAAGAGCATCTTCCAACTTTTCCTTGCTAGCTGTTAATACCGCTATCTCATCTGCAAATCTAAGCATATCAATTTTTTGTCCCTGCATAATAATTCTAAATGTCTTCCTACAGTTGACAGCATTCATTACCTCTTCAATGTACAAGTTAAAAGTGAATGGGGATAGGGCATATCCCTGTCTCACCCTTTTCCTAATGTTTACTTCCCTACGTTCCTGCTCTAATTCTATTACTGCTGTTTGCTCTTTATATAAGCTATGTAATATTTCGTCTATCCTTATAACTCATTCCAATTTTTTTTAATATTTCAAACAAATATACAAAACTCTAATGTACAAGCGGCTTAATCGGTCATCAGGCTGGGACACCAATAATGGTGCTGTGGACTGAAGAGATTCTAAGTGAGCCTTTTGTTGGGCGTTGATAAGTGCTGTGGATTGAAGCGATAAAGAAGTGGTTCTAAATGAGCCTCAAATTGGACGTCGATGAAAATTGCCGTGGACTGATGATGCCCGTGGTTTAATTATTCTTTTAACTAACTTTCTTAAATATAAAACCACTGGAATCAGATATCAGATTTATAATAAGAAGAAATATTCTTTTGCAAACAATCTTTCAAATACTAATTACTACATCCACAACAACCTTTCTCTTACAATTATTTTCATCTAACATTTGGTAAAATAACTTTTTCTCAACATAGACTTTAAATATAAAAAAAGAGAGTCCAAAATTGTCACAACGGCACAATATCTTAAATTTAACAAAAAAGGTATAACTTCTTATTTACTTATACTAAAAATAGAGTTCAAAACCTCTTGTATAATTAGGATGAGTACACTCTAATCTTAATTTCATTCACTAATAACTCCGTAATGAAATATTATTATGTACTAAATTTGTGAAGCTAACTAAATATCCATACTTTTATAATGGGACTTAAACGTATCTGATCAGTTAGATTTAATAATATTTATTTTATGTACTGGCAAAACCTCACCGAAGACTGCCGCTATTCAAATCAAATTATCGACTTGAATATTTACAACCTACACAAAGACTTGCATACAAAATGTTTCTTAACTTAACCAATTAATAGATATATACGTTTTTAAAATGTTAAATAATATTACGCCTTTCCATGCAAATTACTTCATAAAAGTTGTAATAAACCATTTTCATTACATGTGCTTAATTTCAATTAATTTTTAATTCTTTATTCCATTTTTAAAACATTGTAATTGCCTACTCCTTTCTGAGTAGCAATGAACTGTCAATTAAAATCGTCTGTCTACTATAATAACGTCACTACTAGGTACTACTTAATATCAAATTAGAATGGTGATATTTGAATAGCAACTTATCAACTGACTTCATTCACACCGTTTATTGGATTTATAAGGGCAAACCTCTGGTGACGTCACATTTTGTATACCTAACCGAAAACCTGTTCTTTTACTAACGGTTTCGGGCATGAATATCGTTACGTTAACTATCGTACTTGTTTCAAGCGTCCGAAGTTGCGTGTCGAACCAATTTGCACTTCTCTGTTGGATGTCTGGTATTTAATAATCTGATCTGATCTGATCTGCCCCCTCCCCTACTATCCAAGAATTTTATAAGTTTTACGCCTCAGGGTTTATTGCATACTACTATCATTCTCACTGATTGTGCGTCTGAATTATCCTATTTTTGATGTTGTCAGTCTGCCGGTGTGAACCGTCATTCATTCCCATGATTGTGCGTTATAATACTGATGGCTACGTCATTGGTTTCGTTTTCACCACATTGTTGTGGCTGTTTTTATGAGCGTGTGGTTTTTGGGGTGTATCGTGCCTGTGTGAATTCGTAGAAATAACTTATTATGAACGTTTATTTCCCGATTCCTATCTGTAATTTTTTGAATATAATACACAGGGGATGTTCCTTGCCGTTTGTATTTAATGCATAGGGTGTTTTTCTATTGTAATTCTTCATTCTAGTTTAATATTACATTGAAATTGCATGGTATTAAATGTAAACTACCAAAGCTTATAAATTTTTCAGTGTGCTTTCATGATAAGAGCTTATTTGACTCACCAAACTTAATAAACTCATTTCCACTACTTAATGTTTGCTTAAGTAACGACTCAGCGTTACATCATGATTATATAGGTCCTGTAATATCAACAGAAACGACATTACAATCATAATCAGTGAAATATAGAACAGCTGAATGGATAATTAACGATCAACCTACCGGAGCAGTTATTGCAAACCCTCCAAAATAAAAATCAGAATAACGATTTTGCTGACTGTTATTAAAGAATTTTTTATTTGGTGTAAATTGATATTTAACTTAACTATAATTTTCTAAAAATGTTAAATGGAGAAAAGCAATATAGTGATTGGTTGCTTTATTCTAGATCAAAACATTGCACGTTTTGTGTACCTAACCATTATTTCTCCAAAAGAAAAAAATTTTTTCTGCAACTACAGAACTTGATTGGAAAATGCAAATGCCAAACTAAAACAAAAAAGGTATCCCAGAATTATAGATCAACGTTATGTGTCATTTTCAATGAGTAAATGGTTATTTGTATAGATTTTTCCTTACAAGTACGATACGAAGGAGAATCTAATACTGAATGAGAAAATATAAGTAGCACGTGTTTCGAAGAAAGTAGCTTAGTAACGAAATACGCTTTAGAATTTATGATAAGTAAAGAAGAATAACAGTAAACTGTTACGTATCCTTGCTTCGTTTCAGTTTTGTTAATATTGAATAGCTAGGTGGTTGAATACATTTCATTTTTGATACAATATAACCTAACCTTAGTTTATATTTAATTGACTAATTTTGATGCATACGAATACGGTTGATGACGCAAATGCATTCTTTCGTAATTTTTACTATAGGAGACAGTTTTCGGAACACCTCCAATTACTAAAATCATATAAATTCGTTTAGCAGGTGTAAATATTAAGTCTATTTGACACTTAAATAACAAATTTATTTCACCAAGTGATGCAACAACCTACATTTAATGAAATATTAATATGATATTATACAGCTGGTCATAAACTCACATCTACTTACTTGGTAAAATACTGATTTTAAAGAAAACTACTGTGAGTTTGTAAAAATTGTACATAACATGAACAGTTTCATATTTAGGTATAGGGTACGCTATAGTAGTTAGATACAGAATTTAAATGACAATATGCTTAGTAAGTAAAATACAGAGAGTTTGATTAAAATAATAACGTTGATCGCGTATGCATATACCCATGAAAGAAAATAATATGTTTAACACCCTGTACAACGTTCAAGAGTACTAAATAAATACTATAACCAACTGGACAAATATCCAACTACTTTAGGTTACAACGATTTTTTTTAAATAATTTGTTTTGGAAATTACACACATTTTTAAAACCATCACATTGCCACATGTCGAAAATCGAAATATCTCTAAAATCGTAATACATAGGCATAGACATTCATAATAAAACTTGATCTTATTTGGTGCGTAGAATTCTAAATTACAACTAAATATAAATTATTGCATAAGAAAGAACATAACTTTGATGTGCTACACTTTCTTGAGACACACTGTATACTAAAAAGTATTTTTAAATTGCATTCACTATTGCCGTTCCGAATGGACCTGTATCTTGAGAATGTTCTAGATTACTAGAACGGATAGAATAGCTTGCGAGTTCTAGTGATCTAAAGAATCGAATTACAAGTTTAATCATTAATGGGGGGTCTTTAGTGAGACAGGTCACCGAAAGAGGGAACAGCTGTTTCGGTACTTAGAGTGGCAGAGACCATAGGGGTCGGTATGGAATTCTAAGACACCACTGCGATGTGAAAGGCAAAAGGAAACCACCACATTACCTCCCAAGCACACAGCGTACTTAAATTGTTATTTAAGATGATGGCATCGCCTGGAGTAAAAAATTCCAGAGTTAAAATAGACCCCATTCCGATCTCCGGAAAATCTTCGAAGGATGTGATCGGAAAGTTTAGAAAAAAGTCGGAAACATTTTGCGAGTCGGAGCGTGGTATGTCAAAAGTATGAAGCAAGTAAGCAAGCTAGAGAACTTGAAAATTAAAATGGATAGGTTAGCATTGGACATAGTAGGGATCGACGAAGTTCAGTGGTCAGAGGCGGGGGATTTTTGGAGTAGAGACTTTAGGGTAATTCATACAGGATCAGAGGAAGGAAGTTCGGGTGTGAGGATGGTTATGCGAAATGAGTTAGGACATTGTGTAGAAAACTGCTTACAAAAGAACAAAAAAGTACTCATGGTTAGTTTAGAATCTAAACCGGTAAATACAGTAATAATACAAGTATATATGTCCACCTCTAGCTACAGTGACAAAGAGGTAGAAGCGATCTACAAAGATATCATAGACATACTAAAATACGTAAAAGTACATGAAAATTTAATAATTACGGAGGGATTTTAATGCAGTGGTAGGTGAGGGCTGGAAAATAACGGTAGTACATTTATTTGGTTTAGGTACGCGAAACGACCGGTGATATAGGCTGGCAGAATTTTGCAACAAAAGCAATTTAACCATCACAAACAAATTATTCTACCGTCATGCTAGAAGACGATGCACGTGGAAGATTTAAAAAAAGGAACTAAAAAAGACAATTTGACTTTGAGAAACTAAAAATCAAGATATCCACGAAAAATTTGAAAGAAAAAGTCAAATGAATTGCTGAAAGATATCGGAAAATTTTCTTATACTTAGGAAGTAGAAACAAAATAGAATACCATTAAATCCAGCCTATACATGGCGGCCAGATATATTCTGAGGAATACACAAAAAGAAAATAAGAAACACTAGATAACAAAGCATTTCCTGAATTTAATAGAAGAAAGACGAAAATACAAAAACAGACCAGACGAAGCAGGAAAGCAGAGATACAAAGCCATAAACTAGGAAATTATTCGAGAAAGCAGGAAAGCTAAAGAACAATTGATTGATGAAAACTGCAAAGAGGTACAAACAAAGATGGAAATCTGAAAACATACGAAGAATACAAACTAATTAACATAAATTTTAGGGATATAAAACCGTATAGCAAAAATATAGGGGGCGCGAAAAGAGGCATTATTATAGAAAATGAAGCGAAAGTGGTTACATGGCAAGAATATATAGGAAATTTGTATGTAGGAGAGGAATTAGCAGCACTAGAACAGGAATCAGACATTGAAAAGGATTTCTTGGAATATCCTATATTTAGAGTTAAGTTTGAATTCGCATTGAAGGGTCTTAAAAATGGTAAGACATCGGGTATAGATAAAGAATAAGCAGAAACTCCAAAAGCCGCTGGACAAGCAGTAACACAACGTCTCTTCTCACTTGTAAGCTATATGCATGAAGCAGGCGAGATACCCAAAGATTTCAAACGTAACCACTATACCAAAAAGGAGAGGCCCTGATAGATTTGAAAATTTTCGAACAATAAGTTTGACACCAGCGTTGCAAGCATATTAACTAAAATTGTACAAAAACGGATGAAAAAACGGAGTGAAAAAATATTAGGAAAAAATTAATTTGGGTTTAAGCGAAACAGGGGAACACCGGAAGCCATTTTAGCTCTGAGGGTAATAATGGAGAAGACGATAGAAAAGCAGAAAGCGTGTATATAGGGTTTATAGATCTGAAAAGGCACTCGACAATGTAAAATGAAAAAAAATGTTCGAAATATCCTAAAATAGTGGAATGAGTTTTAGGTATAGAAGGATAGTACATAGCTTATACAAAGAGCAAACAGCGGTGATAGAATTAGAGCATGAACGTAGGGAAGTAGATATTTGGAAAGGGGTGAGACAAAGATATACCCTATCCCTGTTAAATTTTAACTTGTACATCGAAGAAGCAATGAATACTGGAAAATGCAGGAAGATATTTAAAATTATTTTACAGGGACAAAAGATTGATATGCCTAGATTTGTAGATCGAATGGCGGTATTAGCATTTAGCAAAGAAGAGTTAGAAGCTGCTCTTAATGAAATAGAAACAGTTATAATAGAGAGATGCAGTATGAAAATTAACAAAAATAGCACTATAGTACTAGTATGCAAAATAGGGGGAAATAAATCAAAAACTAGAATACAAATAGGAAATGAGAACTTACTAGAGGTTAAGTATTTCTGTTACCTAGGAAGCCAAATAACGCAAGATGGGAAAAGCGCAAAAGTTTTCAAACAAAGATTAGCACAAGATCGAGCTACATTTAACAAGAAAAAGCAACACTGTGTTCAAAGACACAACATAGAAACCAGGGAAAGATTGCTTGTAGCATATTTGTGGAGTACAGCACTGTACGGCTGTGAGATTTGGACACTAGGAGAAGCGGACAGGGAAAAGAGAGAAGAAATGTGGTGCTACAGACGTATGTTGAAGATATCATGAACAGACAAAGTTAAGAACAAAGATATTCTAGAAATGATAGCGTTAGGAAGAAATATATGGAAAGCAGTAAAAAATAGGAGAGAAAGAATGATAGGTCACATACTAAGGCATGACGAAATAGTGAGAAATAATTTCGAAGCAGAGATATGAAAAAAGAGAAGTAAAAATAGACTTAGGTTAAACTATTGCACACAGATAGTCAAAGATGTAGACCGTGGAAATTTCAGGGAAATATATAGGTTAACTCAGAATAAAAATCAATAAAAGTATGCGTCCAACCAGTTCCAAGACGGAAAACTTAATGACAAAAAAAAATAATTGTACTTAAACCTTATAATTATTATAAGCAACTATAGGTGCTGGTTTTGCAATATTCTCAACTAATGTTAATTGCGCTAAAGTATTTACTGGAAAACTATTAATTTGGGAAATGTTTAAGTGTTGAGGGATCTTGATAGCCATAGGTTGCTTAGTCCCCTTCACATACCACTGAATTTCAGTGAAATAGAGTATATCTTTAGAAAACAACAGAATGGGAACCGAGGTGTAACTAGGCTGTGGAAATTTCAGGAAAATGTGTAGGTTAGCTCAGAATAGAAATCAGTTCCAAGACGGAAAACCTAATGACGAAAAGAATAATTGCACTTAAACCAGATTATTATAAGGAAATACAGGTGTTGGTTTTGCAATATTTTCAACTAATGTTGATTATGCAAAAGCATTTATTAGAGAACTTTTAATTTGGCAATTGTTCAAGTGTTGGGGATCTTGGTAGCCACATGTTGCTTAATCCCCTTCACGTACCACAGAATATCGGTGAAATAGTGTACATATTTATAAAATAATAGAAGGGAAACCGAGCAGTATCTAACAAGAGAAAGTAGGGGCTATGTTCGAAGACAACAAACATAGAAACAAGGAAAAAATTGTTGGAAGCATATGTGTTGAGCACTGCACACTACGGCTATGAAATAGGGACAGTAGAAAAAGCAGGCAGGAAATGGTAAAGCCTTTTGAAATGTTGTACATCAGATATATGATGATGGACAGTCAAAGTTAATGTCAAGACGTTCTAGAAATAGTAGGGAAAGAAAGATATCTATAGAAAACAAAAAAAAAAGGAGAAATAGATGGGCAGGATACGTTCTTAGGCATTCTTTGGAGAAATGTGTAGGCTAGCTCAGAATAAGAAACAATAGAGGTACGCGTACCAGTTCCAGGACTGAAGACTTAATATTGAGCCCCTATTGATTCATACAACGTTACGTTAAAAAAAATTTTTAATTGTACCGTTTCGACGTAAGAGTGCTCCGTGGTACACCATGTGTAATGAGCTTAATAAACTGACTTTTATAAAAAACGCAACACAGAAGTTGTTGATCGATTTTAATAAAATTATCAGAACATTACTATTTTGATGAAATTAGGTAAAGATTAAAATTTAAATAAAATGTAGACATTCTTTCTTTTTAGCTTCATTTCTTTGTTGTCACTTAGTATCAATTAATTGTAAACAAACTATTGGTGTGTAATAATCGTCAAGTTTTCGATTAGTTTGTTCACTATTGCTTTGTGAAAATTTAAGAATGCGAGAAGTTCGCCAACGTGCAAATTATCGGCAACTAAATGGTTTTGAACGTGGCCGTATTATTGGTATGAGAGATGCGGAACATTGCTTTAGAGATATTGCTTACCATGTAAATCGAGATTTGGCAACGGTGGCAAGATGTTGGTCCAGATGGTTCGATGAAGAGGTTCAACAACACTGTCCTTAATCTGGACGTCCCCAGGTAACTACAGATCGTAGAGAACGCCGTATACGATTTTTGACCGCAAGAGACAGATTTTCAACAACTCGGTCAATTGCAATAGACTGGATGGAAGGTGCGGGACGCAAAATCGCAATATCATCTATTTATCGCCGAATAAAATCTTATGGACTGCGTTCGTACCGTTTATTTTTGTATCTTCATCTTAGTCCACTTTATCGTACCCGTAGACTAGAATGAGACAATGAAAGAACAAATTGATTTCAAGAATGGCATTGAATTGTGTTTAGTGGCGAGTCTCGATTTTGTTTGTGGGCTGACGGTCGTAGGAGAGTCAGGCGTAAGCACGGAAAACCCAATAGTGCAACATTTTTTGTGGAATACCACACATCACATACTCAAAAAATGATGATAGAGGGTGCAATATGTTATGATAGCAGAATACCTTTGGTCTTCATTGATGGCAACTTAAACGCAGCCAGTTACATTGCCACTGTGCTGGAACCTATTGCACTTCTATTTCTTCTGGGACTGGAAAATCCCATTTTCCAACAAGATAGCACACGCTCTCATACGACAAGGGTTACAATATGTTTACAAGAAGCTAACATTGTTGTTTCCCCATGGTCTTCTCGCTTGCCAGATTTCTCACCCATTGAGCATGTTTGGGATATGATCGCTAGAAAGCGAAGTGAATTACTACACCCACCAAACGACCTGCAGCAACTTCGACTTCGGATTCAGCAAGCGTGGCATGATATATCTCAGGAAAAATGGATCACTTCATTGACAATATGCCCCGCCGTTTAAACTAGTGCATAGCAAATCGTGGTGGAGCAACTCATTATTGAAAAAACTCTTTTATTTATGTTCTTTTGTTTTCAACTTTTAATCATATGTTTGTTTCATCATAATAAGTATTTTGTAAAATTTTATTAAAATCGATCAACAACTTCTGTGTGTTGGGATTTTTACGAAAGTCAGTATAGTGTAAACTGAAAACTTAATTTCCAGCGTGCTTTTTGTAAATTTTGAGTTTTATCAAGTATGTAGTATTTTTATTTCAACAATGATGTGCTATAAATAATGTTGAGATTCTGACTAAAGCAGAATTGTTCGGCACTACCAAAAGTGATATCACATAAAGATACCCTAAAATGGGGTGAATAGGATCACTTTTTAAGTTTTACAATAATTTTCAAATAGATGGTTTAAGATAAATAATTATTTTAAAATATTATTTTGAAAGTCTAAACTCCTATTTTCCAATCCGCATATTGGTATATTTTCTTAATGACCATTAATTAGTTAATTTTTTTAAGTTCTGTGATCCTATTGGTCCGACAGTTGGGATGAATAGGATCACACATATTAAATACACAACTTTAACCTAGAAACCCATATTTTGGACCACTAGGATAAGATTTTTACATTTTTTAAAATAAAAAGTACATAGTTTAGTGGGTGGAATTGAAAAATCTGTAAAAAATACAGTGGTATTTCGCATAAAACACTGTTTATTTAAAAAAGTGTAATGAAACATAAGTTTTTTAAGTGTACTAATTCTAAATTCTAATAGATACTAATTCTAAATAGGTACTACAATACTTTCTAAAATATAGGCAAAAAAAATAAAACTTGTAACATCATCCATAAACTATCTATTCAAGATGAGCCGCATCGATAATGAATCGATGCTATCCCCTATGGATTTTAACTGGCACAATTAGTCTTTCAATCTGTTGCTGACTTATCACAGAATGATCCTCAATGTCAGGAAATACAAAAAATACATCCTTCTTCCCGACGTGTATTCGCAAACATTTTATAGAGACTTCATTGTCAGTAACATTTTGAACGAGTGCAATAAATCTCCGGTCACGTCTGTTTGTTGTAAATCTCACTATTATAAAATTGTTTGTTTTAACTTCATATGGATTGAACTCGTAAGAAGGCTGATGTTCTGAAACATGATTTTCATTAACATGGGAAGTTGAGCAGGCAGCTTCAACGACAGTGTTAGTTTTATCTTCATATTTACTTTCATATGCACCTTCACTTTCAGCTTCAGCTTTATCTGCACTTTCACTTTCAGTTTCATCTTCACTTTCACTTTCTGCTTCATCTACACCTTCACTTTTATTGTTACTTTCCAGTTCCAGAATGGCACTCTTACGTGGTTCAACGATAATTTTTGATCTTTTTGTTCGAACAGATTTTATTTCATCTGTCCCTTTTAATTCTTTTAAAAGTTGGATCAGTGATTGATCTATGCTTTCATTTAATGCCTGTACACCTGTTGGTACATCTTCAGATGGTACCCTTTCTATCACCTTCGACGGTTTGAATGGTGATATTCCACATTTCTTAAACCCAGCCTTTATGTTTTCAGCAGATTTTATCTCTATATCACGTAAAAGTCAAGATAAAAGTCGTGGAAACACATCCTTAGGCACACTTTCTCGTTTCCCAGGACCCAGTTTCCAATTTGTTAATATTTTCCTCCAGCTCTGTTTTAGCGGTCTAAAAATGCCACATCATGTGGTTGTGTAAGATGTGTTGAGTTTGCGGGCAAAAATGCCATTCTAATTCCGTTTTCCTCACATAGTCTAACGGAATCCACAGATAGGTGCGTAGATCGGTTTTTCCACAATCAAAACTTTTGTTCCAGTAAATTTAAAAGGATAAGGAATTATTACTGTCGCAATCCAGTCATCAAAGCATTCACTGTCAAACCAACCTGACAGACTTCGATTGAAACGTGTTCCTTTTGGAGCATTCTCCATCCACGTATTATACAAGTGTTTTGCCTTGTATACAACATATGTAGGCAACAGGTCTCCGCCAGCAGCAGCTGCAAACATGATCGAAGTTGCTGATTTAGAGTTGTTCATTACTCTTTCCGGGTACTTACAGCCCCTTTTTACAATAACTTTGTGACGACCATGATCATCAGCAAGGTTTGGTTCATCAAAGTTCACAATATTAGTTTTCGGCATACCATCGATTTCCTTTTTTTAAGTTTTCAAAATATTCTTGAAGAATTTTACGAGAAACTGCAGCGCGAACTCTTTTTATATTTTGATATAATCTTAAACTTAAATTCTCTTTATGCCGTTTCAAAAACTGACAGTAAATTCAAATCCTGGCAAATTATTTTTGAAAGCCTTTATTGTTTTTCCTCGCCGGTCAATAAAGCCTTTGATAAAAAGCCTTAATGTCATACGATCAAATGGATAACCCCAATCAGCGCAAAGTATTGTACTGTCCGCCCCAACTTATTTTGTGATTTATATTTTTATTTATTTTCACGAAGCCACGAATTTTTTTTAGTTTCTAAATATTGTCTGTTAACTTTGACGTTTCGCCTTCTATTTTTGTTAGTTTTGGTTCGCGCCCCCTTGCTATTTTTAAACCACGGCTACCTCCAATGAGTACTCTTATTTTAGGGCTCTGACTTAGACCTCCGCTAGGGATGGACTCGGGCTCGGGCTTTCGGGCCGGCCCGGCCCGAGACCGGCCCGATTTCGGGCCCGAATCCGGGCCGGGCCGTTTACTACTTTATTCGGGCCGGGAGACTTTATTCTATAGAGATTATTGGAATTCGTGAATTTATATTAATGTTTTTCCATGTTTTTCCCTGTCACCTTTACTTTTGACTTACAATGTGTGGTTATGTATCCTTTCACCTTTTTTATTTCGTGAATACGGTACAACAAATAAATAAATATCAAATACAAGCAAGTTATCAAAAATAGTGACTTACCTAAAATCTTGTCTCTGGGAAAGACTTTACAATAATTACTTACCTTAATTCGTCTCTCCGTGGATTTTACCAACCTGCTCACAACTTTGCCTCTTCGTGCCAGGCTTCCCCGGTACACAAATAACTCCTTTGCTTCCAATCCAAAATTTTTATTTAAACAAATAAATATTTTCGGTGCTCAACCTTTTACACCCAATACAACATAAACCATAACATTTCCCAATGGCTCAACTCAACACATACACACACACACACACACACACACACACACACACACACAATATATATATATATATATATATATATATATATATTCAAGAGTACAGCTGCATGCAAGTTAGGTGTAAGACAGGGTCTAATGGCCCTAATCGCGCTTGATGCAGTTTGTATCAAAACTTTATATCTCATAATGTATATTTAATTTAATAATAAAGACGTTTCAATTTAATGCAATTCCATATATATATATATATATATATATATATATATATATATATATATATATATATATATATATAATAAGTAGTTTTTACACAAGGTAAGTTGATAAACACTAACGTATTGCAATTAATACGATGAAATAATAACTTAGACTTTTTAAGTAAAGCTCAAATGATCATTTCAAATCGAGCTAGTAATTGAAAGAAAAAAAATATAAGGTCTTGGACAGGATTTGAACCTGCATCTCAGTTTTGCCTAAACTGTGCGTTTACCAATTACGCTACCAAGACCGATGGCTATAATTGGAAATTTACAAATCTAAATCGTGTACAAAACTATACATAAACCTAACTTTCAATTACGTTTAGCATTTATAGTTCTGTACACGATTTAGATTTGTAAATTTCCCAATTATAGCCATCGGTCTCGGTAGCGTAATTGGTAAACGCACAGTTCCGGCAAAACTGAGATGCAGGTTCAAATCCTGTCCAAGACCTTATATTTTCCTTCTTTATATATATATATATATATATATATATATATATATATATCTTTCACTTGCCTCTTTGGGCTTACAAACACTTATATATTTTAACAGTTCTATTTCTTCTACTGGAGTATACCATTTTAACACATAATAATTCTTTTTTGACCCCGTACCGAAATATACGACTATCTTAGGCAAAGCTCGAATTCAGAATCCCTTTTATAAAATTATCTGTCATTTTGTACATAACGACCACTTTTACTAAGACAACCCTGTGCCTTTTATTTTTATACTGGTAAAACAATTATTGTACAATAACTATACAATATTATATATACAAACTTGTCCGAGTTTACAACTACAATTAATAATTCCAATAACAATACCTGACAATAATGGATAACAACTATACAATAATAATAATACATAACAATAACAAATAACACGGAAATAAAACGTTTAAAATGCCAGTTACAATAATCTTTATACAATTTAGCCACTCCCAGCCAAAGATCGGTTTGTAACACAATTTCTAAAGTAGTTCCGAAATAAACCTTGCTTATACTTTTGGTACTCTTGTCATACCGCGTTCACATAGGTTCTAAACAATTTTTCCCCAGGTTCGAAACATCTCCCTTTTTGTTACATGCGTCTTTTACTCGGATATACTATCCATCACAAAGCCCCACTGATTTTAAGCAAAAATAATATTTTGACTGCATATTTACGAACGCTATCTGTCAAGGTTTGAAAAAATATTCTTTTTGATAAAAATCACAAATAAAAACATTTGAATTGCTATCTATACCTTTCAGCTCATTGATTCAGGTAATGTATACACCCTTGATTGTGGTAACCTTAGGCCTCAACATTCACGTATGGGTATAACTTAGTTACGTTAAAACACCCTCGAATATCGCCCTGGTCACTTACTACTTCGAAAGTATTTTCGTCCGCAAAACTCCGACTTATCGTATATGGCCCTTCAAATGGAAAAAGTAATTTCGCGCAAACTTTTGTTTCAGGGTTCGAAACTCTCAATCGCCTAATTACAACCCTATCTCCAATTTTAAAAATCGTTCGCCTTCGTATTTTACGACAAATTTTCTCTATATACCGGCGTTGCCTTTTTTCAATCACTTGCTTAGATCCCGTAATTAACTCCGTAATATCCTCAACTACTTCTGCATCCTTTCTAGGTCTACTTGGTTTGATCCCCATCATCAATGTAACCGGGCACACTCCCGTCACTGAGCTCGGTACATTATTTATGTGCACCTCTATCTGCGGTATGTCCTTTACCCAGCCTTGATGATGTTCCTGTGTCAAGCCTCTTAAAAATTTAACCAACTCCTGCACGTATCTTTCACAAGGATTCGCTTGCGGATGCCTGATGTTACAAAATGCTGTCCTAATTTCTTTCCTTCTCAAACCATCTATAAACCTACGATTATGAAAATACGTCGCATTGTCTGCTAATACCAGTTTTATTTTCCCAACACTTATCACGAACTCATTTATCGATGCTAACTCATGCTTAGTATTACATCTCCTACCTAGATATAATGTAACAAATTTCGTAAACACATCGACCATTACTAACACATGCTGAAATCCATACTGCCCTGGTACTAATCTACTCAAATAGTCCATCGCTGCCTCATCTAACGGATCTATCGTTTCTACACTTTTCGCTGTATTTTGACTCGTCATATTTTTCCCTTTTCCTAAAATATACACCTTACACCCCTTAACCTCGTTCTTAATCAAAGTCATATCATTCCGCATATAGAAAGCTTCTCGAAATATTAAAAATGTTTTTCTACTACCAATATGTCCGTACAATACATGAATCTGCCTAAACAACTCTTTCGCCATCTCCCTGTCTACCACCAACAACTCTTCCTCACCGACCTGCTTTACTACAAACCCATCTTCCAACCTATCCCCTCTCTGCTCATACACACCGCCTACTTGTAAATTTTCCCTGATTTCAACAATTTCTGCTTCTTCTTGCATATTTAAGAACCTTGATCTCGTCCACTCTCCTTCTTCCGTAAACTTTTGTACTGCTAACAAATACCCTGGTGTTTCTTTCTTCATATAGCCCCCGTCCTTCCGGCTTAAAAAATCTGTCGTCACATTTTCATTCCCTGACTTGTGCTTAATTTTAAAACTATACTCTTGTAAATACAACGCCCACCTGTATAACCGACTACTTGCAAACTCTTTTGTCTTTAGAAATCACACCGCGCTATTATCTATCTTAATTAGAAACTCATTCCCGACCAAATAAAACCTCAGCTTTTTCACTGCGTATATAATGGCTAACATCTCTTTCTCCGCGACCGAATATCTTGTTTCACACTCCTTCATGACCCTCGATACGAAACAAATCGGTACCTCTTCTCCCTGTTGCACCTGAACCAGCTCTGCTCCAATCGCACTATGCGACGCATCTGTCCTTAAAATAAAACTGTCTTTAAAATTTGGATATCGTAACGCTAATTGATTGTAAAACACCCTCTTCAATTCTTGGAACGCCTCCTCTTTCTCGTCGGTCCACTTCCACTTCTCTTTTTTTTCAACTACCCAATCAACGGTACACACAGCTCCGAATATCTCGGTACAAATCTTTTATAATAATTTAAAACACTCATAAATCCTCTTAACATCTTGACATTCTTGGGTTGCTTCAAATTCTTAATCTCTTCCAACCTCTCATCACTAATCGATAATCCGGAATCACTAATCACAAATCCTAAATAAACCACTTGTTACGTGCAAACTGAATTTGCACTTTAACATTTTATGTTAAGTAGTTTTTTAATGTGCGGAAGCTTCCCGCCATAATTTTAAATACGCAAGACGCGCGAACATTTTTAAATGAACTGGGCGGGGCTTCCGGTACGTCACAATAGTGCAATTGGCAAGTGTGAATTATCCCCATAGGGGTAAGGCAATGCTACAAAAGAGGAGGGAGTTCCGCGGTTCTCGCGCGGAAACGTGGCTTTTTTACGCCGAACTTTGAAGTGAACAGTCGTGCCGGGTGTCGTGTTATCTTATTATGTAGATCTCCTTACCTTGAGTATCTTTCCTTAATTCCCTATTCCCGTCTTCCACTGCATATAGGAACGGAGATGACCCTGGAGCATCCCATGACCCCGAGATAATTTGGATGTCCAACTCTACCAGCAGCGATGCCGAGGTTACCGTGGCGGATTTCCTGCCGGTTAGCTGATCCTTCACGTGAGTAGATTGTCTGGTTTTTATTGTTTAAATTTTATGTACCTTCTCTTAATTATGGCGCAATATAAATTATCAGTGACGTCATGGGTATCTTATGAACTTTGGTAATTGTATTACCGGCTTTTAAGAGCCATCTATCGCCATTTCAATGTACCAGAATCTAAGCGTAACATTTTGTTAACTGCATTACCGACCAGGTAAAACTGTAAACGAAGTGTAGCAGATGGCGCCTTCAACCTGTTCAGGCTATGAACTTCAGGGGCTTCTTCTTTGTTTTTAGGTTAGAATAATTTCCTTTATAAGGATACAATGCATTAATAGCTTCTTCACTTAAAGAACTTTACTTTTATTCATGTAAGTATTTACCTTACCTTATGTCTTTAAATACAGTATTATAGAATTACCTATTAAAATATCTTTAGTTGCTTTCCTTAACTTTGAAAGGCCGTTTTTGAAACTTAAATACATCTTTATGTTACATTCTAAAATTGCATTATGGTTTATCTTTTACATGAAAATTAAGTGTTTAAAAAAACACTTGAGTGAAATAAATTGCTAGTATACCTTTTTTAAGAAGTGTTTGACTATACGTTGTTGCCTTATAGGTTAAATAACATATCCTCTGCGCCCATTTTCCATTTTGGAAGGCTTGTCTGTCATTATCTATAAAATATGTATTTAACTGAACATTGATTTCGTTTCCATATACCTTAAATGTGTTTCTTTGGTGTTATCGGTGACGTTCTAACAAGTTCTTACCTCTAAATATCGTATCGTATTACCTCAAAGTAGCTGTAACGTGTTTTTTACCTTCTAACCTGCGTCAAAATCGCATATTTTTTATATCGTGTCTTGAATATTGTATTCATAATGAACGTATCACATTTAAAATCGCTGGAATTGATCTACGAGCTGGAGTGCAGAAGTATCATAGCTGCGACCAATCAGAATGATAGGCGATCTCAACTTAGGGCTGTTTTGTCACAGGAAACCAAAGGCGTTGCTATCTTAAAGAACCCTGTTGGCGAATGGATACTCAACGTATCAGAAATTAAATTATCTTTAGATGATATATCGGGTATAATAAACAAAACAGATCCTGCGGCTACTAATATCGAATTAGGGAGATTGACTTCAAGAATAACTCACGTCAAACAGCGAGTTGATTCATTATCTTTATATAACGATGACCAAGTGACTCAAGCTAAACAAAGTTTGTTGTCCGAGGTGTTATTGCTTGAAGGAATTCTTTTAGAAAGACTTAATCCTAACGCAGACGTAGATATATCGTTACCTTTTTCAAATCTTGCGCTTGCCGAACCTAAACCATTAGGAAAACCTATACCTGTATACAAATGGGGTCTCATTATCTCATTAGAAGCTTTATATAGCAGACTCGACAAAAAACCTTCCGAATCCGAAATTATCGATCAATTACTTAGAAATTTGAACCCCTATTTCTCAGAACGTTTGGCATTACAGACCATATCTTCGCTAGCTCATTTTAAAGACCTATGTCGCTCTCTTCAAGAAGTGAGGTCAAGGATTGACAAATATCGACCACCACCCGAGAAATTATCTGGTCTTCTCGAACCTGATCTAGCTTGCCAAGTTCGACCTTCCCGTAAAGTATCTACACTTAACGTTCCTCCTACCGTAACTAATAACGCACTTACCTGTTGGAACTGCAAGCGAAGTGGACATAGCTATACTGTCTGCACTTACCCTAGAAATATTTTTTGTTATGGTTGTGGTCGCTCAAATATCTACAAATCTAACTGCACCAACTGTAATCCTAACGTATCGGGAAACTCCCGTCGAGATATTTCAAATCAGGGTGTGAATATCTCAAGAAACCAAAATCGCCCTCAACACCAATCATCCAACGGACACAGACGCCAATAAATTTAAATTATAAAACCACTTCTAACGTTGTACCGTCATTAAATTTATCTAATAATAATACCGCTACTATTAATGTACAAAATACCTTACCTTCATTAGAGGAATTATGCTACACTACTCCAGCCGAGTGGTCTAAGTGGTTACAAACCGTCAATTCCTTTTATCATAAAAGACTACCGCTGTTTCACAACTTGTTAAAAACCCTTCGATAACCGTCCACACTTATCTATCTCAATTGGTTCCTTAAATGTAATTGCTTTACTGGATACAGGTTCTTCATGTTCTCTTATAAATAACGAAGGTTTACATCAATTATCTCAACAAAATATCAAAATTCAAATTATTCCTGAAAAACTTCCATAAATTTAGCTGACGATAATCAAATACATGTAACCGGTTCCTTAAGTTAAAAATTCGTGTAGAGTCTCTTGAACGTGATGTTTTATTTTTGATTGTCCCTGCATTAGCGTATCCTTTTCTACTGGGCGTTGATTTCTGTAAACTTTTAATCTGTCACTTTACTTTCAGGATTTTTCATGGCAAACCTCTATTAAAACGAACTCCTGTGCATCTACAGGAATATCTAACAAAATCTCTTACTGACTCCCAAGATGTAACTCTTAACGCTACAATCGACAAATTTCGCAAACTTAATACCTCTGAACTTGGTTGTGTTACAACGGCAACACACGTTATCTCCACAGGTGATGCCCTTCCTTTAAGCAACGTCAATATCCCTTATCGCCTGCCTTACAAAAGCATTTACATGCGGAAATAGACAAAATGTTAGTATCTGGTGTTATCTCTCCTTCAAATTCACCGTGGACCTCTCCCGTATTGCTAGTTCGGAAAAGAATGACGAATGGCGTGTTTGTTTTGATGGCAGGAAGCTAAATTCTGTTACTGTTCCAGACGCTTATCCTTTACCCAGAACTGACTCAATTTTGAGCAGGCTTCGTAACGCAAAATTTATCTCATCTATCGACCTAAGACAAGCTTTTATCAGATACCTCTTGACTTATCTTCTCGTCAAAAACTGCTTTTTGTGTCCCAGGCCGAGGTCTTTTCGAATATAATTTTTGCCATTTGGTCTCTGTAACGCTCCACAAACTTTACAACGTACTATGGATCAAACGTTAGGTCCTATCTTACATCAAGAACGTGCCTTTGTATTTTTAGATGATATCTTAGTTATCTCAAGTTCTTTCGATGAACATATCGCCACATTAGATGAAGTTGCTGAACGTTTAAATGCAGCAGGTTTTAAGATAAACTGGGAAAAGTCTCAATTTTGTCGTTCATCCCTTACATTTCTTGGTTTTATTGTCGATGGGACAGGCTTACGAGCCGATCCTGCTAAAGTTGATGCTATTACTAAATTTAAAACACCAAAACTGTTACCGAAATCAAACGTTTGATAGGAATGATTAGCTACTATCGCATTTTTCTACCTAACCTTTCAACTATATCTGCACCCATTACCGCTTTAATTAAAAATAAAAGAAATCCCAAACTATCGAGTGGAATTTAGAATCCCAACAGGCTTTCGAACAAATTAAAACACTAATCACTTCAGCACCTATCTTAATCTCTCCAAATTTCGATGATAAGTTTTATATACAAACCGATGCCTCACTTACTGGGTTAGGTGCAATGTTGTTCCAGGTAAACAATGGTTTAGAACATCCAATCGCTTATGCGAGCCGTGCCTTAACTTCTGCCGAACAAAAATACTCTGCTACCGAACGAGAACTATTGGGTGTTATCTTTGGCATCGAGAAATTTAGAGGATATGTCGAAGGTACACACTTTACCGTAATCACTGATTGTGCAGCACTCACTTGGCTTAATAACTTGAAACAACCTGCAGGTCGTTTGGCAAGATGGAACTTGCGTATATCTCAATTTACTTTCGATGTTAGGCATAGGCCTGGCAAATTAAATATCGTACCTGATGCGTTATCTCGAGATGTTTTTCTCTTAACCTTCCAAATTTAATTCTGGATACCTGGTACCTCAATATGATTAAAAAGTTTCCGATAATCCCGACAAATTTCCTACCTTTCGAGTAACTAATAATAGACTGTATAAATTTGTATCCTCGTCCCCACATAAAATATCGAATATACCTGAATGGAAACTCGTTGTGCCCACTGCAAATCGCAGTGAGGTGCTCAAATTATGTCACGACGATCCCTTAGCTGCACACCTTGGTGTTACAAAACTCTCGCGAAAATATCTGAATTGTATTACTGGCCCACACTTAAGCAATCTGTTTGTCGCTACATTAAAAGCTGCAAAATTTGTGGTTCTCATAAGAGTTCACAAGACGCTCGCCCTGGTTTAATGGGTAACTTTAAGCGTGTATCTTATCCCTTTCAATTAATATCGCTTGACTTATTAGGACCTTTCCTCGATCGAGAAGAGGTAATCAATATCTTTTAGTTGTTACCGATTGGTTTTCTAAATTTGTTATGGTGCAACCCTTACGTAAAGCTACCTCCGCTGCAATAATTAAATTCCTAGAACAGAATGTCTTTCTTATCTTTGGTGTCCCCAGATTATTCTTTGTGACAATGGTGCACAATTTATCTCTAAAGATTTTCAGAATTTCGTTAAAAGTTACAAAGTACAAAAATTTGGTTTAACGCAAAATATCACCCCAAGTAAACCCTACCGAGAGAGTAAATCGAGTGTTAATTACCGCTATCTCGTCTTATATTGATTCAGACCATACTACATGGGATGAACATATCTTTGAAATTGCTCAAGCTTTGCGTACATCTAAACACGAAGCAACCCAATTCACTCCGTCTTTTCTTGTTTTTGGAAGATATACCCCAATCGATGGGAGTTACTATGGTTTAGTGCCTGACGATACTAACGTAATCGAATTTGACGATAAAGTACGTTGGGACAAGGACCAACAGTCACTACCTTCTATCTTTAACGACGTTAGAAAAATTTGTTAAAAGCTTACGAAAAGAGTAAGGACCATTATAACTTGCGTAAGCGAAATATTTCCTTTGCCTTGGGCGAACAAGTTTGGAAAAGAACTATGTCTTATCGGATGCATCTAAGAAATTTTCTTCAAAATTGGCCCTAAATTCATTCTTTGTAAAGTCACACGTGTTATTAGTCCCCTTATCTATGAACTTCAGGATACTGAAGGAAAACGCCAAGGCAGGTGGCATATTAAAGACCTTAAGCCATTCTCTGCCGACCCAAATGCTAATTAAGTTTTTCATGCCCCATTCTCCTCACGATTTACCTAATATTTTTTGTTCTCACCCTCAATTAGTATCTTTAATTACTTATTCCTTCTCTCATATAGTATATAATTTCTTACACGTTAACTTTACTTACCTTAATTTAGCTATCTTTTTCTTCTGGTTGACTTTTCCTTCACCATACCGTTAGATATATATCACTTCATCCTCTACACCCCCCCAATATAACTTTGTCGTTTCATTTAATTAACCCTTGAAATTTTCCTATTACATATTGTTCGGTCTTTAGTATTTCTCTTATATGGTTTAATTGAAAGGTAATTGTCGTAACTTTGGTTGAAATAACCCATTGAATTTTTATGACTGGTTTTGGCTGATGTTGAGTGAATGCTTTCTTCTTTGGGCTCACATAGGACACGCGCGATCTATGCCATTGAAAGAAATAGTTCATATTCGCAGTTGCAAAAGCTAGGATTGTCTATTCCGTGTGTTTTTTTTCCTCTGAATTATTGCAATCGCCCACATTATACTACATCATTATACTACAACATTATTCCTTCCTTTTTCTACTAAATCTACATAACTTATAAACTTTTTTTTCGTTATTTTTTATTGAACTTTGTGGTGAGACGCTATCGCTTCTTATTGTTATCTTATTAAATTCTCGGTTGTTTTAGCATATGGGGACAGTGTATCTGTATTTAACTGCTTATAATTGGGCATTTTTGTGTGTTTAGGGTGCTACCGTTTTAAAAAACTACCTTAAAACAGTTGTTTTTGTGTGTTTGTATCTGTAATGATACTTGTAAGTTGTTGTGTCAACTTTTGTCTGATTTTCTTATCGTAGTTGAAGCACTCGTTAGGAAAATTATCGTACTAGTTCTCTTAGGAGTCTAGTGAATTTTAAAATGTGTATATCTTATCTTGTCGGATTAATATCGCAGGTGGTCCTTCAGACTACGCTGTGTTTTATAGGGTCAATCCCATTTAAACGGCTCTACTGGAGCCACTCTTTGTTGTTATCATTGTCTTGGGTAATAACTAGGCCAATATCTTTGTCTTCTTTATTATCTTTGACAATACCTTTAGGTTTAATATCGTTATCTTATTGATTACCTTTGGTAATAACCTTAGTTTAGTATCGTTATCTTACCGATTACCGTTAGTAATAACTTTGGTTTAATTTATCGTTATCTTACCGACTACCGTTAGAATAACTTCGAGTTATGTCGCGTTATCTTACCGGTTATCTTGAGCAATAACTTCTGTTTAAATTCATGTTACCTACTATCTCTTATAATCACTTTAACTTAATATCGTGTTATCTTATCGAGTATCTCAAATAATAACTAAAGCTTAATACCGTTATCTTATTCATTACCTTTGAGGATAACAACTTAAGCTTAATATCTTTACCTTATCTATTATCTTTAACATCAATTTGAGATCTTATCTTATCTTTTATCGTCCTAACGTGTGGTATATATGACCAGACGTGGGAATTATCTTTCTGAAATTTAAGTGAAAAGCTAACCCGATTTAGAAATGTAATTTGTCAGGTTAGCATATAAGGATTTAGTAGGCGGTACTTTTGGTAAATTTGTGGATTCACAACTGTGTCATGGACAAGTTAAATGTGCATCGGAGGAAACCAAAGTACCAGAAACAAAATTTGCTAGAGTGCAAGTGACGCACCTCATGAACTTTTTAAATTTGGGCACTTCTTGCCAAAAAGAAGAATAGTTTGATGCGACACTCATGTGTGTTTGCATATAAGAACTTTATGTTAGCTTTAGTTAGATAAGTTTAGATAGGTTTAGATAGGTTAGGCGACTTGTCGCACCCGTGTTAGTTTAAGCAGTGTTTCATGCTCCCGACAAATTTGTGCTGTCGGTAAGTAGTGTAGTCAAAGACTATCGGGCTACCTATTCCGTTTCCTGGTACTTCGGTAGACGTGCTATCGGTCGAAAACCAGGTGGCGCCTTATATAAACATTTTGTAGGTTTTAAGTTAGGGTTTATGTAGGGTAGTAAGGACTTAGATTTTAAGCTGTTACTGTGCTAACAGACTTTTTCTTTTTTTAAGTTTTTTCTTTTGTGGCTTTGTCGCGATTGTTACGTGCAAACTGAATTTGCACTTTAACATTTTATGTTAAGTAGTTTTTAATGTGCGGAAGCTTCCCGCCATAATTTTAAATACGCAAGACGCGCGAACATTTTTAAATGAACTGGGCGGGGCTTCCGGTACGTCACAATAGTGCAATTGGCAAGTGTGAATTATCCCCATAGGGGTAAGGCAATGCTACAAAAGAGGAGGGAGTTCCGCGGTTCTCGCGCGGAAACGTGGCTTTTTTTACGCCGAACTTTGAAGTGAACAGTCGTGCCGGGTGTCGTGTTATCTTATTATGTAGATCTCCTTACCTTGAGTATCTTTCCTTAATTCCCTATTCCCGTCTTCCACTGCATATAGGAACGGAGATGACCCTGGAGCATCCCATGACCCCGAGATAATTTGGATGTCCAACTCTACCAGCAGCGATGCCGAGGTTACCGTGGCGGATTTCCTGCCGGTTAGCTGATCCTTCACGTGAGTAGATTGTCTGGTTTTTATTGTTTAAATTTTATGTACCTTCTCTTAATTATGGCGCAATATAAATTATCAGTGACGTCATGGGTATCTTATGAACTTTGGTAATTGTATTACCGGCTTTTAAGAGCCATCTATCGCCATTTCAATGTACCAGAATCTAAGCGTAACATTTTGTTAACTGCATTACCGACCAGGTAAAACTGTAAACGAAGTGTAGCACACTCTATTTTTAAAAAACTCACACTTCTTTATATTTAACTTAAGACCACCTTCATCCAGCTTCTCCATTACCTTCTGTAAATGCTCTAAATGCTCAGTTTCATTCCTAGAAAAGACCAAAACGTCGTTTACATAGTGTGTGCAGAACTCTTCTAACGTATTTAACATCTTTTGCATGGCCCTAACTAATGCTGCTGAAGACGAAGATAAACCAAATGATACTACTCTAAACGAATAAGTCTCACCCTCAATACTGAATCCGTATACTTCCGACTATTTTTATGCAACGGTATCAACCAAAACGAATTTTTCAGATCAAGCTTACTAAATACTCTCATCTCACTAAGTTTACTTAACAAATTTTCTAACGATTGTGGCTGCTCATGCTACGGCCTCGTAATTGAATTTAACTTCCTGGCATCCAAACATATTCTTAGTTCTACCTTATCCGCTTTTGGTACAATAACTATTGGATTAATAAATTGAGTTTTCGACGGTTCTATTATTTTGTCCCTAAGCATCTTCTCTACTTGATTTTTAACCTTACCTCTTAGCGCAAAAGGAATCGGATACACTTTTGTGTAAAATCCACTCTCGTCTATAAGTTCTAATTTATGCGTATTCTTTTTCGCAACTCTTGGCTCATCATTAAATAACCCTACATGATCATCAAATAAATTACATAAACATCGTCGTATTTCCCTATTTTCCGTCCCAATCTGTCTGTCATCAAATAACCTCTCAAATAATCCACACAGCCATATAACCTCACCAATATCATTACTCGTCTTAATATCAATTCCATTATTCATATTATATTCATTATTATCGTAGACCATCTGCCTATTAGGAACCACCCAATTACATTTCCAATCAAATAATTCCACTCGTTTATCATTTCCATTAATCTGCATTCCAAATTGTTCTATTATATCAACTTCCAAAATAAAATCTAAGTACAACCCTTGTACTATTAAAAACTACGTTGCCGAGTCGTTTTTCCCCAATACATATTTATACACACATTGCTTTATTTATCGTCAATAACTTTTTCCTCATCGCTGAGCACAAATCAACCTGTTTAATATTACGTATCTGTTTAATTAGCCTACCTTGATGCTTAAAAACAATTTCTTCTTTCACCAGTGACAATTCGGAACCGCTGTCAACTAACGCTAAATATAATCTATTTTCAAACTTCAAATATACAAATGGTAATTGACGGTTATTTACAAATTTATTTTCATCTAAAATGTCAATCTGATTACAACTACTGTCTACTGTACCTAAGGCTACTTTAATATTTACAAAATCAGAGTTTTTTTTGTCCTGCGGGCTCCGCATAAATCTCCGCTGCTTCAATCCGGTTCTCTTCTTGCAGTCTGTCTTCCGCTGTCATGTGTTACATTCTGGCGTTTTGCGGCTCTTCTCTTACGCCACGTCCTACGTCTAGTGGTGCCTGCATTCTATAATTAGTATTCTCTACCCGTGGAGCATAATCTTCTCGTCTGTCGTGTCCCCTGAAATTTCTGTCATATCTATTATTCCCATTCGTACATAGCCTGTCTCTGTAACTCAAATCGTGCCTACTATTACCAAAAAGTCCCGGCCTGAATTTTCCGTGTGGTGGTCCATACCCGTGCCATTTGTCTACATGCCAATTCTAATTTTTACTTCTCGCGTCAGTTCCCCGGTACGTGTCCTTATGTACGTTTACACATGTCCTCCTGTGCATATGTTATTCTCGTAATTACGTCTTGGTGTCCCGTCGAAATTCTTCGGATCGGGCTAGGTCGTAGTTACGTAGTATGTCCAAGAAATCACGCATCGTCTTTATATTTTGAATTGCTACCGCGCGTGTTACCTCGTTTTCAAAATGTCTAGCTAAAAACTGTATAATTTCGTCTTCGCGAAGCCTGGGTGTCAAGTGTTGTGCCATGTTAAACTTGTATATGACGTAGTCTTCCCGCGACTCACTGTGCGTAGTGTACGTCCTCGATGTCAAGTCTAATCTTACACTCGTCTGTTGGCTGTTTCCCCAGTAGTGTTGTGTAAAAACAGTCTTAAATTCGTCATAGGTTCTGTACTGTCTTTTCGTAATACTGTGCCACTTTTCGGCGTTTCCTACAAGTGCCATGTTCACGAGCTGTAATTTAGTTCTTTCTGTCTCCCCGACAGTAATCTCATCAAGTTTTTCTAAGAATAACATCGCCTGTTCGTCAGTGCGTCCCGCAAATTTAGGTAACGTGTCTTTACTTAACTTAACCGCAGAACTATGATCACTACACACATTTCTAATTCTTTCCAAGCTCTCAATTTTATTAGTCATATCATTTACATTCTCCGTTATGCCCCTAAATCTATCACTCACTTCAGTACTTATTTCTATCACAGTTCGATGTATATTTCCTTGAACATTCGCTTCCAATTCACGTCGTGTTACTTGTTCGTCCTACCTGATGACTTTTACCAGTTCCACCACGTCTTCTACTTTCCTCGTTTGTCAGTTATCGACTTTTTCCAGGTCCTTGCGTATATTCTTGGTTTCCTCACGGAACTTATCTTCATAACCCTTCAATCTTTCATTCACCTTTTAGTTCAAGTTTATTTTATACCAATTCATTTTCTGATCAATTAAACCTCTACAGCTTTTTTCAAAGGCTCTAAATTCTCCTCTGATCTCTTGTTGGAACTCAATTTGCTTCAGTTACGCGTCTCGTATAGCCGTTTTCAATTCCTGGTGGTTACGTTGTGGTTTCTGGTGATTTCGTTGCGGCTCCTGGTGATTTCGTTGTGACTCCTGGTGATTTCATTGTAATTTTGCTTTTGTTTTTTCGTATTTTCCTTGTATCAACATTAGCAGATTTTGCAAGGTCGTCTCCTTTGTTGTTTTAACCGCCATCATCTGGTATTCTGCCTGTGTCATCTGTGTATCTCCTTGTTGTGCTTCCATCGTGTCGTCATCACCATATTGCTTTCCTGACGTGGTGTATGATCTGTCTTCGTCCGTCATGTTTAAATCTGAAAGTTTTTTTTTATTTAGTATTAAATTAATTTGTTCGGCCCCGCTATACTTTAATCTATCTACTTACGATTTAAGTTCCTTGTCTAATTCATGTGCTTGGCCCCACGAACTTTTAACGTTTTGTTCGCCAGTAACTAGCCACCACTTATAAATGTACTTCCTTGTACTCGGGCCCCACGTTACACCGTGCCACTTGTACTGTCCGCCTCTACTTATTTTATGATTTATATTTTTATTTATTTTCACGAAGCCACGAAATTTTTTTAGTTTCTAAATATTGTCTGTCAACTTTGACGTTTCACCTACTATTTTTGTTAGTTTTGGTTCGCGCCCCCTTGCTATTTTTAAACCACGGCTACCTCCAATGAGTACTCTTATTTTAGGGCTCTGGCTTAGGCCTCCGCTTCTACCTTGGGGTGTCAAGGGTTTAGTACCACACCCAAGGATTGATTTTTTGTAATTAAGCCACAAGGTATCAAATCAAAATCACTGAGCTTACTTAACTTGATCCCAATGAACAAATTTCAACTAGACCTATAAAATCTTGACAAATACTGTCACCTTTACTTTTGACTTACAATGTGTGGTTACGTATCCTTTAACCTTTTCTATTTCGTGAATATGGTACAACAAATAAATAAATATCAAATACGAGTAAGTTATCAAAAATAGTAACTTAACTAAAATCTTCTCTCTGGGAAAGACTTTACAATAATTACTTACGTTAATTCGCCTCTCCGTGAATTTTTCCACCCTGCTCACAACTATGCCTCTTCTCTCACCTGTGTCGCTCTACCTCTTGCTTCACGTGCCAGGCTTCCCCGGTACATATATAACTCCTTTGCTTCCAATCCAAAATTTTTATTTAAACAAATAAATATTTTCGGTGCTCAACCATTTACACCGAATATAACATAAACCATAACATTTCCCAATGGCTCAACTCAACACAGATATATATATATATATATATATATATATATATATATATATATATATATATATATATATATATATATATATATATATATATATATATATATATATATATATACCCGGACTCTTTCACTTGCCTCTTTAAACTTACAAACACTTATATATTTTAACAGTTCTATTTCTCCTACTGGAGTATACCATTTTAATACATAATAATTCTTTTTTGACCCCGTACCGAAATATACGACTATCTTATGCAAAGTTCGAATTCAGAATCCCTTTTATAAAATTATCTGTCATTTTGTACATAACGACCACTTTTACCAAGACAACCCTGTGCCTTTTATTTTTATACTGGTAAAACAATTCTTGTCCAATAACTATACAATCTTATATCCTCTAAATACAAACTTGTCCGAGTTTACGACTACAATTAATAATACCAATAACAATACCTGACAATAATGGATAACAACTATACAATAATAATAATACATAACAATAACAAATAACACGGAAATAAAACGTTTAAAATGACAGTTACAATAATCTTTACACAATTTAGCCACTCCCAGCCAAAGATCGGTTTGTAACACAATTTCTAAAGTAGTTCCGAAATAAACCTTGCTTATACTTTTGGTACTCTTGTCATACCGCGTTCACATCGGTTCTAAACAATTTTTCCACAGGTTCGAAACATCCCCTTTTTGTTACATGCGTCTTTTACTCCCTATACTGTCCATCACAGTATAATGCGTGACACAATAAGCTCCTCCTCTACTGCTGTTAAGGCAGTTTGCCCTCCTTGCTTTTTAAATCTTTTTCCTTTAAATGGCGGTGCAGAACCGTATATGATATATTATAATCGTTTGCAGCTTGTCTAATACGCTAGCCTTTCTTTATTGAAAGCAGAGCAGGTTCAAATTCATTTGCAGCGCTCTTTTTGTAAGGTTTGGACCGAGAATCAGTATGATAGTTTCTCAGCATGATCAGCTTGACGTAATCCTATTCACCCCAAATTTCGAAGATGTCACACAGTAAATAAGAAAATAATTCACAGAAAATCAAATACAATAAACTTTTAGCAAAATAAACATGTACAATATTTGTTATAATATTTCAAAGGTAATAACACTAAGCACAAAGTTCATAGGTTAAAGTTAATGAAGCTGCACACGAAGTTTTAGAGGTGAAGTAATCTGCTGATTACGCTGACAGCTGTTGGAGATAGTGCTGCCATAGGGTTGCCAACGCTCACTTTTTAAATTTAACTTTATTCCATCCTGTAGAAGATGTCATATATTCTGGTTTCTTTTTATTGATTTAACTTAATTCCTTAATTAGATATAAATTTTTAAAGATTTTCTCAATTTTGATCCTATTCACCTCATTTTACGTACTATAAAAATCGAGCATTAGATAGTTTTATGTTCTAGGTAAGTACGTTTATAGATAAACCCTAGCAATTTATAAGAGTTAGAGATTTATACATACACCAAAAGAAACGTATTTCAGAATAATTTATTCTATGGAACAAATTTAGATACTATACATTAAATGGGTATTAAAATAGTCTATAAAACACAAAGATAGTTCATATTTACGACACATGTGCCATCTGTGTTATGCTAGCTGTACTACAATATTAATCTTCTGCTTGACAAGTACAACTAGCCGTAATGCAGCTATGTTGGAAAAGCTATGAATACAGATCTCTTTAGAACAATATTACCGATACCGAGCTTCGAGTTAACCCTTTATGCAGTACAAGCTATATGCTAAGATGGATGATAAAGTAATAGCTAACAAGACTAATCCTATTCAAGCGTACGCTTACATTTAATTAACCATCTATAAAATAATTAGTAGCAAAATTGCAAATACTTAAAAAATTAAAACACAAGGTATCAGTTGCGCTTTTTTTTCAGCAGTTCGGAAGCTTTGCAGTATTTACTGTATCGAGATACCGTTATCAATTGCTGTTGACTAAAATATCTGTGAATTTAATGTGTGAATCTTTAAATCGTTTCAGAAACTAATTATTAAAAACTTAAACATCGCGTTAATTCAACATCGTACTATTAGGAATAAAAGTTTATAGAATGCTCGTGTAAGTCATAGTAGTTGTGTTGTTATTTTAAGGTTATAATGGACAAATGGATTAACACCTAATTTTGCATTCAAATCAATGATGAAAACAGCAAATGCCGCTATTCGTAGGGGTAGAGTCCCTAGAATGATGGACCGTTGGGGAAGTTGATGCTTGTACATTATTATATGTCATAAAAATGAATTAATATATGAAAAACTTGATGAATTAAGTAACAACTAACTACTTGCTTATTTGTAACAGCAAAAATCTCAAATCTTTAAAGTATTGTATTGTAATTATAATGCTTTTTATGATATTGTCGGAGGTTTTTTGACTGGGGTTGCCTTTGTCTTGAACACTCAAAACTTGTTAAAACTAAATAACAAATAATGCATTTCATAACAATTTGCAAGCTAGATATGCAGGGTGTTTGTTAAATACATACTAATATTTAAAGAGGTTATTCTTGGGTCAATTTTGAGAAAAAAACCTCATATCAACGTATGTTCTAAATAGGGATGGACTCAGGCTCGGGCTTTCGAGCGAGCCCGGCCTGATTTCGGGCTCGAATCCGGGCCGGGCCGTTGACTACTTTATTCGGGCCGGGGCCGGGCCGGGTCTGTTTTTTTTCGGGGCGGGCCGGGCCAAACGATTTGGGCCGGCCCGAACTTTTCGGGCCGAAAAACGCACGAGTGGATATTCCACCGTCGTTTCACTTCTATCTCACATCGAGTAAGTAAACGTTCTTAATTTTATTTTCACGAAGTGTCTTCATGAACCCATTAATAATCAGTTTTTCGTCTTGTTTAGTGTAAAGAAGACGTGATATTATAACTCACTTCTTATCCCGAATATTTTTTTCTAGTTCTATCTAATGTTCCTTATGTTGTACTTTAGGCAAGTTAAAAATGCCCAGGAACATCAAACTAGGGGATTTACTCATAATTCAAAAGTTTGCACGATTTATATTATGTACATGTATATGTATATACTTCAAATTTCAATCATGCGGCGAACGTCGATATTATCAATCGCATGTATAGTTTATGTCTACCGCCTAACACACTAAAGAGTTATTTCAATGTTTATTTTATCAATTTTTTAATAAAGTTTTCCCTTATTTGACATTTACACTTACGCAATTAACACACCTTTAATGTTTGTACTTTATTAAAATGCAGGACACCTTTATTTAATTTAAGTACAGGCAAGGAATGCTTTTATTAAAGACGCCTTAATTTTGACATATACCAAATGCCTAACGTACAAACTTACATTTAATTGTCTGCTTTCTGTATAAATATTGTGAAATTAAATAGCTTTTTGTAGTGTTGTTTACATAATTAAATTTAGAGATATAATGTCCAAGTTTATAACACGAAAAGGATATAAAACGTCAACGCTCTAAATACAAGGATGCGGTTTTGTAATGCTTTTCCTCGAAGTAAGGTGTAAAAATCCTTTTAAAAACAGATATGCTATATACTTGGGAAGGAGTAAAAAACAGTGTTTTGAAGTAAACTCGAAAAGTATTCCGTGAAAACATTTTGACAACACATACAAATGTTATCTAATCAGTGGGAATGAAAGACTCAAATAATAAAAAAAAAGGTTCATCTTTGTGTGAATACAGTTTTTTTTATCTTTTTCAATGTAGTTAAACATGTATTATAGGTCACCTTATTACAAAAGACACTAATTCTTTATTCATTTTTAAAACATAACCTACAGATATTTAATACTAAACATATATTGTCAAAATAAAGAGTAAAGGAAAAAATACTTGCAATAACACTCTTCTAAATTGGATGCAAGCTTTTAATAAAGGATAGTTTATTTGAAGATTCCTTTAATAAAGTCTACTTGGAATGAGTTTGCAATAACTCTCTAATATCAAGTAGATAATTTTAGTAAAATTCTTTGAAGTAGAAACGAGAAGATAAAGCGGACGCAAATTTATGATAAGGTTATAAGGTACATTAAGCGTACACTCAATTTACATAAAAGTCCAATCGATGTCAATGCGTCTTGCAACAAATTTCTATTTTCAATTTATTGTAGGATTTACTATCGATCCTTTTTTCAAAAATTGCTTGTTGATTTACTCACCCCGTAAAATTATACGCCTGTTTTATATTTTTATATGCGCAAATCTTGCAGCCACATGTTGCCGTTAATAGCTTTCGTAGTCTAAATTTATAGTTTTATAGATACAAGTTAAAAATGTGTTAAGGTTGTTTAAAAACATGGCGTATCTTTACTAAATTGGTAGTTTGCCAAAAAGCTGGATGTACCCATTCCTTATAATCCCTCGAACATTTTGTACATAATATTTTCAGTACAGATGCAAGTCCGTGTAGAAAACAGTTGGTTTTTATGGTAATTGTACTTCCTAGGAATTGTTTATTGTAGTTCCTTAAATTTTTAAAAATTTTGCTCAGGTCTCCCAGTTTCAGTTCGTCAATGACAACTTTATACTCAAGGCCGCTTTTATTTGAATTTAATAATAACACTTATTTCTAGTATATAGACTACCAAGTATAACAAATATATAAAAAATAAAATGATATTTATCTACTTCATATATGATAGTGTTGTTTGATATAATAACTATCATGTCAGACTTTGATAGCGACGATTGCGTGAAAGACCCTAATTATAATCCCAATGAAAGTGGTAATAGTGCTGCTGATAATCAAACAAACCTACGTTTTGATATGACAACCGGGTTGACATCCTGCAACAAATTTAAAAAATTTTTTGAGTTTGGTGTTATTTCAAATGATATAAAAACTGCGTCTTGTTTGTTGTGTAAAAAGAAAAAGGCAGTGTGGAATTCAAAATTAAATATTCACGCACCAGCAATATGATTGGGATGACGACTGCCACAGTGCATTTGAACAACTGAAACGGCTACTAGTTACAGCACTAATTTTGAGTTATCCACGGATGGAGGGGAAATTTGTGTTGGATACCGATGCCAGTAACACAGCTATAGGAAGCGTTCTTTCTCAAGTGCAGGACGGACAAAAAAAAGTTATTGGGTATTTCAGCAAGGTCTTGTCGCAGCCAGAAAGCCGTCGTCAAATCCGTAGAGCACTTTTATAAGTACTTATACGGCCGTAAATTCCTGTTGAGAACAGACCATGCTGCACTAAAATGGTTACTGCAGTTTCGAAATCCTGAAGGGCAAGTTGCAAGGTGCATAGAGCGGCTGCAGGAATATGACTTTGACACAGAACATCGTGTAGGAACTAGCCATCGAAATGCAGACGCTCTATCAAGGAGACCTTGTCCGATAGACTGCAATCATTGCTCCAAGATGGAAGAGAAAATAAGTTTCATCCATAGAATGACGGTAACCGATGATACTTGGCAACCCGAAAGAATACGAGAAGACCAGGAGAATGACGCCGAATTGGGACGTATTATCGAGTGAAAAAATAGAGGACAACGACCAGCTTGGGAAGAAATTAGTATTTCAAGTAGGAGCCAGAAGGCATACTGGGCAGAGTGGGACTCCTTGGTGATTGAAAATAGAATCCTGAAACGACGCCTAGAATGTGAAGATGGCACTGAGAGACTCCAAGTGATAGTGTCGAGAAGCAGAGTGCCGGAAGTGTTGCAGCACTTGCACGATTGTATTTCCGGAGGGCACTTTGGCGTGATAAGAACTCTTGAAAGATCGAGAAAAAGATTCTATTGGATGAACTGCAAAGAAGATGTGAACGAGTGGTGCCGAAAATGTGAGTTGTGTGCCTCTGCAAATGGCCCGGTCACAAAACGGAAAGCCCCAATGAGACAGTATAACATGGCGAATTCTTTTGAGAGGGTAGTTATTGATATAGCTGGTTCGTTTCCTGAATAAGAGAAAGGAAATAAATACATCTTGGTTGCAATGAATTATTTCACCAAATGGCCGGAGGCGTATGCTATACCAAACCAAGAAGTCGAGAAGGTTGCAGATGTACTAGTGAGGGAGTTGTTTTGTCGCTTTGGAGTTCCGTTAGAATTACACTCCGATTAAGGTCGGAACTTCGAATCAGCGTTGTTTCAAAATGTCTGCAAGCATCTTAGAATCAGAAAGACTAGAACCACGCCACTTCATCCTCAATCAGATGGAATGGTTGAAAGAATGAACAGGACGTTAGGAAAGTACCCAGCCAAGGTTGTCTCTGAACATCCACGAGACTGGGACCAATATTTGCATTTGTTCCTACTGACGTACCGATCTTCGGTACATGACAGCACAGGATACTCTACCAACTTGCGTGATGTTAGGACGTGAATTGCGGCTACCTTGTGATCTTCAGTTTGGATTTAAACCTGGAGAGGAGATCGCAGGTGAAGATTACGTTAGTAAGCTTCGTAAAAGATCAAATAGCATTCACGAAAACGTCCGAAAGGATATCCAGGGAGCAAGCGATCGAATGAAATCACAATATGACACGAGAGCACAAGAAGGCGGTTACCAACCCGGAGATTTAGTGTGGTTGTACAATCTACATAGAAAGCGTGGATTGTCGCCAAAATTACAAAGACAATGTGAAGGCCCGTACGAAGTGTTAAAAAGAATTAATAATGTAGTGTACCGGATCAGAAAATCTCCCCGTGGTAAACCGAAAGTGGTACACTTTGACCGTTTAACATCCTACGCTGGCAACAACCAGGAAGGCTCGAATAATGAGAATGGTGTTCGACAAGTTATTAATCATAGCCAAATGTAGATTTTGAGAGTTTTATGGCGGCGTATGGTAGTTCCGCTAAGGCGAGCTTTGGCGTTGTTGTTGAAAAACAGCAAGATCTGTTTGGAGCATCGACGTGTATTCCCTTGCACATTGCGTAGCTTAAGATTTGGAAATGTCAAGGGGAATAGCTGTTGTTTTTAAGAAAAAGGTTGGATGTGTGGATGAATTAGTACAACAGCGGCCAACTGTAGGAAAAGCTTTGGTTCTTCAGGATAAAAATCGTTATGTTTACTATCTGATCACCAAAAATTCTTCATGGCAGAGACCTAGTTATGGACATCTATGGGAGGCTTTGCTAAATCTAAGATTCAGATAATGAAAAATGGAGCAACGAGACTAGCGGTGGACTGGATCGCTTAAATTGGAGGATAGTCCGAAATATGCTAGAAGTAGTTTTCCAGGGAACCAACGTCCAGGTCCTTGTTTGTTTAATCGACCGGTTGCCTACCAAGACCAAAAAAAGAGTGTTGACTGTTATTTCCAACGACGCGGTGGATGCACCAGAGGAGATAGCTGCCGTTACCGTCATCAGTCATCGAATTGGCGTCAAAATATATTTACAGTTACGAAACGTAACGGTTTTAAAGAGGAGGCAGTGCTACGAGCTACTATTAGGCAACCCGTCAAACACACAAACGCCGCAAGCACTGTATATTCTCAATGGACCGGGAACTTTCTAGCAATTACTGGAGGATGAATCATCCTTTTTAATTCACGGTATAAATAAGACCGATGATGAAGTACAGAGTTAGTCATTATCAGAATGTCGAATATAAATTATATCATGTAAAGTTAAATAGTTGAGCTTTTGGAAGTCCAAGAGTAAACATAAATGTTATGTGACCGTGTCTAATGTGGACGCAGCTTGTAGGATACATAAATAGACAAAAGTGTAATAAATAAATAATTGTGTTAATGTTGTTAATGGACATATGGTTAAGAAGTTAGTTTAAGAAGATATTAATGCTTGTAAATTTATTAGTGTGATAGTGCTTCATTGTTAATTGGACTGAAAACATCTATAAATAAGGCATATACTGTTAATTAGACTTGCGAACAGTGAGTAATAAAGACTCTTGTTATTAATTGTTTTAAATTAGTGAAACGCGGTAGTAGTAGCCCGCTACAGTAATAGTCGATTTCTTAGTAAAATGGGTACATCCTCTATCAAAGCTGGCAATATTTCTTCGAGAAACTGCCTGTAATTATAGCCATTTAACATATCATGAAGAAAATAGCGTTCAATTAAATAAATACCGTATATTCCAGTCCACACGTTAACGGAAAACTGCTCCTGGTGACGGGATTCCAAGATTGCATGTGGGTTTTCTTTAGCCCAAAAATAATAATTGTGAAAGCTTTCGATGGTGTTTCTGGAAAGATTGACTTCATCAGTGTATATAATTTCATTGTCAGATAGTGGATTTCCATACACTTTTTGCAGGAACCATTGGCATAGTTTATTCCGTAATGGAAAGTCGTGAAGAAGTAGAGCCTGAACCGTTTGAATATGGTAGGGATATAATAAAAAGTCATGGAGAATTTTCCAAACAATCATATATGAGATATTTAAATTTTTCACAATTTTTCGTGTATTTAACCGGGATTTTCCTCAACTGCATTCAAAACCGCTTACTCAATTACTGCTGTTTTTACAGTACGTTGTACTCTTTTTATATGATTATTTTGTTCAAAATTTCCCTTTTTGCACAACCTTCTATGAATGTTTGAAAATGTTTGTGCATCCGGAATATTTCTATTTGGAAAGCGGTTTTCATACAGCCGCCTGGCTTCCAGTGCGTTACCATCAGCAAGCCCTTACATGTAATGCATATCTGTAATCTCATTCGTAAATCAGACCATGTTTTTTAATAATATTGTCAATTTTAATAACTTAAATATGTGACAACAGGACTAGGTTGACGACTGTCAAAACTGTTTATATTTACAAAACAAAATTTGCTTCTTATTTACTAGATATGTTTTTAATCCTTGTTAATATCTAATTTCATAACAATAAATAAATTTTATCATTTTGCACGAAAACCGTAGGTCAAATGAAAAAATAAGGAAACCACATTTGCTTAGAAAGGAAAGAGGATTTTAAAAATAATTTTTACTTACAAAAAAGTAGTGACGTATCACTTTTCTCTTTAAAATAATTCAGTGCAAATCCCGCTACTTTATGGCATCATATTTAGTAATTTTTTGCGTGCAAAAGTTACACCAAATTATTTTGTAGCTCTAAGTATTTGAAACTATTCTGTAAGACACTATTTATTATAAGATTCGGTTAGTTTTAGTGGTGCTTATTTTCAGCTTGCATTCACTTGGACAAGCTCTTTACACAGTACGTCTTTACCTATGTTAAATACAACATTTATTCGATAGGGGGTTTATTGATATAATTTTCCACCTTTATGTAATCAATTCACTGTTTCAATCTTTCCATTGCAGGCCTATTTCAGGATTTTTTTTCATTAATTTTATTTGTGATACTTCAGATAGGATAAACAAATTTAATTGGATATAAATTTCTTAATGGTGTATAATGCATTGGTTGTTTTAAAATTGTATCTGTATTTTTTACCCCACTTGTTTTTTTCCCATACTGTTAAAACTGTTTATCAAAATAATGATTAATTTTTTTTGTGTTGTATTATATTATATTATATTATTATATTATATTATATATATATATATATATATATATATATATATATATTATATTATATTATTTAAAGTACAATTGTGTTGTAATATAACCAGTAAAAATGCTCATCATAATCTGTAATAACCAAAACACTACACCGATTTCCGTCACGACTAATAATTATCGACGCTTCTCTTTCAGTATTTCGTTTTAATTTTAATAGCATTTTTAAACACTCAACCATATTCTTTAATTCGACCACATTTTTGGGTTTCTTCTCGGGTTATACAATAATATTTAACTTACTTTAAAATTTCAGTATTATGAATATATTATTTAATATCATTTATTAATATTGTGGCGGGCTATTGTTAACGCGTTTACTAATTTAGAACAAGTAATTACAAAAGTCTTTATTATTCACTACTAACAAGTTTAATTAACAGTATATGCCTTATTTATAAATGTTTTCAGTCCAATTAACAATGAAGCACTATCACACTAATGGTATTTACAAGCACTAATATCTTCTTTAACTAAATCCTTAACCATAAGTCTTCTTAACAACACTAACATCACTATAATTTATTTATTACCCTTTTGTCTATTTATGTACAAGCTGGCGGTACAATATGCACGTTCACATATTTATATATATTTACGATACGACTTTCAAAACGTAAAAACCAACTAACTATACACGATATGATTTATATACAACATTTGGATATAGACTAACTGATGTACTACAAAAGCTGGACACGACGCTCTCAGCGTCGCTATAGTGCCTTGTAACTCTAGAGTTTTTGGGCTTGTAGATGTTGTTGTTTCTTGAGTTGTTTTGGTGTTTCTATCAGGTTGCTCTTCTTAATTAAATAAATAAATATATATGTTGGACTGGATTCCAAAAGCCTGCTCCTGGAATCCTCTTGATTTTCTGCAGTGGGCAGTTTCCCGGATCTTCCCTTTAGTTGTCCTCCAACTACACAGTATTCCGGATCCTGGGTCCACTGGCCTGTGGTTTTCCACAGACACACAGGCCGCTCCATCGTCAGGTAGCTCGTCTAAACAGGACTGAAGATGTGCATCCCCGACGACTTCACTTGTATACCCATTCCTCGGCACCCCGCATAGCTGGAGAACTCCCTCAGGACGTTACCGTTCCGCTGCCCAACTTTGATCCCCCGAAGGCGGTGGTCGAAATACGTGAGCTGCTGCCTCGTTGGCGTCTGGGCAACAACTACTGATGTACACTCATCACCGATCTTATATATATATACCCTAAAATTAACTAGATGATTCATAGTCTGGTGTTTGCTCGAAGATTCTAGACTTCTGTGGAAAACATTTCGGTTATGCAACTTACGTGTTTGACGAATTGCCTAATAGTTCGTAACAATATTTATAAATATGCCACCTGGCAGTAAAAATATTTTCCCAAAATTATTGTACATTTGACGGCAAGTTTTTTTAAAACGATTACAGTCTCAGAAAAAGGTTTTAACAAATGCGGCATCCTTGAGAAAATGTACTATTTAATTTCTTTTCAAATTTTTAAAAATGAGGATATGGCAAATTGTTCGGTGGATATGGACCAAGAGTGTTATTGTATGTGACAATATTTGTAATAGTAATATCACCGATGTATAATTTCAATATTTTTTTTGAAAATTCAAAATGTTAACCTCGGAAATTGTAACGGTCACTTCGTGACGTTACAAAATTTCTACATACTTAATGTCCGTTAGCGTGGCTTGAGTCACTATTTTGTTATTGTTATGTTGACACGAGCGTCTCACGACAGTAATGCCGTGGCTGCAATGACAGATTAGGTTACTGTTAGAAATAAATATTATTATTAAAAAACACAAATTAGATATTAATATTAAAAAACACAAATCATCTAACACGCATATCAGAACAGTCTGTAATAGTTTTAGCAACACCTGTTCTGATATGCGTGTTAAGTGATTTGTGTTTTTTAATAATAATATTTATTTCTAACAATAACCTAACCTGTCATCGCAGCCACGGCATTACTGGCGTGAGACGGTCGTTTTTCGACAAATCTGTAGAATTTTCTAGAACATTGTTTTCTTTTATTTTTTGGTTGTACAAGGCCGTATCAAGTATTGCATTTTGTACTTACTCCATTTTGTAATTAATAGTGAAATAGAATATCGTAAAAGTTGTTCATGTAGTGATAAGAATAAATGTATTAACCTTACACACAGATATAATATAAAATTTTTACTTTGTGGTGAGCTGTCGAAAACAGCAATTGGGTCTGCGGAAGACTACGCAAATTCTAGTTTACGTAAAAAGTTAGCTGGTGCCTAAAATACATTTATAGAAGTGTATACTTTATCCGAAGTATTCGGGATTTTGGTAACTAGAATAAATTATTTCTGGAGGGTCTATTATATGGTTGTAAGCAGTGTTGCACTTATAGGAACTCTGGTCGACAGGTGTCGAAGAAGTAGTTACAGATTCATTGTCTGTGGGAGATTTTTCCGAGGTTATTAATTAACAGAAGGAAGTATCATATTGTGAATGTTTAGTTGTAGACAGTTGAGTAGTAAGAAAATTGAAGAAAACTGGTTACGTACTGATTCAGAATTATTTATAAATTTTCTTTTTAACCCGTAGTAGCACGGTAAGTTAAACTAGAAAATCTAAAGTGTGTTCACAGTTTATTTTAGGGTTTCTCTATAGGGTGTTATATGAAGGATTTTTGTACCTTACGTTCCTGATCATCAGTGTGATTTAATTATATCAGGTGGAGGATCAACACCAAGGAGATATAGAGTACGGTTCTGGAGGCGGTTTAGAAGGCAGTATTAAACCTATAGTATCGTGAGTAGTCATTAAGATATACAAGGGTGCAAAATAAAACATTGAACGATGATAGTCGAACTTGCATAATTATATTTTCCTGGTGCATGAAATTAATATCAAATTAATTATTAAAATATTTGTAAACCTTGTGACTGAAGTCAAATATCAATTAATTGCTGAGTCATGGTTTTACCAATGTTGCAAATATTAGTTATCCATAGTGCACCTACTGAAAACTTACGATATACTATTTTGTTGTATTTTTTTTTTTACTTCTCAAGTAAACTCCAGACATGGAAAGTCAGACCGTTCTGTCTTCAGTCTTTGGTAAACAGGTAATCCCTAAAGTATTGTGTTCTTATAATAAATTTTGCTTGAAATATGAACGTGTTGTATGACCACATTTTGGGATTCTGTACTTGCACATAGATACATTGAACTATTTAATTATTGATAATATTTGAAATTCTGGTGAAGGATTGATGTGTTCCTATAATTTATTTGTATGTGAGTTATAAATAAATCGAGAGAGGTTTTACACGAGTAAACATAATAAGACATTGGTTGGTTTAATTGGGTGGTTGAAAGCCAACGGTTTAGTTGCGTTTCAGGGAGGTAATCACCCTGGTGCCCAGTAGCATATTGTTTCCATTAACACTCTTAACCCCAAAAAACCCACGCCCAACGGCTCTTGACTAGCTTGGGGACACTTGAAATGTAAGTACTCACTGTTTGTCCAGTGTAAAATAAAAACGGTAGTATTATTATTGTTATGGAACGTCATAACTTGACGTCCCACAATAACTTGACGCCTAACATCACTACCGCAACGTCACAAAATATTCCACAGAAGCGATGACAACCAAAATTTTCAAAACAAATATGATGCATGTAAAGAAATGACATTTAAATATTAACATATATGTGTAGTATAAATATATATTTGTACATTTAAGATAATAATTTAAACATATTATAATGCTAATACAGTTATTCTCACTATGCATCAACGGGAGTGATAATATAGTTCCAAGTGAAATTTCGATGACACACACAACTACTTGATCAATCGTAAATAATGTTATAAGCAATACTATTAAAATACAAAACACATGTGTTACATCAATAAAACACAATATATGCAAAACCATACATACAATTAAAAAGTTTAAGATTAATTGAAAGTGTCAATACTGCCTAAATGAAACATGTATTGATGTCAATTGTTGATTGATGGCTGATCTGTATTCTTCAAAATGTTACAGGATTCAACAAAAGCAATGTCGTCTGTATCCGAAAATGTGAACAAATTAATACCAATTTCTTCATACATTTAACTAAGTAATCGTCGTCAATCTTATCAAGGATAACCCCACCATAGTGACTTTTCGTTATTTTGTTGTCCAAAACTCTCACAATCACGTAATCGTTTACTGTTATGTTATCTGTTGTTTTCTTATTAATTTATTTCTCAGCTTTGCTATTACTTTCAGAATCAGCAGAACTGTAAATATCTGACACTTGAAGTTTTTGATGTCTGATATTTGATGATGGAAATGCTATTAGTACAGTGTTAAGGAAAAATTAATAAAAACCTAACCGACAGTATAAACTTTCAAACATTAAACTCTATAAACTAAAAATAAAAGAATACGATTTGCAGCACTTGTCAAAGATTTTACATTGATATTACCGATATCGTAATGAGTACACCTACTTTGATCAATTTTGCAATTAAAATAGCTTAACCTTCTGACTTCTAATATGAATGACTTATCTTTAGACCAGACTAACTGATGATATTTGTACTGCCTTTGTAGGACACGGCATTGCAATTTTTTTACAATTGTCTACAAGTCAGTTAAACAGTTTTGAACAACTTGCGCAACTAAAGCATCTACCACTCTCTTAACACTAGCTCCGACTCTATCTGGAGCACCCTTCCCATGAGAAGTAGCTATGAAATTTCAATATAATGCATTAATATTAAATTGGGGTGCTAAATACTGTACAGTTAATTGAAACACTGTCTTATTTTTATATTGAGTGGAAGGTCCATCATTTATAAAGTAAGTAATGTTTAAATTAGGTACCACTTCCTGTGCAATTTTCATAACTGGGTTTAGATGTGCACAAATAGCTACAGGATCATGGCGCAAACTTTTAGAAGCGGTACAAACACATTGATGACTGCCATTAACATAATACATAATTGATGTATGTAAAGTGATTTGTGGCTTGGAGCCACCAAAATGGATGAACTGAATTTCCTCAGAGTATTTTATTTACATATGCAATTTTTAGAGAAATCCATATGCAACATTATTTCTTTTTCCCCTTAATTTTCTCTTATAAACCGGATGACCTTTTGTTGGTTCTTAACATTATTGCAGTCCTTTGTTAAAAGTGGTAAAGTTGATCCAATGCTTATAATAGTTTAGGATTTGTACATTCTATTGCTATTTTAATAGTTTTTGTACAGGTTTTGTGCCTCCCATAACCAAAACATCGATCTTTTTTTGTATTTTCATAACAACATTTTTGTGATAGATCCACCATGTATATTGTAGACGTTTATGCGTAGAAGTGTTACATGTTCTTTCTAAACATGCAACTGCAGATTATGCGTAACAGAGGGTATCAATTATTTTGGAAGACGAACTCTCTTGTACAATTTTTTGGCGTTTCAGCTTTAATACAAGCAAGTGCTGTATTTTACAAAGGCACGTTTTGCATGAATTGACTTTGGGACTAAGAACCCAAAAAGGCCGCATTTTACAAAAGGATGAATAACCTAGTCTCTTAAATGTTGTTATTTGACAAAATTATTTATGTAAATTTCTTAAACTGTTATTCAAGAGACTAATATGTTTCTTACTTTTTCTTCTAGCAATGATTTTCCGCTTTCCTGAAATCAGTATGCTGTTCACGTCAAATTCTAAAAATCTCCAACTGCTTCCTTAGCAAGGTTATACTAATTTTCTTTAGTTTGAAAATCTGAGGTTTAATGAGTCTTTTCATTTTAAAATTTATATTTTCTAATTATAGAAAAATTTCTTCGCTTTAGTGGAATTCTGGCCACAAAAATTTTTCTTAATCTGCTTCTTCAGGACTTCACTAAAAAGAAGATTTCACTTAATTGTTAGTGGTACAACTGCTCCATCAAGCACAGAGTTAACAATTTTTTCAGGACTACTGAATCTAATTTAATGTTTAAGGCCATTGTATCTTGATGTGTATAGGTTATTTTTATTTTTCTAAGTTAGTTATCTTTTCTAGCAGTTTATTTTTTCACATCTCTACTTTTATCACTTTCTTTTTGCAGTTCTCTTTCTAGTAAAGACTCTTGTTGATGGTAATCCAAGTAGTAAATTTTGTTCCATAGGAATTAGATTTTCCATGTCATCAACAGGACTTGGCGGAGGAAAATCATTTCCAGGAAGATCCTTATACGTTCAGCATCTTTTTTCCTTTATTTATGCCTTCTTTTTATTTTCACCCACTTCTTAGGAATAGGCTTTTGATCCCGACGACTCAACTCAATGCTTTTTATTTGTCCTGCATCCTTTTTCTTAGAATATCTTTCTCTATCTATTTTTGAATTTCTTGGTGCTTTTCTTTTCTTGGCGTTCTTGTTTATTTTGTCTTATACTACTCCTTTTCTGTTCTCTTCTTCTCCTTAGTTTTTCATTTTCAATTGCTTTGCGTGTTTTGTCATTATGACTTTATGTCTGCCAAAATCCAAAACTGAAAAGTTTCCTAATACAGTCTTTACACTTTTACAGTTAGTAATTAAATGTTATAGAATATACAATACATTAAACTAAGAACAGCACACAAAAAAACCGCAGAATACATATTTTTATAATACTGTCACTTCTGTTGCTATTTGTCACATTTGTGGACATACCTAGTCAACAGAAGTGACCAACTCATTATATTTTTAATTGCATGATATTGATTTTGAGGTTAGGTTAACATAACTATCATGTTGCATGCAAATTTACTAATGAAATACATTCGTCATCATCATTAGGTTTTCAGTCCAGGAACTGGTTAAACGCGTACTCTCAATATTTCCTATTCTGAATTAACCTACACATTTCTCTGAAATTTGCAGTCTGCATTTATCACTATTTGCGTGCAAAAGTCTGATATTGGTCTACCTATACTTCTTCTTTTTCAATCTTCGCTTGTAATATACCCCGTACTCTTTCCCAAAAATTCCTTAGAACGTATCCTGTCCTATTTCTCCATTATTTTTTGGTTTCCACAGATATCTTTATTCCTCTACTATTTCTATAACCTATTTGTAATTAACCTTGTCTGTTCAGACAATCATCCTTATACATATGAAGCACAACATTCCAGAAGGCTTCTATCTCTTTCTGTCTGCTTTTCCTACTGCCCGTATTTGAGAGACGTACTGTGCTGTGCTCCACACATGTTTTGAACAATTTTCTTCTGGTCTCGATGTTTGTTGTCTTTGAATAATCCGCTATTCTTTCTTGTTAGATGCAGTTCGGTCACTTTCTATTGTTTTACAGTCGTATACCATATTTCCCCGATATTCAGTGGTATGTGAAAGGGGGTAAGCAGCCTGTGGATGCCAAGTTCCCCAGCACTTAAACATTTGTCGAATTAATACATTAGTTGAAAATATTTCACAACCAACACCAGTAGTTGTTTATAATAATTATCAGATTTAAGTGCACTTATTTTTTGTCAATAGATTTTCTTCTGCTTTTCCTATTGCCCGTATTTCATAGGCATACTGTGATGTGCTCCACACATGTGCTTTCAACAATTTTCTTCTTGTTTCTATGTTTGTTGTCTTTGATCATAGGCGCTATTCTTTTTTGTTAGATGCAGTTCGATCCCCTTCCATTGCTTTACCATTATATACAGTATTTCTCAGACATTCATTGATTGTGAAAGGGGATAAGCAGCCTGTGGCTGCTAAGTTCCCCAAGCACTTGAACATTAGTTGCAAATATTTTACAACCAACACATGTAGCTGTTTATAATAATCATCAGATTTATGTGCGCTTATTTTACTGTTTCGAAACTGGTTGGACGCGTACCTCCACTTATTTATGTTCTGAGCTAGCATACACAGTTCCCTGAAATTCCCACAAAAGCCAATATACAGCTCGATTCCCCTTCTATTGTAATTATAAGCCCTATTTCATCGAGATTCAGTAGTATGTGAAAGAAGTTAAGTAGCCTATGGCTGCCAAGGATCCCCCAACACTTAGACATTTGCCGTATTGATAGTTTTTCAGTAAATCATTTCGCACAACTAACATTAGTTGCAAATATTGCAAGACCAATACCTGTACTTGTTTATAATAATCACCATGTTGTAATAGTAATAGTTTTTAAATAAAAAACGGGGGTAATTAAAACTTTTGTAAGTTTATTACCCTTTATCCTCGTGACTATCAGCTATATACTAAAACTCTCTATTTTTAATCTGATGTCACTAGGTCGAGATTTTCTTCTTTATACTCCAAGCCCAGGGTAATGTCAGATGGAAAACGGCTTTAGACAAAGAAAACTCTTAGGGGTTAAACGGCTAGTAGAGTGTTAGCTCTGGGTAGATCATGAGCATGGGTCATGGGTGGATAATCGACCAAAAATATTTTTAATAGGCGCCACCGTATTTTTTAATACAAGTGCCAACAAAATTTAACTGTGTTTGTATAAGGGGAATGCGGAAACCTTATCTTAACACCACTATCATAGCCATAAAATTTGAATTTCACTCTTTATCACACACTTACCAAAACCTCAACCACCAGATGTCAAACAGTTGTCTCAGCTTTACCTGTGAACAAACAAAACACCACATGGACACTATTTGTGTCTTCAAAAGCATATGCCAAAAATAGAATAAATGAATTTAAACATCTGTGAAATACTAAAGGATTCATTTTCATTACTCTGTCTTTTACTTAAGGAGGATTTGCTCTAGTTTTCTCTTTCCTAATTTAAATGTTGTATAATAAAACTTCTTTCAAAGGAAACAAAATGAATTCTATTTATATGTAGAAATCTGATTAAATACATGTGACTGCAATATATATATTTACTATCTTGTCATAAAAATTTTTATAAAAGAATTTTAGTGAAGTTTAACCTTCAAAATAAATATGTATTAATTGATCATTTCTATAAAATTTAGTGTAAGCAAACATGTCATAATTTATTAGATCATAACACATGAATTTATTTTTACTTATAATCATTGAAGCGCTTCCTTGACCATTTACAACAAAGATTGATCATCAGAAAATAGCGATCATAAAATGCAACTACTCAAATTTAACTGTAATCTACCAAAAAATATACGCGAATTTCAGCACCAATAAAAAGCTTTTACATGACCTGACTGTTTTAAGCAAAATGTGAAAATTAAATCAAGACTGCATCTGGCGTCTAGATTAGGAAACAGAATCTATACTATTTTTTATCTGACATAAGTTGTCATTCTAAATATCTTAAAACACATTGTATGCGTGTACAAATAACTGACAAACTAGATATTTATTCGGTGTGTTATTAACTTTAAAAAACTACTTTATATTTTTGTTACTCTAATAATCAACGTAGGAAATCTCATAATAATTTACTATACTTTCAAAGTTACGGAAAGTTTCAAACACTCACGTGTATCCAAATAAATTGCAGGTGCAAAATCATGACGTCAGCTGTTGTATTTTTCCAGCGTATTAATCATCTGTAAGTTTGAAGTACCAAGATTCTTTGTTGAATAAACCATTTCTATACGGCGTATTAAATAGATAGAACGAAACCATAACTGCCTGCTTTAAATTACTGCGACGAAAATTTATTATAATTTAACATTGAAAATTGTTGTTGTAGATATGTCCATTAGATATTGCACTAAAGTGAAAGTATTAGTTTAATTTATTGTATTAATCTATACCAACTGTCTTAAATGATGTATATTATCGTTCCATGTTCTCAACTCAAGCTCTTCTTCCTGACTCTATTAGACGCCTCGTGTTTTAGTCGGGACATCTTGACTTTTATCTCTAGTCTACAAAAGCGACTTCACTCTTCGACGTTTGAAACAAAAGTGCTGATAATTAACTGGACAACGCTTGGTAACAAGCCTGAGAATATATATCTTCTAGAATCTATGTGTTATTATGAATATTATACTTTACTTTTATTGGCTGAATATTTACGAATTAAATGCTTTAAAATTTATCTGTTTTATTATTAATTTATTAGGCTTGGTGCAACAAGAAAAAAATACGTTACACAGCCTCTTCCCAAGAGAAAAATTCGAGGTATGGAAGAATTTTTCTAAAAAATTTTCGACTGAAACTTCAAAATTACTCTTATTAACTGTATAAACCTCTAACAACTCACAACAAAACAGCACAAACTTTAACTATAACTAACGATGAGTTTAACAAAAAATCAGAATCATTCACTAATTGATATGTGGGGAATATTAATGCATGGGATTGAGTGATTAGTAACTGCGCGTACTACACGCCTATAAAGGGACAAATTCGGGAAGTCATAATCAGTATATACGTCAATCAGTTAAGAATATTTAGGGGAATCTAACACTCAGTGGATGCATGTCATCTATAGTTACAAACGCAACAACCATATCTAAGTAAAAAAAATTTTCCTGAAGCGAAAAATATTTTTCTATAAATTAGAACTGTAATAAACAAAATCGAATGTATAACAAAATTACTATTAAACAAAAATCTGTACAACGAATACTCTTCTCTAATTTACTATATCTGTCTTAAGGATTTATGTACATAACTTTCCAAGTGCTAATTACATTTAAACTAATCGATGAATTTAATAAGTACCAAAAGCTGTTATTTACGAAGTCCATTCACGAAACAAATCTCCAACACTCGAGAAACAGACAAAGTATTAACAATACTTATTCATCAACAAGATACCTTTGATCTTTGAGTGAGCACCTCACAACATTATCTGTACGACTACTATGCTACAGACTCAACTATATCTCTCAAAAATTCTACAACATCAGTGATTCATCACCAAAGAACTCCAAAACCACTAATAAATCATACTTTGAGCCTACTGGGAGACATCCACCAGCAACTCACAAAAAAAACTCTTCATGAACTCTCTTAGCTCATGTACACTCTCAATAAAGAATAAGCACATCAGGCCTAGTCTCAAACTACTAAATCAAAACTCAAGCATTCCTTTAATGCTTAATACTCTATCACACTCTAACTATATAACTATACTCAACACTTTACTAAACACTCTCTATAATCTCCATCATGTACCTCATAACTGAATACGCACCTCTTCACCGAATACATATTCATCTCTATATACTCGCAACATTTCTCAGCATATGCTGCACTCTCAAACACCTCAAAAAAATATATCATCATTCAAAATCCATAAACATATCCTTGTCGTCATCAAAAATTATCTTTTAACACATCTTTGTCGTCATTTAACACATCTTTGTCGTCATTTAACACATCTTTGTCGTCATTTAACACATGCAACATCTAAATCAACTAACATATTAAGCTCTATTACTACTAAAACAAAATTACTTTAAACAAATCAAAAATTTCACTAACTTTAATCTTGTCCTACTTAAGAGTTTAAAACATGGACCAAAAGAATTACTACTGACATCAACTATAATTAGAAGTACTTAAGGATCAGAAACATTCTTAACATCTTCATTTTCACCTTCATCTGTCGCAGAATTATCGATACTAAACATTTTCTTAGACTTAAATTTGAAGATACGGATAAATGAAAAGGGGAATTTGAATACGAAATTATTTTCTACTTTACTTCATGATAACTATTAATAAATGTTCTGGTACACGCTTACTCTACCCATAATCAAACTGTCGATATAAACTAAAGTGCTTCACAACGCATAAATTTGCTAGTATGACAAGCTCCTCTATGAGCCTCACCTAGACTTATAAACAAAATTGCTAGAATGACAAACTCTTCTCTGAGTCTCATCTAGACTGACAAACTAAATAAGCAAAACGAATCACATCATAACCGACTTCAAATAATCTCAAGTGACGATGCCAAAACTGCTAAAGCGACAAACTTACCACGACCCTCGCATAGACTGACATAACGCTGAGCGACCAACCCTTCCGGAGTTTCGTCTAGACTAACATAACGCTACACGATGAACCACAACAAGTCTTGCACAGATCTAACTTAACTCAACATACTACGTTGTAACGCGACCATAAAATTGCTACTCAAAACCAATCAAACTAAACCAAAACGTGCTCATGCACAAGAGCAATCTTCAAAACTATATTTCAACAGTAAAAACTTGTGTACCATTAATCGAACAACTAATATAACTAATAAGACTGAAAGATGAACCTACTATCGATGTAATACATCCAAAATCAAATAAACTCGTAACATCCATATCAAATAACTTTATCATTTTATCTAGAAACAGGAATTTCGCTACTCAACTTCTGTTCCTCCACTCGTTGAGTTGGACACGACGGACAAGTGATACTAGTCACTCCTTTACGACCACAACCATAACAAAATAATCTCTTGAAAGATCTACAGACACTGAAAGTATGTCCATAACGTGAACAATTCCAACATACCAATTTATGCTTAATAAATGAGTTACCTACTCCACTCTTTTCTGTCATTGGGGTAGCAGAATTAAGAACTTGTACTGGGGAATGTGAAGATGTAGGGTATAAACACGACTTGAAGCATTCTGAAATGAACTAGGGTTTTGTTTATAAAACGTGGATTAAAATAATTAATAGGCTGCTTGTGACTATATGGTGCAACTGAAACAGACTTATGTTTACTTAAAGAAGCTTCTTCTAACTTCTTACACAGTTTAACTAACATACTAATATCCTCTATCTCTGTAAGAGCAAGATGCTGAATGAAATATGGCAATAAATTTTTCTTGACTATTCTAACTTTAGTGTGTTCTGCAGGAATAATAGGTAATCGGTTAAACAAATTTTCCATATTAGCAATGAACAATACAACTGATTCACCATTCCTCTGTAATCTATTTTGATTTTTCCCAAATATCGTCTTCAGGATGTGCTGGCAAGAAATCTTCCTTTAGTCTACTAACCAACGAACTCCAATCTGTTAATGAACTACGAACGCAACGATACCATACTAAGGCATCACCGGTAAACAATTCAACTGCAGAATTAAACAATTCCATTTCAGATACCTTTCGGGACTGTGCAATGTCACTAATGTTTTCTAAAATTGATATAAGAGAGATGGGTTTCCTGAATATTTTATCGACCAAGATCCAATAGGGACTGACTGTGTGACATATGTAACCGTTGGAATGGGCACATTAGATGCAGCAATAGGATTTATATTAATATCTTTATGATTTGAACTCGTATCCTTATTTAATTTCTCATGCAGATCTGCTTCCACAACAAGAATAGTAGCCAAACTTTCATTTTAAATAACACAATTTCCTCAAAATTTTCTTTAGGAGCTTTAACCGTTGAATTCTACCTGTAAGATGTACTAATCTTGACCTTATCCTTTTAAAATTGACTCAGCGGGATCATCCATAAATTCTAACAAAACATTTTTAACTGACTCTATACTAGACTCAATCTCTTCTTTCTCTACTTTGAAATCTACTTTATAACTTGAAGGATCTATCAAACAACCGGGTTTATCTGTTTCTTTGGCCAACAACCTTGCTAAAATTTTCCTTTTATCTGAAACTGGTCTTGAATTTTCAATGCCTCTAATGTTCAATTCATATTCTAACTCATTTTTAAGTAAATGTACGATGCTATAAGTTTCTGCCATAATTAAATATCTGAATACCTCTAACGTAACTCAATTATAAAATTTTTGAAGATGAAATCTCAAACAAACGAATGTCCTAACTATATAAAGAAGAAACCACTATAAACTGTAACAAACTTTAACAAAAATGAAACTAAAAGAAGACGTTACTAATATCAAAGCAAACCTCAGTCGGTGAATATAAGTGTGATGAAAATAACTACTAAATGTTCCAGCCTCTAAATGAATTTCCAGCCTCTAAATGAAATTCCAGCCCCACGTTGCGAGCGCAAGTGTAATAGTAATAGTTTTTAAATAAAAAACGGGGGTAATTAAAACTTTTGTAAGTTTATTACCCTTTATCCTCGTGACTATCAGCTATATACTAAAACTCTCTATTTTTAATCTGATGTCACTAGGTCGAGATTTTCTTCTTTATACTCCAAGCCCAGGGTAATGTCAGATGGAAAACGGCTTTAGACAAAGAAAACTCTTAGGGGTTAAACGGCTAGTAGAGTGTTAGCTCTGGGTAGATCATGAGCATGGGTCATGGGTGGATAATCGACCAAAAATATTTTTAATAGGCGCCACCGTATTTTTAATACAAGTGCCAACAAAATTTAACTGTGTTTGTATAAGGGAATGCGGAAACCTTATCTTAACACCACTATCATAGCCATAAAATTTGAATTTCACTCTTTATCACACACTTACCAAAACCTCAACCACCAGATGTCAAACAGTTGTCTCAGCTTTACCTGTGAACAAACAAAACACCACATGGACACTATTTGTGTCTTCAAAAGCATATGCCGAAAATAGAATAAATGAATTTAAACATCTGTGAAATACTAAAGGGATTCATTTTCATTACTCTGTCTTTTACTTAAGGAGGATTTGCTCTAGTTTTCTCTTTCCTAATTTAAATGTTGTATAATAAAACTTCTTTCAAAGGAAACAAAATGAATTCTATTTATATGTAGAAATCTGATTAAATACATGTGACTGCAATATATATATTTACTATCTTGTCATAAAAATTTTTATAAAAGAATTTTAGTGAAGTTTAACCTTCAAAATAAATATGTATTAATTGATCATTTCTATAAAATTTAGTGTAAGCAAACATGTCATAATTTATTAGATCATAACACATGAATTTATTTTTACTTATAATCATTGAAGCGCTTCCTTGACCATTTACAACAAAGATTGATCATCAGAAAAATAGCGATCATAAAATGCAACTACTCAAATTTAACTGTAATCTACCAAAAAATATACGCGAATTTCAGCACCAATAAAAGCTTTTACATGACCTGACTGTTTTAAGCAAAATGTGAAAATTAAATCAAGACTGCATCTGGCGTCTAGATTAGGAAACAGAATCTATACTATTTTTTATCTGACATAAGTTGTCATTCTAAATATCTTAAAACACATTGTATGCGTGTACAAATAACTGACAAACTAGATATTTATTCGGTGTGTTATTAACTTTAAAAAACTACTTTATATTTTTGTTACTCTAATAATCAACGTAGGAAATCTCATAATAATTTACTATACTTTCAAAGTTACGGAAAGTTTCAAACACTCACGTGTATCCAAATAAATTGCAGGTGCAAAATCATGACGTCAGCTGTTGTATTTTTCCAGCGTATTAATCATCTGTAAGTTTGAAGTACCAAGATTCTTTGTTGAATAAACCATTTCTATACGGCGTATTAAATAGATAGAACGAAACCATAACTGCCTGCTTTAAATTACTGCGACGAAAATTTATTATAATTTAACATTGAAAATTGTTGTTGTAGATATGTCCATTAGATATTGCACTAAAGTGAAAGTATTAGTTTAATTTATTGTATTAATCTATACCAACTGTCTTAAATGATGTATATTATCGTTCCATGTTCTCAACTCAAGCTCTTCTTCCTGACTCTATTAGACGCCTCGTGTTTTAGTCGGGACATCTTGACTTTTATCTCTAGTCTACAAAAAGCGACTTCACTCTTCGACGTTTGAAACAAAAGTGCTGATAATTAACTGGACAACGCTTGGTAACAAGCCTGAGAATATATATCTTCTAGAATCTATGTGTTATTATGAATATTATACTTTACTTTTTATTGGCTGAATATTTACGAATTAAATGCTTTAAAATTTATCTGTTTTATTATTAATTTATTAGGCTTGGTGCAACAAGAAAAAAAATACGTTACAATGTTTAAGTACTGTTCTTTTTTTCGTCATTAATTTTTCCATCTTGGGACTGGTTGGATGCATACCTCCATTAATTTCTATTCTGAGCTAGCCTACACATTTCAATGAAATTCCCACATCCTATATCTTTCACTATCTGTGTGCAATAGTCCAACCTAGGTCTACCTCTACTTCTCCGTTTTCCTATCTCTGCTTCTAATATATTCCGCACTATTCCCTCATGCCCTAGTATGTGACCTATCATCCTGTCTCTCCTATTTTTACTTTTTTCTACATATTTCTTTCTTTCCTACCATTTCTAGTACCTCTTTGTTTTTCTCTTTGTCTGTCTATGATATCTTCATCATACGTCTGTAGCACCACATTTCAAAGGCATCTACCTTTTTCTTGTCCGCTTCTCTTACTGTCCAGGCTTCACAGTCATACAGTGTTGTGTTCCACACATATATTTTAAGCAATCTTTTCCTTGTTTCTATGTTTGTTGTCTTTGAACACAGTAGTTGCTTTTTCTTTTTAAATGTAGCACTTTTCTCATCTTGCGTTATTTGGCTTTCTAGGTACCAGAAATTTTTAACCTCTTGTAAGTTCTCGTTACCTATTTGTATTCTTGTTTTTGGGTTATTTTCCCCTCCTTTGCATACTAGAACTTTAGTTTTTATTTGTTAGAACTGTTTTCATTTCATTAAGAGCAGCTTCTAACTCTTTATTACTAGATGCTAATACCGCTATATAATCTGCAAATCTAAGCATATCAATCTTTTGTCCCTGCATAGTAATTCCAAATGTCTTCCTACATTTGACAGTATTCATTGCCTCTTCTATGTACAAGTTAAAAATTAATGGGGATAAGGCACATCCCTGTCTCAGCCCTTTCTTAATATTTACTTCTCTATGTTCCTGCTCTAATTCTATTACAGCTGTTTGCTCTTTATATAAGCTATGTACTATCCATCTATCCCTAAAACTCATTCCAATCTTTTTGAGTATTACGAACTTTTTTTTCCATTTTACGTTGTCGAATGCTTTTTCCAGATCTCCAAACCATATATACATGCTCTCCCCCTTTTCTATTGTTTTCTCCATTATCACCATCAGAGCTAAAATTGTTTTCCGTGTTTCCCTATTTCACCTAAACCCAAATTGATCTGTTCCTAACACGTGCTGTCAGACTTATTGTTTGAAAATTTTCACATCTATCTGCGCCTCTCTTTTTTGGTATAGTAACCATGATGTTACGTTTGAAAACTTTGGGTATCTCGCCTGCCTCATACATATAGCTAGCAAGTCAGAGGAGGCGTTCTGTTACTGCTTGTCCAGCTTTTAGAGTTTCTGCTTGCACCTTATATGTACCTGGCGCCTTACCATTTTTCAGACACTTTAATGCTAATTGAAACTCATCTCGCAGTATAGGATATCTCAAGTCATTATTTTCAATGTCTGATTCCTGTTCTAATGCCGTTAGTTCCTCTCCTGTATATAAATTCGCTATATATTCTTGCCATCTAACCACTTTCTCTACATTTTCTGTAATGACGTTTGCTCTCGTGTCCCTTATATTTTTGCTATACGGTTTTATATCCCTAAAATTCATTCTAATTAGTTTGTATGCTATGTCTGTCTTTCCTATTTCCGTCTTAGTTTGTACCTCTTTGCACTTTTATTCAATCCATTGTTCTTTAGCCTTCCTGCATTTGCGAATAATTTTTTACTTTATGGCGTTGTATTTCTGTTTTTCCGTTACGTCTGATCTATTTTTGTATTTTCGTCTTTCTTCTATTAAATTCAGGATATCTTTTGTTATCCATGGTTTCTTTTCTTTTATGTGTATACCCCAGAATATCTCTGGCCGCCATGTCTGAGCTGGAGTTATTGCTATTCCATTTTGTCTCTACTTCCTTAGTATCAGAAATTTTTCCGATATCTTTCAGCAATTCATTTGACTTTTTCAAATCTTTTGTGGATATCTTTATCTTTCAGTTTCTCAAACTCAAAGTGCCCTTTTGCATTCTTTTTTTCAAATTTTTAAATTTAAGCACAGCCTTCATAATTACAACGTTTTGGTCAGTATCTATATCTGCTTCTAGGTAGCTTCTACAATCTTTTACTTGATTCCTAAACCGTTGTCGAACAAGAATGTAATTTATGTGATATCTTCCTATATCTCTTGGCATCTTCCACGTTTATCGTCTTCTAGCATGATGTTGAAATAATGTGTTTGTGATTGTTAAATTGCTTTTGTCGCAAAATTCTACCAGCCTATTCCCCTTGTCGTTTCTCGTATCTAAACCAAATAAACCTGCTACCGCTCTTTCCCTACCCTCATCTGCCACTGCATTAAAATACCACGTAATTATTAAATTTTCATGTCCTTTCACACATCTTAGTACGTCTTCGATATCTTTGGAGATCGCTTCTACCTCTTTGTCGCTGTAGCTAGAGGTGGGCATGTATACTTGTATTATTACTGTATTTACCGGTTTAGATTCTAATCTAACCACGAATATTCTTTTGTTCTTTCGTAAGTAGTTATCTACACAGTGTCCTATCTTTTTTCACATTACCATCTCCTCTGATCCTGTATTAATTACCCTAAAGTCTCCACTCCAAAAATCCCTCGCCTATGCCCACGGAACTTCGCTGATTCCTACTATGTCTAGTGCTAACCCGTCCATTTCAATTTCTAAGTTCTCTGGCTTACCTACTTGCCTTAAACTTCTGATATTCCACGTTCCCACTTGCAGAATGTTCCCAATTTTTTTTTTAAATTTTCCGATTACATCCTTCGAAGTAGTCCCCTTCCAGAGATCCGAATGGGGGACTATTTTACCTCCGGAATCTTTTATTTTAAGAGATACCATCATTTTAACTACAATTTCAGTACGCTTTGTACTTAGGAGGTAATGTGGTGGTTTCCCGTTGCCTTCCACATCACGGTAGCGTGTCTTAGACTGCCATACCGACCCCTATGGTTTCTGCCAATTTAAGTACCGAAAGAGCCACTGCCCTCTTTCGGGGACCAGTCTTAGTCTGGTTCCTCACTAAAGACCCTACTAATTTGGTTGGACCTGTAGTTTGGCTCTTTAGATTGCTGGAACGCGGAAGCCATTCCACCTGTTCTAATGATCTTGAACTTTATCAAGGTGCAGGTCCATTCGGAATGGAATGAAATACATTATGTACTAAAAATATTTAAGTTTCAAGTAATTAACCTTTAATTTTTTGACTACAGAAATGACCCTACGGTCTTGCCCACAGCATACTTTAAGTACTATTTGACTAGAACATTCAGCTGTTTAGAGCTGCACAGCCACATGTAACTTTTACTAAAAATAAATGATACATTGGCAATGTTTACAATACCTACACAACAGTATATACAAGGTGATTCACAACTTCTTAAAAATATTTTAACTGATGATTAAGAATGGGTCATACATTGGTATTTTCGCAAAAAAAATTATTTTCGCAAAACAAAATTGAACGGAATGTTTTCAAGGTACGATAAAAATAATGAGATTATTAACCACGTGCTATAATTGAAATTCCTTGGTGAGTGATCTCCGGTATAATGTGTATGTTGCATGACAAGCCTACCGCAAAATTTTATTGTATAGTTTGTGGTTTAAAGATTACAAAATCACAAATTGACGTGTTTTATTATAAGCAATGCTAATGACACCGATCGGACGCTGCAAATAATCTTTATTAGTTACATATTAATAAACACCATTTTTTTAGTTTCGACAACAGGTGTTCTATTTTATAAGTAGTGGTGTTTTAAAACGCTACTTTACAGGCTAGTAGCACATGATTGGCATTTGCAATTCCTTTTTGATATCAGTGTTAAAATTGCCCAATAATCGCAGTCGTAAATTTAAAAAATCAAGTGACAGTAATCATTTGTTTGTACACAGTAAAATTCGGTATTTATGTTAATTCAGTTCCAGCTTTATCCACTTTTGCTTTCTGTGAATTTTAATTTCGTGGGAAACATCAAAGATTTTGCATTGAAAGTAGCGTTTTACAAGCTCCCTACCTGTAAAGTAAAACACCCTTGTTTGTATTACAAGTCAAAAAAAATGCAGTACACTAATGAGTAACCTTTGGCTTCGGAATTCTTGTGACTTGTGAGTCACTTATACATTCAGTTGATTATGGTACCTTAAAATGAAATGACGTTGCTACGTTTAGCAAATCGTACTGTGACAATAACCGTTTTAATCAGTACAACAAACTGCAGATTATTTACAATTAGTGTTTGTGTTTGTGTGTGTGCATGTGTGTGTGTGCGTGTGTGTGTGATATTATATTGTGATTGTGAAGAATACGTATACTATTATAAAAATACTATTTTAAAACTTCACAATCTTTTAGCAATACTTTGTTTGTGAAATAATTGAACACATACGTGCTAGGAAAACAGTCATCGTGGATTGTAAATAAACGCATGGAGTGAATTTTAACGTTGAACTGTGAAACTAGTGATGCAAACAATAGGCAGTAGTTTTCTTTGAATATTATCTTCATGCGGGAGCAGTGTATCCTGTCGTTTTCTGTTGCGGCAAATTTTCCAACATCTAAGTAACGATTACAAACATACCATAATCATAGTTTGTATTTTTTTTTAATTACTATTAAACAGTCGGAGGCGAAAATATCTGATAGAAAAAAGCTAAGCGGGCACGAATACAAAATTCGAGAAAAAAAGAAAAAAGAAGCAGAGGTTTTAAGTAAAATGCATGCCCCACATCGTTTTTCACAATGGATAAAGCCAACATTCGCACATTAAAAGTACAAACAATAAATGTGAAACATTTGTCAAATTTACTGAAGTCATTTATTTACATCCTGTACCTGAATGTTCAAAATTTGAAATAGACAAATAGTCGTCAATTTTGAGTATTGTCAGTATTAGTGAAGAAGATATTCTTTACCGTTTCAGGCTTCAATGGTAATTTATACGATCCTGCATCATGGAAAATAAATAACAAAGTAAAAAATAAAATTATGAGTAATATCACAAAACAAAATACTGATGCAGATTTTTCAAAGTCTAAAGGTGAATTTGATGGAAACACTAGAATTTTACAGAAATCGCATATTTTTTTTCTAAATTGCCAAATCGTCAAACGATACAACGTGAATAGTTACTATATTTTAAAATAACCGCAAAAGTTTACTGCAACCCTTGGCGATTGTTCACGAATGCTTCTACTTAACTTTCACGTGAAGGATTTAACGATTAGAAACACGCTAATGAAGCTTCCACCAGTCATGATTGAAGCCATGAGCATAGAAAAATTTGCTTGCTTTGACCTCGAGACAAAAATGTTTTAGTATTGATTCAGAACTTCAAAAACAATATACCGAAGAAAAATTTTATTGGAGATAAGTTTCTAAAAGAGTTATTGCAGTAATACAATTTCTCTCATGTAGGGGACAGCACTTTTCAATGAAAAAGTGGGATCAACTAATAATGGAAAATTATTTAGGTCGTTTGTAACTAATTGGGCAGTTTGAGAAATTTTTTGCAGAACATTTAAAAAGGCACAGAAATCCAGGAAAGAGCAAAACTTCATATCTTTCTTTCAGCATATGCAGCGAAATATTAAATATTATGGGCATTAAAGTTAGAAGTCAAGTCGTACTTGAAATTGTAAAAGTAAAATATTACTCGCTTATAGTGAATTCTCCACCTGACATTTCAAACATAGATCATCTAAGTGTCGTGTTTAGATTTGTAAGAGAAAAGGGGAATGCAATCGAACGTTTTATTACTTTGATTCCAATATCAAATCACAAAGCAAAAGCTCTCGAATCAGTTGCGCTTTCACTGTTAACTGTACTTGGTTTGGACGTAATAACTGCAGGGGACAGTGTTACGACAACGCTAGTAATATGTCTGGAATATATTCTGGTCTGCAAGCTCGCTTGAAGGAACGTAATCCATTAGCATTTGACGTACCCTGCACAGAACACTCTTTAAATTCAGTTGAAGCATATGCTACTGAATGTTGCACTCCTGCTGTAGATGACTGTATGTTTTTACAAAAAATATATAACTTTTTCAGTGCGAGTATTAGTTGCTGGCATAAGATGAATTCGTGCCTAACGGTCATTTTAAACTTCACCCGGAGTTAAATTTTTGTTGAGTTCTTAACAAATGTGGAAAAATTTAAAGAAGAACAAAAGCATTTAAACTAACCTGAAACCGAATATCATCAAAATGGTGCAAACATGAAGAAAGTTTATATATTAAAAGGACCAACCGAAACTAGATGGTCGGCTAGGTACGATGTATCAGTAACATTATTGAAGGGATATCCGTCATTTAAAAAATGTTTACTAGATATTTGCAACATTGTCTGCAAAGCAATTTTACTCACCATAAAGTATTTTCACTTCATAAAAAAGTAAGAAAAACAAAACAGTCTTCATGGTAGCTGTCTGAACAACAATTTTGGAAAGGATAAACTCAGTTAAAAAAATCTACAATCTGTTGATACTGAAATTCTTATAGCAGCTGGATAATTTATTTCGTTATTGACTTATTTCAAAACCGTGAGAAATGAAAGTTTTGAAGAATTATTTCTTAAAGTTTCTAAGCTTGAAACATATTGTTTTACTTAGCTCCACACGTTGCAGTGCCAAAGTTACAATTTTCTTGTTTTCTTTGTGGCAAGCTGGACGTCTGTTTGAATTAAATCTGTACGAATACGGTTGTATTTAAAGATGGGCGGCTCCGTGGCGTAGTGGTATGTGTGTGACTACTATGCCCAAGGTCCTGGGTTCGAATCCCGACACGGTCTGCTTGAAAAATGTTAGGCGAGCATTTTTCACAAAAATACACCCTCGTTCGGATGAGAGGTAAAATGGAGGTCCCGTGTGTGAGTGTTGTCACGCACGTTAAAGATCCCTACCTTGCTTGGAACAGCAAGGGTTCGGCAAAAATTCCAAATTTTCAGGTAAAAAAAAACTCGCTTCCTGGCCAATGTAGTACCTTCGGGTGGAGCATTGGAAAATCACATGTAATGTATTTAAAGATGGGTTCAACAAACGCACCCTCTCCTAAATTTATAATCCAACAAAGATAAAATTTTAATCCGTAATAAAGGACTTTGAGGAGCCTCCGAACTAACTCTGAACTCTAACTTTAGCGAAGTTTGACGAGATTAAGAGGTTCGTTACAAACTGCCCTTAAGCGCAACTACACTTAACAAGTGTTTACCAAGAATACCGACCAGAAAGTGTAATAACTAAACGGTAAATAGCGGATCTAAACATAAATGTTTAAGTTGAAATACTATCGTTAAGGAACCTGAAAGAAAAAGGTACTCATAGGCTTACAAATCTTATTCTATAAATGCTAAATAATAAGATATCGGTACAAAAGAAAAAGAACATAAAACGTAAATATACTGACCATGTATACTTGAACTCACGCCTATATGGACGCTCTACTTATTATGAGAAAAATTACTCATTACTTTTAGTCATAAACCTTTCAGTCTTTGTTGGAAATCTTCTAGACAAGTGTTCATAATACGTTTAGCATAATCACCTACTAAAATCATAAGATTGAATAACGAAAATCATGTTTCTAGTTCTCTTTAAATAACGACATTACATTTGATTTTCCAATGCTCCACCCGAAGGTACTACATTGGCCAGGAAGCGAGTTTTTTTTACCTGGAAAATTTGGAATTTTGCCGAACCCTTGCTGTTTCAAGCAAGGTAGGGATCTTTAACGTGCGTGACAACACTCACACACGGGACATCCATTTTACCTCTCATCCGAACGAGGGTGTATTTTTGTGAAAAATGCTCGCCTAACATTTTTCAAGCGGACCGTGACGGGATTCGAACCCGGGACCTTGGGCGTAGTAGTCACACACATACCACTACGCCACGGAGCCGCCTTTAAATAACGACAACTAACATTTCTTTTAGAATATTTACAAAAAATTGAGTATTTTACTAAAATGAAGATAAGCTATGCTTTGTTATCAACTTAAAGTGACTTGATAGTTAAAAAAAAAATCTGACAGTTATTGTTGGCGAAAATTTGCGTATCTTTCAGATCTGAACCATAAGCATTACATGTTATGTTAACTGTATTTATTAATTAAGAAAAATTTCAATAAGAATTTTATTTAGACCTTTAGAATCTGTATCCTACTACATTAACCACACTTTAGAATAACAGCAAATTAGACTAGTTCTTTTTACCATAATATACTTTAGATTTTTTATGATATGAGAACGCGAAGTTTATTTAACCTTAGATTCATGGAAGAACAAAAACAGACAGGAAAATTCTTAATAGTGTAGAACAACACTTACCAGAAAATTTGTGTAGTGCATTTGGAGGGTTATACAACCTCAAATGGACACTGTTCTTCTTGTGTCGGCCTCGCATTTGTAGACGTCGACAGGAAATACCACTGGATTCTCAAACACAATTTCGTAATGGAATCTCTTCAAGTTACATCAAACGAACAGCGGTTTGTCATAAATTAAACCATCACATACCGGACTTAGATAAAAATTTCTGCACACTGCTTTTTATATTGTACCAACAGATTGTAAAATAAAAACCAATGGATAGTTGAAAGTTGAAACGAAGTAATATAAACGTGATTATTTAAACATTATTATTTATGAAGCGTAATTAGCAAAACGTAGTTATTTAAACATCGTTGCGCTGTAAGAGGGAAAAATAAGATATATTTAAATTGAATAAAATTACTTACCACTTGATTTGACGGCTCCAAAATCTTCAGACATCTACACAAAATATATTTAGAGCGAACCTCAAGTCGCTCGGGCTGATTTCTGTGACATTTTGACTGGATCAAGGATAACGAGCAGCTGCCTAATTGAAATTGTAACCAGGAATCGCAAGGCAAGAACAAAACAAGCATGCGCCAGATGTTGTTTATGAAGTTTAATCACGATATAGTGGAACGAAAACGATTAAATATAGCAGGAAATATATCGAGTTTGTTATAAGATTAAAAGTTTAAGTACTTTGTTTTCAATACATTTAAGGATGAAAACAAAACATTTATTTTGCAATATGCATTAGCTTATAATTTTGACTTGATAGAAAGCAGCAAACATAATACACGGTGCGTCGTGTCTAAAACGACTTGCAACTAAATTTATTTACGCTTTCACTGCCTTTAGAATTATAACACGTTACAAGCTAACAAATGAATCATGGGATTCTCTGGAAATAAATAAAAGGCACAAAAAAGAAAACTGAAATTTGGCAAAGTGGACAATAAAATTGAATCCAAATTAAACTAAAAATCGAATACACATATTATAATCTTATTGTAGATTAGATAATATCTGACGTTTGTAAACGAGATTCAGCATACTCCAAAGTCTGTCAAAGTTTTTGATTTTTGTTCAATCTTTTGATAATGGAAACAGATCTTACAAAAAATGCAGCCGATGAGTTGGTGAAAATACTCTCCAGTGATGTCAATACAAATCTTGGTGAAGAATGCATTCGTTTTAAAGAAGTTTTGAGACTAATTAGTTTGGAAAGACAAATTGAATCGACAGCTGTGGTGCTTTTTAAAGAGGTTATTATGGAAAAGTCCTTAATATTAACATTTCCAAATATTTTTACAGCCTAAAAATATATCACACAATACCGATCTCAAATGTAAATAGTGAACGACGTTTTTCAGTTCTGAAACGTGTAAAAAACTGTTTAAGGAGCAGTCTAACCCAATTACATTTAAATAGTTTGGATATACTAAGTTTTGAAAACGATCTTTTAAAGGAACTAGATGCAGACAGTATTGCTGACCAATTTTCTATACTCAAAAAAGCGAAGGTGCAATTGCAATAGGTATATTATTTTTTTTTCGCCTCAAGTTCCAAAATTTATAGGCAATATATTTGTAAAAGTGTCGTTTTTATTTTTTAATAGGATATCAGCTTTATATTCAAGAAATATATATGTATATTAAACACAGGGATCGAGCTGAAAAATTATATTTCCCAGAGAGACATGATACCCAAAAAAGGCCCTGAAGGTACGTCCACAGAAGTGACATTTAGAATGTTGAACGGCCAATTAAATAAAATTAATAATCTTCTGCAAATATAAACATAGTGAAAGAAAACTATTATTCTTTCATTATCTTATTCCAACTAATGGATTTTACTAATATTTATAAGCAACTGAGTTATTTAGTACAACTGGTTAATGTACGTTTTTTCAAGAATCGCCCAAATGCGTTTTAGATTACAGTATAGATACATATTAGACGTATATGCAACAACAATGTATAATCATTTATTTTGTGGCTTGGGTTGTTTTAAAACTGACAACTTTTTCAGACAAAAGCTTGGTTACTCTACTTAAAATAACATTCAAAATATATACAATTTATATACAACTAACTGGAGAGCTGTATAATAATAATTGTTATTTTAGGTTGTCTTGATTTTGTGCCATTTAAGACCTCAGTACACTTTTTCTCATTCTCGTAAGTCACAACCGCCATTATTAGGAATGGTTGGATTAGCCATAGCGCTGCCGCCGCCAAGTGTACACGAAATTCGCCTGGAGTCCGACATGTTTGTTACTAGAATAAATTTTGACTTCAGAATAGCACATTGTGAACCGAAAGTTTCGGATATGCTAGATTACACGTCAGAGGAACTAACAGGAAAGAACCTATATGCCTTATGCCATGGAGAAGATGCCAATAAATTAAGAAAATGTCATGTAGACTGTAAGTATTGTAATATTGTTTTCGCACTTTGATATAATTTCTTTCAGTAATTAACAAGGGTCAAGTATTAACGCACTATTACCGACTTATGAATAAAACGGGAGGCTACACGTGGATGCAAACTTGTGCAACAGTTATTTCTAACACCAAAAATGCAGACGAGCAAAATATAATATGTGTTAACTACGTAATAAGGTAATTATGTTTTTGTCGATTATTTATTTTATATTTATAATTCACAGTGGTCGAGAATACGAGAACGTGATTATGGACTGCTGTCAGTTAGAAGACAATTCACACACTGTAAAGCGAGAGGAGACCAATGGCAACGACCCAGAAAATGGATCACCAGATGCTGATCGTGGAGGTATACACCATTTCTCATGATATTAGTATGTAGTTTATATAATTGTACTAACATGTACCTATCTCTGGTAAGATGATCGAAGTACTGGAGCCCCTCCAAATCCACCACAAGACTCTCCACATGGATTGGAAGATGGGAGTACAGATGAAGCTGGGGACCATCGAACACGCCGTGTCGAACAACTTGCTCAACTCCAAGCATCGAACGAAACGCAACATCGATCAGCTTCCAACTCCAATAGAGCAGTGAAACGAAGGGCAGTCCATGATGCAAGCGGTTCTTCAGAAGACGATGATGAACCCATTAGTCAGCGTAGCATGGTACTTAGTCCTGCTTCGTCATCATGTCATTCAACAAGCGCACATACGGTGCCAGCAGATTCATCAGGAACGAGTCCTAAAGCAAATGAAGAAACAACTAGCACGTCCGTTAAGGATTTGGAAAATGCAATGTCAAAGCATTTACCTACATGTAAGTCTCCCATTCATCAACCAACTGATTTTAGCACAGACGCACTACTCAAACAACAACGAACAACGATACAATGGATTGGGGCACATCATCAACAACTTCAACAGCAAGGTCCTCTGCCGGCATCAGCATTATTACGTCAACTTTACGCTAACAGAGAAAGTGTTATTCGTGCAAATGTTCATGGTATAACTGCAGGAAGTGCGCGATCAAACGGTTCGTCTTCATACTATAGTGCAGATACTCAGGTGGGTACATTACCAACACCTCCAGGTAGTGAGGGTTCTTCGTCATATAGTGATCATCAGTTTCTACTATCACAGCATCAAAATTATTCTACTGGTTACACAATGGATTACCATTCTACCATGACACCACCTTCTAGCGTGTCACCACGCGATAAGCATCAACAACTTCATGCGGGTGTTACCTTTGATTCAACAATGTATCAAGATGTACTAAGGCATCAATATACAGATAGTGCCCTTCCTTTAAAACCTCAGGTTTATTCTTATGTTGAACAGCCGCAATTTTACCATCATGGAACCGCAAGCACAGGATTTCACTTGTACCATCCAGGAAAAGGTGCATCAACAACTTCGTCCAACTGGTATTCCTCTTAACAGTGAACTTAATCGACTTTCCAGTACAAACGTAGCCATCGGTAGTGTATGTGTATCCGGGTTCCTTAAACTGGTCGTCATAGTCAGTAAAATATCGATAGGCCCAGAGTCCAATCTCTATATAAGGAGATATTGTAACTTTTCTGATATTAACAAGTTTAAAACCAAAGAACATATAAAAATGACTGTTATTCTGTTATGCGAATTTATTATTAAGGAGAATTGGGAAACAAAATTAAGCAAATCCTAAATACCAACGTTAATTTAGGTATGTGTTGTCGTTACGCTAAATTTTAAATGTTGAAGTTATTTTGTATTTTTTTATGTAAGTAGTTTAAATTTATAAGTAAACCGATTTTAATTCATTTTCATCATGCCATTATTTTTATCAAAAATACTTAATGGTTGGGACTTTTTACGAGTAGGCTTACTGTACATTTTAATCCTTGAATAAATATGAGAAGGAAAAGCAATGCTTCATAATGGGAACAAAACAATGGCTTATAAGTACGATATCTTACTGTCACTGTCTTTTATAAATGCTATATCTACGAGCTCTTTAAGTATAAATTTATGATACACATTTTCAAACAATTTATGTCTGGAGACAATCTTTTATAAAATATTTACAAACTGTTCCACAAGCTAGTATTGTCCAAAAATAAAAATTAAAACTGAATAAAACATTGCCGGACTAGGCTGAAAAATTGTTTTTCTAAGAATAGGAACACATTGGACATGAAAATATTATAATGACACATGTTTCTGTCTTTTTAAAATAACAAAAATAAAATAAAAAAATTTGTCTGGCACAAGATTATTATAAAGAGCACCTGAACAAAATATCAGTTCTTTTTATTCAAAAAGTACTAACTATTACCTTGTTCAAAAATCCATTTTGGTGAAAACTTTTACTCAAAAATAATTGTTTCGTTAGTTTTTAATTTAACATATTAATTTGAATCTTACTTTAAACAGCTTTTTTATTTATTGAATATCCTGTAAAACATTACCAAGAGTTTCAGTTGTTTCCAGATTGTGTTTTAGATGGCTACATGTTGTTCAATTTTTCATAGCCCTTTTCCAATATATGATAGCTTATAATTATAGCTGCTTCCAACTAACATAGAACTTTTGAATGTTTTTGAAGTGATAGGAAAATAAATATATTCCACTGTTTTGACAACTTAACCTCCCGAGGAAAGTGAACAATGGCAATAAGGTCATCGATATTTTTTGAAGACTTTTGATATTGAAGAGATTGAATGGAATTGATTAACATAAGTTTGGTACATTGAAGTGGAGACTGTTAGGAGATTGACAGTTAATTTTCCATCTATTCTTATGTTCCGCTTTTATAATTACAGAATTATCAACTTTAGCACGAGAACGAGTATCATCCTGTATTATCTTAATTTCCACAGATTTCTGATTTTGTGGTCATTTGCATGTAATTGAACAAATAACTTTTTTCTAATAAGTTTTGTATAAATCTCACTATTTATTTTAATTGGTTCTGCCACAATAGTCCCTTTTAGCGGATTTTAGAAATGCATTGTGCAGGATCATATTTAACAAATGACCAAAATCAATTTTTCCATTAAATTTAGTTTTTCGATATTGCTCCACTGTGATTAAATAACACAGCAAGAAACATTACTTTCACAATCAAACGTTTACCTTGCACTTGAAAAAAAGGAGGGTATTTCTTCATCTGAAGGTAGGAAAAACAATCATTTTATCTTTTAAAAGATAAAATCATTTGTCGTCCCCATGCACTGTCCTGCATTAACTTGAAATAATTTGTCGTTATATCAATCTGTGACATAGTAAACTGTAAATGATGTTTCTTGCTTTGAGATGTTAACAATGACTTGAGTTTACTGTATTGTATGAGCGCCTTCCTTGTTACATTACATAGTGTTCCCAATGAAATTAAACTCTTTTACTTATCGTCTTCATGGTTGTACTGTAGCATTTTGAGGGTGCTAAAATCTTGTTGTAAAGCGCTCATCAACAACTTCTTGTGGCAAAGGTTTTTTTAAATTCCTGATCTAATATCAGCAATCATACTCCAGTTTATACATTGATTAGCTCTCAACCAGATTTGCGAAATGATTTTTGTGCACTTTTAACTTTCTCTAGCAACGTGTTTAATCATCCCTTTTGACTTCTTATTGTTAAATGGTATTTCTTTCATTATCATTTTTCTTTCTTTGATTGTGTACATTGAATTTCCATATTTTAAGAATATTTGAACTGCCAAATGATTGCCATTGGTTATTTAGACACATGTAAAGATTATTAAAGATTAACACAGGATCAGCAAATTGTAGTCTGTACTTTTGCTTATGAAAATTGATTAATGTGCTTGTGATTCTATTGCAAACAAATAAACGACATGCTATCAAATTACAAGATTGTGTTTAAAAAGAAATCACAAATTAAATAACCATTTTTGAACAGAGGTAGTATCAGTTTTTATGAGAAATATAATAAAGAATATATCTCTCATCCACTGTAGTTATTATTGTGCTGTACTGCATTTGTTTATTTAATGTTCGATTATACTCTTCTAAAATTTTCGGTAGCTACGGTTGTATAATTTTCCCAAGATCATTCACATTATTAAGTAGTCAATGTCATTGGATAAGTACTGAGCTATCATATGTTTTTTCCAAAAGGATCTCCTGTCCTATTCGCTGTAGTACATAATCAGTTAGAAATTTTAATTGACTACCAGTTTAATTCATTACCATAGAACTTTTGTTAGGTGGTTTGCTTATATCGGTAGTTTGGCCCATTGCTTTGAAAGTTGGTATCCCACTTTTTATTTTAAATCTTAAACCAACTAATAAGATAGTGTCCAGTTGGTGCAACAAACTGACCAATACCGAATTATCCAGAGAAAATCCTCTAGTTCCAGGATATGTCTTCGGAAGGAAATATCTCATTTATGACCTCTTGCAAAACTTAGACTAAACAACGCTTTTGATAGTCTGTAAACATGAGCATGTAAAAAAATTGAGACTTACTATATGTAAGTATTTCACATAATTTTGACATCTAAATGTAAACTATGCAGTGAACTGGAATCGTTAAAAATTTTCATAGTTTGTTTTTCCTTAAATCATAGTATTAATAGACATCTGTGCATATCTGTAAGAAGTCAACATTTAAAATATCTCGCGAACTATTGATATTTGTAATGTCAATTATTCGTAAATCTATTGCACATGAGCTCTATTAACACTTGTCTAAAGGAATCTGTGTATGTGTAAATCACTATATACACTGCATGATAGTTTGCTGTATTTGGTGAATAGTAGTTCAAGCATTAAAGATTGAAAAAAGTGTTTTAGACATTGTAAAGTCTCCAGTTAAATGGTCTATCACATAAAAATATTTTTGGGTATACAGAATGTTTTATTCATTTAGACACAGCTTTCAAATAGAGCTTCTTGTATATCAATGCATTTTAGATACCTCGGTTTTTTTTAGATCGATTTTATGAGTCACACACATGACATAAAATAGACAGTTTCTAAGTTATTCAACATTTTTGTTGAATAAACCTCTAGTATTTCTAATAAATATAAGGACTTCTGGGTATAAATAAACTGTCAAGTTTAGTTTTGAGAATAATATTACCATACCTAGAAGGTTCCGAATACAGGGTAATAAATTTTAAAAGTTTCAAGATTGCATAGCTCCATATTTTCAATTGAAGCTTTCAAACTTTTATTGCAGTTTTGGATTTCTTTTCTAATCCACTGGTAGATTATTACTACACTGCTAACTTGATTGTTGTTACTAAATTTATACCATTTTGCTATGTGCACATACTTCAGTTTCAATAACATACCTTGAAGTATTTAGGTGTAAAATATTCATTTCAAAATTTATAAAATCTGTTGCATTAGCCATCATCTGTGGTACTTTGTCAATAACAAATTTTCATAAACAATAACAACAGAAGAATAATGATAAACATATATAACTCCAAGTTACATTCAATTAATATGACTTAAGCTGAATAAAAGGTTTAATCTATACATAGCGATCCTACCCTAAAAATCGTTTTAAAACAATATCCACCTTATTTGTAATCATTCTCACCATTCTGTAATCATCATTATGTTACAAACAATGATGATCTATTATTATTTACCCACCCATCAATCACCCTCAAACATACCACTGCTTCTTCTTAGTTACAAGCTCCATATTATATGATATTATAGAAATATCTTTCTGAATATTAGAAACACCCGTTCTGTATTCAGATTTAGCAAACTATCAGAAATGTTAATTATCTAGTAAAAAATCAAAGTGTGTGTTGTGGCAATATTTCTCCATGTTTGACTTAACATGTGTTGTGTTGTGTGTGTGTGTATGTGCATGTGTATGTGTGTGTGCATGCACATGAGTGCGTTTGTGTATGGGTGCAAATATGTGGTATATATATTTGTGTTACTTAAATAGTTGTTTGAGTTTATATCCATTAGGGCCATTAATAATTGATATTATCTATTGTCCATGTTAAAAAAAATTTTATTTCTTTTCAACTACAGTTGCAATTTAATGTTTTAAGTTCCTAGTCTCACTTGTGTGTGTGCATGCATGCATTCTTTTGTCCATGCATGCATGCATGCCCACATGCATGTATATACACACACAAACACACACACACTATATATATATATATATATATATATATATATTGCTACAATATCGCCGCCCCCTGCCTGTTGTATGTAACGCTCAGTTGCCTGCTGCTTGCCTTGGTCTCTGTTCCTCTTTTAGCATTATCTAAAATAACTTTAAATCAACGCAATTAAATTTTTTGCCCTGACTAGCTCAGTGATACCCTGCACAGAGTGAACGACAATATGATAACAGAGAATATTTACCCACTCCTCTCTAACACTTCATATACCTGAGTAAGACAAACGAAATTTACCAAAATTTGTATAATAAGCTAAGAAAATACATAATTTACAACTCTACGTCCTTTGTAATATCATTTGCTATTTACAAAACTTTTGATTCAAAATTAATATAAATATTCCTATTAAATTTGTTCATTACTAAAATTATAACACTTTTTAAGCAATTAAAGCCAGCAAAATTTTTTAATATTGTAACTTGAATATTTCTTTGAACGTTCAAAGAACTATTCCCTTTTTAAGACGTACTTTTACCAACCAAAGTTTTGTTGACTCTTTACACAAATTATCTAAATTACATGCAAGTTTCAAATATTCAAAATATGATTTATACTATAAATTGTAAAATAAATTCTAACCTGATATTCCTTCTATTGGTTCCCACGGGAGCTGCCTGATCCAAATCGGTTGCTAGTTTAGTGGTTTCCACGTTGTTGACCCGCAGCTTGGCATGTACCCCAGTACTTCGAACTGTTTTCCAGCAACTGGTAGTCGTTTGTACAATACTTTGAAGTACCAACACTGTACTTCGAGTATTATTTAATTTATTGCGTAGAGTTTTATCCCAGTAATTTGGTTACTTAGTGGCTAACTTCGTGATTTAGTTGATTATTCAGCTTAACGTCGTTCTTTATTTCTTTGTTCAGTTAATTCTTTAGTGTCGTTTTTTAGTTAATTCCTTAGTTCATTGCTTAATTAGTTCCTTGGTTCATGGGGTAGTTAGTTCTTTAGTGCTCTAAGTTAATAAATAGTAAAGATTATATTTACATTAATTAAATTTAGACGTACGTTTTTATATTAACGGCAGAGTTTTATTCATACGTATTCAATGCGCACTTCTACTGTGTACTTTTCTTGAATTCTTTTATTGGTGCTATTTTATTTTATACCACTTCAACTTCACTCAATTTCAGTTTTACCTAATAAATTGTGTTCGATTGTTACAGTCGCGCTTCGTTTATGAAATGAATGAATCTTATTGGTTTAGGTTCATTATATAAAGAAACTCATTCCTCCTATTTATCTTTACCTATTGGGTTTTACTCAATATAGCATGTTTATTTATATGCTCTAAAAGTTACGTATCTAGCACTCTCGGAGCTTTGTATTATGAAATTTGCCAACAAATAGTTTATCATTTACCTCCAACTTGCACGTAGCCTTAATTTAGTCTCCATATTTTGTTTACTTATGTTGGGTTTTATAAAAAAGTGGCAATTTCTACATTTCTCATGTCACGTACGCCTTTGCCTTAATGTCTATTCCTTTATTGCTTTATTAAATATGTTTGTTTTTCAAGAATCTGTTTATTACAAACCAGTACAAATTATATACGTTCCATTGACCTCCATTCGTCATGCAAATGCGTAGAATTTGCAAAAGATTTTATTCCCCATTTGTTTTACTTTAAATATGCCTAATTTGTATTTATTTTGGGTTTATAAATGTTTTAAGTGTTATAAAATGGATTGGCTTGCGCCAGGAATAATTTATTTTACTAAATGTGGTTAAGTTATTACAGAATGAGCTTCCTTTTATTGACTGTAGTTTGTTACTGATTTTATACAAGATGATTTGAATTTGTTTTGGCGCTTGAGAATGTTTTAAATGTTTAAAAATGAATTGAATGGCTTCCAAAATTATTTATCTTGATGAATGTGTTTAAGTTATTACAAAGTGATCTTTCTTTTATCAACTATGGCTAATGATTGATTTTATACAGGGTGCTTTGTATTTGCTTTATGCATAATGAACGAATTATGTATTTTTTGTGATTTAAATATTTAGTTTTCTTGATTTTTGTGATGTGGTGATGGGTGTAAATTTTGTATACATAGTAAAATCACATGCAAAATAAATCTTTCGTAAATATTGGCTACCCTAATTATATTACAGAGATATAGTAAACACATAATTTGTTGAAAATGAATTGTGATTTTGGTGCTCTGCTTACATTTTAAGTACATTAAGCCATTTTGGAGAAAACCTTGAAAAATTTCTGTTTTTCACCTTCTTTTCTTAATGCCTTGACTTTAAAAAATAAGATAAAACCTTCTAATTGAAAGTTTAATAATTATTATTTACATTTTCAAAATTGATACACGAAAGAATAGTAATTGAGAGAAGTTAATAAATAAAAAATAAGTAAAAGAAGTAGGGAATTTATTTAACACTTTTGTTATTATTTTTATTATCACTTACATTTTATTTTGATTTTATTTAACTATTATTTTTAACAATTGGAACAAATGGGGTAAGAGACCTTAAAAATTTGCAAATATGATAACAGAACTAAAAGTACAAAATCTAAATAAAAACATGTAAATTGTTTACAACAACTTTTCTAAAATGGCAATCTCCTTACATAAACACAAATGAATTTTTGCTGTTTAAGGCACTCTTTAAGTTGAAATAAATGAAAACTTAATTCTGAGCATAGGTCAATTTCAGATTACTATTGTTGTGGAATGGCCACTGTTATTGATGTCCCACCCGTTAGTCAACTGACTTTATGTTCTACTTTGGGCAATAGCTTTTGAATAATTTTTAAAGTATTAGATATAAATTTCTCTCTGCTATTAAAAAATAAACTTGAAAAAAACTGATTTTTTGTATGTGGACAGATGAACTATGTTTAATTATAATGGATTCGTTAACAGTCACAATTATCATTATTATTCTAACATGAACCCATATACTGTCGCTGAAACATTAACATTCAATGTGATATAATTGATACCCAGACTATTCATCCATATTTCTTTAATGATATGCTAATGGGAGATATTTTATATAATTTCTTGGATTGCAATTTAGATGGATGATTCGAAGCAAAATATTTAAGGTACAACATATGACTGCAACAGAATGATGCTCCTGCACACCACAACAATTTGATAAGACGTTTGCTGTAAGAAAAATTTATGTAACAATCGTTTGAGTATTTTGATGCTGATTGGTTGACCATCAAAGCCACTGGATGTTACTCCTTTAGCTGTTATCTCACAGGGTTACATAAAGCACCTGGTAAACAGAAACATCTAGTTGCGGCGTTGACGTGGAACCACAAATAATGCAGGGTATTGAGTAGATTATAACAGAAATCTTATTAAAAGTACAAGCTTTAAAACACAAATGAATTCCTTTATGTTTACATTTAGAACAGTTACAGTAAACGAATGACATGTTTTAGTTTAGATTTAGTACTTTTTAGTCTTTTCTGATCTGATATTTTGTTTACAAATTCTTAAAACTTCTTGTAGCGTTATTTGTTTTCAATACTTAATAATAATTACAATAAAATAAAATGAAAGTTATAATAACAATAAACCTGATAGAGATAGGTTTATGGAATGAAATATTAACTTGGTAACTAATTCGCTTCGTTGCTATTCAACGGTTCTTTGATTCCCAAGATATTTGTAGATACATTCATAACGAACTCATAGACCCTACGTGGCTTTCTGATTTTGGATGAATCTCTTAGTTGTGTACTTTCTTCCTCAGTTTCTGAATCATTCTGCCTGTCTTCTTTGACATTTTCCTCATTTAGTGTAATGCGTCATTTCTTCTCCTTCTTATTATAGAGACGAAACAATAAGAATTTCATCCAATCTAGCAATGTCAAGAAGTTGCAACATCTTGAGATTTCATAAGTTTCCTACTTTTCTTACACCAAATGCAATAGCTATCATTATTGTTGTATACAACCAATATACCTTTAAGTGCCTTTCTACCCATCTTCATTCGAGAAGCTATTGGACTATGACCATAGCTAGTAGTTTTTATTATTCTCATGTATATCAAACTACATTTCTTGCCGAACCATACTTCATAAAAGGATTTTCTATCTATACTAGAAATGCCTGACCTGTTTAAGATATACAGTTACTGATCATTTCAACCCATACATATTCTATAGTATATTCTTTTGAGCGTATATTATTGGTCTTGCAGTTTCAAAAGCAGTTCAGTTATCTCTTTCACAGCATCCATTTAGTTGTGATGTGTAAGACATCAATCTCTGCCGAATTCCATTCTGTTGTAGAAGGCTTTTTACCTTTTTACTATCAAACTTTCCTCCATTATCACTAAGGTGTTCCTTAATTACAGACCTTGAAGCTTTGACTTCTGCAAACATAATTTGCAGCATGTCAAGTACTTCGGATTTCTGCTTCATGAAATAAACATACCAAAAACGACTTTGAAAAAGACAAAAAAGCAATATTCCAACACTGAGTTTGAAAAAGGTCTACATACCTAAGAATGAATGAATTTATCTAGCATTGTAGCCCACTGCCTAGTCCCAGATTTTCATCTGTGAGCTTCACCACAGATACAACCTTCACATAATTCACCGTCCAGTTTCACGTTAGTACCTAGTTTGCATGATATAACAAATTTTATGTGTTTTTTGTTTTAATTGCCTAGTTTTTCATGATATAATTGCAAGAAATTGTTTTTTGAAACTGCATTTACTTGCACTTCTGTAACTGGTTTGACAGTTTTTTAATATGGTTTCATCATACCAGCTGTGAGCGCCAAGTTTCACTTGTGTTTCAATGATATAAGACTTACATGTTTTCGCTTTTGAAATGAATTCACTTTTTGAATTTTTAGCTTGGATAGCCAAAATAGAAAATAGATTTTTGTTTATACTGGAAACATACCAAACATCAGTTAGCGCGAATCTCACAAAATACATAGCAATAAACTAATATTTGGCATTCCACCAATACTGAATCTATAAATTGAAATTAGGTTTAATTCTAATATTTCTGAAGGAAGGTTAGAACTATTTTAATGGGCAGTTAGCCGTGCTGTGTAGATGGGGCATTGAAAAACAAATAACGATTGAATCATGAGACAGGATTTTTCTAATATGCTAAAACACAGAAAATTGTTACAATCGTATATTTTAACTGTTTTTCCAATTGCTTATTTATTCAAGGATTACTAACAAACGTTGATGTTAAAAACAAACATTAGTTAAAAAATTGTATGATCAAAACAACACAACAGACGAACACCTGTTGTTTTCTAGATAATTTAAAAATGTGTGATATTTGTCGTTAACTATAACCTTAAACTTAATCTTGAATTGCATATCTCTTAGTATGTTAATATAATGAACTTTGTACATAGCTGTCCACCAAAAATTTAAAGCTGTACATATATTTGTATTCTGCATAAATTTAATGGGCATTGACAACAAAGCATTGCAGTCTTTAAGCCTATATGACATAAATGTTAAGCGGCCACATCTACATTATAGTATTAACGATTTGTTCCGGTATTAATCGCTTAAATCAATGAAGATGAAAGGTGCTGATAACATAGAAATGTGATAATCATATAATTTGTTATTTTTAATTGATATAAATATTTAGTAGTTAGTTATCGCATGGCATGCAGTACAAATTTAGTATGTGAGTTGTAATGGCTTCATGAATTTGTATTATATCGTATGTATTTATGTGCAATACACGTGACTCCAGTTGACTTAATTATTATAAATACATTCCAGTATATAAAGATCGCTTACTTGTTTTTACTTATAACCAAACCTTATTACCAAATTTTTTTAAAATTTGGAACACCTAATATTTTATTTAAATATCAGATTGTAGAAATGAATCTTTGAGTTTTCAATATAAAAACTTCAAAAACTTAGAAATTTCATTTAAATTATTGTTGCAATAAGGCAACTCTACCATTTATAATAATATGAAAGAATATTCTTATGCAAATCAAAAACTTGAACTAAACAATTTAATTTATTTATTATACAAGGTATTTAAATTATGTATGAACTGAAACATTACATTTAATGTATAGTCCCACATTACGTTTAATATATTTTACCTTTAATAGTCAACATAGTCACTATAAAGTTAATTCCTTCTCTAGCACATGCAATTACCAGGTGAACTTTGGAACGTTAACTTATCTGGAAATAATCAAACTGAGAAGTCAGGTACCATACACCTCAAGTGAACCCTTAAAAATGTATGGGGGAATATCCTGCAGAAAATCATAATAGCCATGATAAAATTAAATGTATAATAGCTAATTGATAAAAGAAATTCTCATAGATATATTGAGCTAAGCTGGATTTTAATCCTGCGGAGAGCTGATCTGGGTTGAAGGTTAAAAACAATTAAACAACACAACAATTTTGAATGCCACTATATCCAGATGAACGATAACCAGAGAAAATTCTTTAAAAACTTGAAGGAAAGATATTTCGGAAAGCTGTAATAAAGAAGAGCATTCCAAAATTAATTACTTACTCCAGCACGTGCTCGCATCTGCCATAAAGCTGATCACTGAATGGTATCTATAAGAGATCTATTACTATATATATATATATATATATATATATATATATATATATATATATATATAGAGCTCCCTCCAAACGAATATGGTTAAAGAGTCCAAACTCTAAACAAATGTGTAGTCTCATTTTTTATTCTTGTACAGATATTCCGTATCTAAATATTTTATACTATTGATAAAATATTATTTACTCTTTTTCTTCTCTAAATATGTCAGCATAGTTATTTAACTTAACTGTAAATCAAAGTTTCTCTATTAACTCAACATATGTCACAAATAAGAATAAAGATAAAATTGACACCAAAGTGCAAATTATAAACAGATTTCTCTTGTAATGAAACTAACACGTAAAGGAGTGAATGTCACGAAACAAAGAAAATAACGGTTCGAAATATAAATAACAATATTCTATTGTCAAACATACTAACTTTGACTCCAAGCAATTAGGCCATTTATTTCAACAAGCAGATTTGCTTATTGTTCATAAGTATTGGTAAAAATTGTTAATTTAATATTCTTCCCTTATTTAAGTGATACTAAACATTTCCATTTTTAAGAAATTAATGTTAAAGATTTCTTTTAATAAAAAAAACAGTAATCAATAAAAAAAAATTGACCTAGACTGAAAGTCTTTTACAAGACATGAAACAATCGGCATTTCATATCAAAATTTTACTATTTAAATTACATTATATTTCATAAAACATTTCCTTTGAATTCTCATACTTTGTGATACATTTAGAACAACAGCATATTTAGCCAAATGAACCCAATAATTTTCACAAATTCAAAAATACACAAATAAATGGAAGTCACTTTATATGTGGTAAGTTATTTTGCAGTTAACAAATTGTAAATTTACATGTACATTCCTTAATTTGTTCATATTTGCTGTTCAGATTTTTCCGTGAGCGTAATGCCTGAGATATCCTAAGGATGTTTCACCACTGTATAATTGTCACGCTTCTTAAAAATGATAGCTGTTCAATCTCTTGGTATAAAAATATATCATCAATAACCAATAATTTATTCCAACATTTTATTCAAAACATACAACAATATGAATCACATTAACTATTAAACAAACATAACCTTACTTTTACACACAATTACTGAAGAATCCTTTTTAGCTAATTATTTAATACTTGACCACCAAAATATCAAGTAATTCATTAAAGCTGTTCAGCATTTATTATTATTAATCATTGACTTCGTTTAATATTAGACTTATATAACCATCACCTGAATCCTGGTGTAAATAATAAAACCACGTGTTTAAGACTTCAGAGATACGTCATAATTTTTTCATATTTCTTCTCAGTGTTATATATGAATGCCTAAATTTTTCACTCAGGTCGAACTATTTCTCCAAAAAAATTTATAATTTTCTCAAATTTTATAGCAGTGCTTGTCCTCGCAGGTATGGCGCTAAGTAGAACAACACTTGATAACAAACTTTAAACATTAATTCCATATTGTAATCATATTCTATTGTGTTTTTCAGCAAACCAAATCCGTTAAATCAGATAAAACTTGCAAAAGTTGAAAGGAAGGCGTACGATTGTATGATCCGGGTTTTGTTAATTCGCAGACCATATTTAGATTAACTCAGAATAGGAAACACGGAGGTACACGTTTAAACAGTTCAAGTTCTGAAGAGCTAATGAGGATGATGATGAGACCATCTTCATGTAACATACCATTCTCAGACTATATAAAACATTTATAAACACCATGATAAATGCACATTTAATATAGGTACAGCTTTTTTGCCTATATTCAAATTATTACTTTCACAATGTCACATTACAACATTACTTCCTTACACCAATAGATTTCATTTGTCGTAACATTGCTTATATCAAAAGTAAAATTGTAATAAATATTTTTGTAATGTTTGTTATTCACGGTGCAATTAATTTTTCCTCCTTACAGCCAGCCATATTTTTAGTTGAAACAATTTATGTATTATAATTGCTTGGAGCTCCAGCTTGTTTCCTTTTTAAGAATTTTAACAGAGACAGCCAATATGAATTTTCTTATAACACACATCGACTTTGCAGCTCCTTATCGGTAAGCTCGTACTGGTTTGAAAATCATCAAGTATCTTCTATTTTCTCCTTGACGTTTCAGTCGCATTACAAATAGATTGTGCTTCGTTAAGTACAAGATGTCCAAAATTGAATGTGGTTAATTATTAATGATACAAAAAAAGTGTTGGGTGTTTGCAGGTCACTTTTTTGCAATCAATTCATATGCAAAATCAGAAATGAGCGATCTTCTTTTGTTTTCAAACTACAGCCAAATGTTAACATTTTCAGAAATTCATCATTCATATAACTGGTTTATTTGTAAATGTATTCAAAATTGGCGTTAAAGTTTTTTATGCAATTTTAAAGTTATAATTGTATTTTTATTTAATAGAAACTGCAGTTGATTGTTACTTTAAAATCTTTTTAAAAACTTTTCAGGAATATATCACAGATACTACCCTAAACGGGCATGAATGGTTAAAATGGCATACAATGTGTCTTCATAAACAGATTCAATAATTAAAAACATTGGATTTAGGTGCGCAGTACAAACTGAGCAAAACTGATTCACAGCATATACATTTCACATAGAGTTACTACAAATAAGTGTGTCGGTTGAATAGAAATTTCAGAAATTTAAGAATATATTTCCATTGTTCCGATTGGTTGCAGAAATGGAATAAATCGACCAATTTCAAACAATAACTATATTAATTTTTTAATCTAAGTTAAAAACTGTAACAAACTGGCAACAATTTCGGTATATTTACAATCAAACGAATTATACGAATTAATAAAATTGTTAAAAATATCAATATTCGATTGTAATTTAAAAACAAAAGAAAATTGATCATTTCTGATTTTGCGATTAAATTGATTTTATAAAAGGGACATGTAACGTACAAACAGTTTTTATATCTTCACCAATAACAGAGTTACCCATTAACCGCATTCAATTTGAGACATGCTGTACTTATTATAGACTATGCAGAAAAAGAAAGATAGGGTCACAACAGTTGTAAACATAAGATGAGAAAACAAAATTTACATATCCTTAAAATGTGTACCTTTGTTTTATTCTTAAACTATAATTGCATAAGAACAAAATAGATGTTTTTTATGAAAGAACTTTTGTAAATACGACAAGTGAGAGGCCAGAAAAGAATTGAAAAAATTAACCATAAGAACAACTGTCAATATAACTACATGTCAACAATGTGACAGGTAAGTAATAGAACAAATAAAAATTAAAATGTGTGTGACACAATATAAAAACGCATTCTATATATATATATATATATATATATATATATATATATATAAATGTTTATATATATTGCAACTACTAAGTGATCATCATCCATAGAAAAATGAACATAATATAAAAAGTTGTTCTGGTTCACTTCTAAGAATATTCTCCATACCACCTTGTCTGAACCGAAACCTTTCAAGGACACATTGGTTAATGTGACTTTACTAGATTTCATTCACCATGTGGACTAGTGAACGAAACTACAGAAAATGTGTTGTTTTATTAAACATAGAAACAATGGAATCCAACCATCAGATAGGCTCAAAAAATACTAAATAAGCATATAGCAAACCGAATTGTACAATGTTTCAATATTTATACTTAGAAATGCCGACAAATTTATTCTACCTTATTTTATGAAAAAATTCATCTAATTAATTGCATTATAAAATCAAAGTTCGAATGTTTCAATTCGATCAATAAATAAAATCACGTCATGTTTGTATGTATCATTGGTTGCAACATATTCAAGCATATAATTGCATATATTTGTTTACTGTGCCGTTCTATTTATTATTGTATCGGGCTACTACTACCGCGTTTTACTAATATAAAACAAGTACTAACAAGAGTTTTTATTACTCACAGTTCACGAGTCTAAATAACAGTATATGCCTTAAAATTAAATAAAAACCCTTAACCACAAAAAATATTTAAATTACTAGATACGTATTTCGACCACTATGTGGTCATCATCAGTAGGAAACCTGTAATTAAAAAAATAATTAGCTGTTGTTCTGGAACACTTCAGAGGATATTCTCCTCACCACTTAGGCTGACGTGAACCTTCCCAACCTACAATTTACTATATTGTTGCTTTAAACACTATCGTGGATATTCTCCTCACCCGCAGGCTGGTGTTCTCAACAACAAACAAGTGATTTGTTGTTGAGAACACCAGCCTGCGGGTGAGGAGAATATCTTCGATAGTGTTTAAAGCAACAATATAGTAAATTGTAGGTTGGGAAGGTTCACTTCAGCCTAAGTGGTGAGGAGAATATCCTCTGAAGTGTTCCAGAACAACAGCTAATTATTTTTTTTTAATTACAGGTTTCCTACTGATGATGACCACATAGTGGTCGAAATACGTATCTAGTAATTTAAATATTTTTTGTGGTTAAGGGTTTTTATTTAATTTTATTTAAATCGTGCCACAGTGTTCCTATAGATTATTAGTATATGCCTTATTTATAGATGTTTTCAGTCCAATTAACAATGAAGCACTATCACACTAATGAATTTACAAGCACTAATATCTTCTTAAACTAACTTCTTAAGGATTGGTCCATTAACAACACTAACACAACTATTTATTTATTACACTTTTGTTTATTTATGTATTCTACAAGCTGCATGTACATTAGACACGTGCACATAACATTTATGTTTACTCTTGGACTTCCAAAAGCTCGACTATTTAACTTTACACGATATAATTTATGTTCGACATTCTGATATAGACTCCCTCTTTGCTTCCTCGTCGGTTTTATTTATACCCTGGATTAAAAAGAATGACTCAATCTCCCGAAATTGCTAGCAGAATCTCGGTCCCTGTAGAATATGCAGTGTTTATGGTGTTTGTGTATGTTTGACGGGTTGCCTAATAGTAGCTCGCAACACTGTACCCTTTTTAAAACCGTTACGTCTCGTAACTGTAAATACATTTTGACGCCAATTCGATGACTGATGACGGTATCGGCAGCTATCTCCTCTGGTGCATCCACCACGTCGTTGGAAGTAACAGTCAACACTCTTTTTTTGGTCTTGGTAGACAACTGGTTGATAACAACAAACAAGGACCTGGACGTTGGTTCCCTGGAAAACTACTTCTAGCATATTTTGAACTATCGTCCAGTGTAAGCGATCCAGTCCACAGCCTAGCTTGGGCACCGCTAGTCTCAATACTCCATTTTCTATCATCTGAGTCTTAAGATTCAGCAAAACCTCCCATAGATATGTCCATAACTAGGTCTCTGCCATGAGGAATTTTTGGTGACCAGATAGTAAACATAACGATTTTTAACCTGACGATGCAAAGCTTTTCCTACAGTTGGCTGCTGTTGTACTAATTCATTCACACATCCAAACTTTTTCTTGAAAACAACAGCTATTCCTCTTGACATTTTCAAATCTTGAGAAACGCAATGTGGAAGGGAATACTCTTCTGGTGCTCTAAACAGATCTTGCTGTTTTTCAACATCAACGCCAAATCTCGCCTTAGCGGAACCACCATACGCCGCCATAAAACTCTCAAAATCTACATTTGACTCATGATTAATAACTCGTCGAACACCATTCTCATTATTCGAGCCTTCCTGGTTGTTGCCAGCGTAGGACGTTAAACGGTCAAAGTGTACCACTTTCGGTTTACCACGGGGAGATCTTCTGATCCGGTACACTACATCATTAATCCTTTTCATCACTTTGTGCGGGCCTTCTCATTGTCTTTGTAAATTGGGCGACAACCCACGTTTTCTTTGTGGATTATACAACCACACTAAATCTCCAGGTTGATAACCACCTTCTTGTGCTCTCGTGTCATATTGTGATTCCATTCGATCGCTTGCTGCCTGGATATTCTTTCGCACGTTTTCGTGAATGCTATTTGATATTTCACGAAGCTTACTAACGTAATCTTCACCTGCGATCTCTTCTCCAGGTTTAAATCCAAACTGAAGATTACATGGTAGCCGCAATTTACGTCCTAACATCACGCAAGCGGGAGAGTATTCTGTGCTATCATGTACCGTACGCCAGTAGGAACAAATGTAAATATTGATCCCAGTCTCGTTGAAGTTCAGAGACAACTTTGGCTAGGTACTTTTCTAACGTCCTGTTCATTCTTTCAACCATTCCATCCGATTGAGGATGAAGTGGCGTGGTTCTAGTCTTACTGATTCCAAGATGCTTGCAGACGTTTTGAAACAACGCTGATTCGAACTTCCGACCTTCATCGGAGTGTAATTCCAACGGAACTCCAAAGCGACAAAACAACTCCCTCACTAGTACATCTGCAACCGTCTCGGCTTCTTGGTTAGGTATAGCATATGCCTCCGGCCATTTGGTAAAATAATCCATTGCAACCAAGATGTATTTATTTCCTTTCTCTGATTCAGGAAACGGACCAGCTATATCAATGGCTACCCTCTCAAAAGGATTCCCCGCGTTATACTGTCATTGGGGCTTTCCGTTTTGTGACCGGGCCATTTGCAGAGGCACACAACTCACATTTCCGGCACCACTACTTCATATCTTCTTTGCAGTTTACCCAATAGAATCTTTCTCTCACTCTTTCGAGAGATCTTTTCTCGCCAAAGTGCCCTCCGGAAATACCATCGTTCAAGTGCTGCAACACTTCCGGCACTCTGCTTCTCGGCACTATCACTTGAAGTCTCTCAGTGCCATCCTCACATTCCAGGCGTCGTTTCAAGATTCTATTTTCAATCACCAAGGAATCCCACTGTGCCCAGTATGCCTTCAGGCTCCTACTTGAAATACTAATTTCTTTCCAAGATGGTCGTTGTCCTCTACTTTTCCACTCAATAATACGTCCCAATTCGGCGTCATTCTCCTGGTCTTCTCGTATTCTTTCGGGTTGCCAAGTATCATCGTTTACCGTCATTCTATGTATGACACTTATTTTCTCTTCCATCTTGGAGCAATGATTGCAGTCTACCGGAAAAAGTTTCCTTGATAGATCGTCTGCATTCAGATGGCTAGTTCCTACACGATGTTCTGTGTCAAAGTCATATTCCTGCAGCCGCTCTATCCACCTTGCAACTTGCCCTTCAGGATTTTGAAACTGCAGTAACCATTTTAGTGCAGCATGGTCTGTTCTCAACAAAAGTTTACGGCCGTATAAGTTCTTATAAAAGTGTTCTACGTATTTGACGACGGTCAACAGCTCCCTTCTTGTCACACAATAGTTCCTTTCTGGCCGCGACAAGACCTTGCTAAAATACCCAATAACTTTTTCTTGTCCGTCCTGGACTTTAGAAAGAACGCTTCTTAAGCTGTGTTACTGGCATCGGTATCCAACACAAACTTCCTCTCTATCCGTGGAAAACTCAAAATTGGTGCTGTAACTAGTAGCCGTTTCAATTGTTTAAATGCACTGTGGCAGTCGTCATTTTAATCATATTCTTGTCTATCTTCGGTTTATTTCGTTAACGGTTTGGCAATGTTTGCAAACCCAAGTATAAAACGTCGGTAATATGTGCACAATCCTAGAAAACTGGCGTAGTTGGTGTATATCTGCTGGTGTAGGCCACTCTTGTACCGTTTTTATTTTGTCAGGGTCGGCTTTCATTCCGGTCTCTGAAACGACATGTTCTAGGTATTTCACATCTTTTCCAAATAGGTGACACTTCTTGGGGCTCAATGTAAGGTTTGCCCCGCGTAATCTTTGGAATATCTCCTCTAAGTTCTTAAGATGTTCTTCAAAAGACCGGCCTAACACTATCACATCGTCTAGGTACACCAGACAAGTTTTCCAAGACAGTCCACGCAGTATCGACTCTATCAATTGTTTAAAAGTAGCAGAGGCATTGCATAATCCAAATGGCACGACCTTGAACTGCCATCATCCAGTTCCAATTGTAAACGCAGTCTTTCCTTTATCGTTTGGCTCCAAGCCTATCTGCCAGTATCCGCTTTTCAAGTCCAAGGTCGAAAACCATTTAGATCCGGATAGAGTGTCCAAGGTGTCGTCAATCCTGGGCAAAAGATAGCTGTCTTTCTTTGTAACATTGTTAAGCTGCCGGTAGTCTACACAAAACCTTGTCGACCTATCCTTTTTCTTGACAAGCACAACCGGGGATGCCCATGGACTATTCGAGGGTTCAATCACCCCCGGTTTTTCCATATCGGTGATAATTTGCTCGGCTTTCTTACGTTTTGCCAAAGGAAACCGTCTGGGATGTTGGTTTATCGGTTGCGCATCTCCAGTATAGATCTTGTGTTGCACAACATTCGTCCTTCCTTTCTCACTATTATCCAGTGCAAACACACCTGGATATCGTCAGACCAGTTCTTTTACCTTGCCCAGTTGGTCGACGTTTAATTCTTGACACGAAGGTATCAACATATCCAGCAATTTCTTTGAGCAACCGTTGTCTGGTTTATCTTTCGTGTCGTCCACACAACGTTTAATATGGCATACTGGAATGCAACTTCCCACAATCATGTCTTTCTTCAGGGTCACCGTATGTCATCCTTTTAATTCAGAGAATATATAAGACCGCTAATGAATGTAAGAAGTTAGTCTATACCAGAATGTTGAATTATGTCGTGTACAGTTAAATAGTTGAGCTTTTGGAAGTCTAAGAGTATACATAAATGTTATATCATTTGTCTAACGTACATGCAGCTTGTAGAATACATAAATAGACCTAAGTGTAATAATAAATAATTGTGTTAGTGTTGTTAATGGACCTATGGTTAAAAAGTTAGTTAAAGAAGATATTAGTGCTTGTAAATTCATTAGTGTGATAGTGCTTCATTGTTAGTTGGACTGAAAACATTTGTTAATAAGGCATAAACTGTTAATTAGACTTGTGGACAGTGAGTAATAAAGACTCTTGTTAGTACTTGTTTTAAATTAGTGAAACGCATTAGTAGTAGCCCGCTACATAATTTTAAGTAGTAGTATAAGTTAATTTTAAGTAGTAGAATAGGGAATTTCTTTTCTTTTTAACAAACGCTAATTTTTAAGAACTTACTCATACCCAAGGCATAAAATACAGCAAACAAATTCTTTTCTCTGAAAGTTCCTAATTTTTTATTTATGTAATAGTATAAGTTTAAACATGTACAAAATTATACTAATTCATTCTAACCTTTTAGTAATCTGGGCAAACATAAACACAAATTAACATTTCAAACACACTTTACACACACACACACACAAACACACACACACACACAAACACACACAAACACACAAAACACCTCTTATGCACTGTGCAAACACAAAACACCATTCACACACTTACATTGCCTTTTCAACATCTGGATTTCCGGCTGCCGATGGTCCAGACTGATAAGGCAACATACGTCTAGCGATCCTCTTTGAAGATTTCAATATCGGGCTTCCGAACACACACACACACACACACACACACACACAAACACACACACCTAAACACACGCTTCCATTGCCTTTTCAACATCTGGATTTCCGGCTGTCGATGGTCCGGACTGATAAGGCAATGTCCGTTGTGCGTTCTTCCTTGACGACTGGGATATCCGGCTGCCGATGGTCCTGGTCCTAGAGGGGGAACGAAACACGGACCAACATCACACACAACACACATACACACAACCACCCCCCCCACACACACACATACACACATAACACATAATGGTTACTTTCTGTGGGGAAGCCAGGACTGCTTAAATTTCATGTAGCAGACTACTGAAACTTTGGAACAAATAAATAAAATAAAAATAAATAAAAGTATAGGATATCCCAAGTCATCATTTTCAATGTCTGATTCCTGTTCTAATGCTGTTAGTTCCTCTCCTGCATATAAATTTCCTATATATTCCTGCCATCTAACCACTTTCTCTACATTTTCTGTAATGACGTTTCCTTTCGCGCCCTTTATATTTTTGCTATGCGGTTTTATATTCCTAAAATTCATTCTAATTAGTTTGTAGGCTTCGTCTGTCTTTTTTATTTCCATCTTTGCACTTTTCATCAATCCATTGTTCTTTAGCTTTTCTGCATTTGTGAATAATTTCGCATTTCATGGTGTTGTATTTCTGGTTTCCCGTTTCATCTGATCTATCTTTGTATTTCATCTTTCTTCTATTAAATTCAGGATATCTTTTATTGTACATGGTTTCTTATTTTCTTTATGTGTATACCCCAGAATATCTCTGGCCGCCATGTCTAAGCTGGAGTTAATGTTATTCCATTTTGTCTCTACTTTCTTGGTATCAGAAATTTTCCCGTTATCTTTCAGCAATTCATTTGACTTTTCTTCAAATCATTTGTGGATACCTATATCTTTCAGTTTTTTAAAATCAAAGTGCCCCAGTAATTTGGTTGAACGTGTAGTTTGGCTCTTTAGATTACTCTAACGCGGAAGCCATTTCCCTGTTCTAGTAATCTACAACTTCTTCAAGGTGCAGGTCCATTCGGAATGGAAAAATTAAGTATCAACCCTTAATTTTTATCTAAGTCGGAAGGAGTTACATATCCCTTATATTAATATGTATATAAAATTAAACATAATAATTATGTGTTGGATATTGCATGATACATTGTATTAAAGAATGTAAGATATTAATTGTCAACAGGGTTCATATCAGAAATAAAAATAAGAAACGACTATATTTTAACCCAGACGCAACTTGATACTAGAGGTTAAGAAACAATAAACTGCGATCAAGCAGACCTATTTATAATTACTTAGAATAAAAGCAATGTATGATTTATCAAGAAACGGCGGGAACGCAATTTCTGCACTTTCCCAAAAACCGATGTGAGACCAGAGCCTTCATGTTAAATGTAAGAAGCTCTGATCGCCAGTCAGTCTTTCAATTTCATATCTTTAACATTGTTAGGTATTCAAGCTACTCATTCTTAATGTAATGTAAATAAAACAAGTCATTTTGTATCATTCTTGAATTAAAATTAATTTGATAGTTGTGTTTTTAGAAATATACCTTTTAAAATGATGCTTCCAAGGACTCAAAATCTATCTTGCGTTACAACTTAATTTTGTATTGCGATTGACTTATGTTGAAGTTTGTTTACGACTGTGCTACGTTTTCAACTTCTGCTTTACTTCAATTTCACATTGGCCTACTTTCTTTACGTCTTACCTACTTTTTCAATTTGTGACAATAGTTGACTTACTTTAGGTCTAAAACGACCTTACTTGACTACTAATAATAACAATTTGTTGTTCTATTTATACTTATTACTTGGCCTGTATTACAATAAAGCTTTATTCAATTTATTTACATTTTATAAAACTACTATATACGGTTTATGTGTAAAGTTTTTTATTCGTCTATTATCTTTAACACAACGGTTGTGTGTAGTAGTAGCGCTAATTGTCACAAACATTGTATGAAATGATACTCTGTACATTAATAATTTAAAATTTGCTGATTATACTTCATAAATTTCATAAACATTATACGAAAAATTAAGTATCTGACAACTAGTTGTCATTTTATGTTATATATAGCCACTACTTAAGTCCTAATTGTAAATTATAAAATTTCTAAAAATGTGTAAATTTCTCGTTTAACTATAATCGCCCTGAAAACCTAATTTATAACTATAATATTGTTGCAGTCGGTATTGTCATTTATTTCTCTAAAATATTAAGCTTTTTAACCTATGAATGGTCAAGTGATGCTAAAGAGATAGCCAATAGCGTTCGTCAATAGAATTTATTTTTAGCTGTCCGAACTTCCTGTAGATTAGTATAGTAGACACTTCACTTTTATTTTAATAAAATTCGTTTAAAAGATATATTAGACATTTTAATTTAAAATATACGGCCTATGATCCACAAACTAATGGTAACATCCTAATTTTACAAATTGCAATAGTATATACGTATTTCAAAAATTATTCAATTTTATTTTCAACGTTTTTAAATTTGGCGCTATTTCATCCCCAGTAATGGCTTTAACATTCATCATGTACCCTTTATATCCGGCGTCAGTCTAGTTTGATTCGTACACACCCTTATTTGTAGAAACACAGTTTGGTAGTATATTGAATATATTAATTCCTTATTTTGTAGTTCATAAAAGTAATTGTACACTATAATATCGAGACGTTTTCTTATATAAAATTTGTGTAGTAAATGTTATCAGTTTTCCCTTTAGTGATGCGTTAATGGCGGATCAAGTAATACAATAACGGTTTTTACTACATATGCTGAGATTGTTAATATTCATGTTAAAGATAAAGCAGATTCTGGTGCGGGAACGTCAAAAGGTAGGTAACAATATTAACCCATATTAGCCCAAATTATTATTTTTTATTTATAGATATTTTTTTCAAAAACTATTTTACCTTGGGCTTATGATAATATTATATTTTCTGTAAACCTAGAGAAATTCTTTTTAGTTTTTTCAAAATTTGCTGTTACCATATGGTAACTCTAGGCTTTTACAGATGCTAAAAGTATATTTAAGATTTTTTAATTATCCAATGAATCTTAAGAACTTTCATAACTATATAAAAATGAATATGTTTATCTATAAAGCAACAACAAAAAGACCAAATTATGAAATAAGAATTTATATATTTTTACTTGGAGCGATAGATCAAGTTGCAATCAACACACATGCCAACCTCACACTTATTACACATTGTGCGACCACTTGAGGAGCAGCTTTCACCTGCACAACGCCGTCTTTTGTTATTTGGAATTCGAACAAGGAGGTGCCCTTTTTTATCGTAACGAACATCATCGACTATTCTGTTCAACGTGAGACTAGTTTTGGGTATTGCTGGTCAACCAGGACCTTCAGGAGGTACTCTATATCGTTGTATGTGTGACATTACAATTTCGCGTCTAATGTCGAGTTGACATAATGTTCCTTCAGATTTTTTATGAATTATCCAGGCATTGTTAATGGAGATGTCAATAAGCCAGCTAAATACACACCACCACCACTTCTTGCTTCGCATGTAAATTCTATAACGGGAAACATTTTGGTCCATAAGATCCGTCCCACCCATCCCATTGTTACATTTACGAATGCCTACTTATACATGTATATTTTTTCTCAACCCGTTAATATCTCCTCACTTGCTTAAGGGGAGATACACCATGGGAGGTAGACGCAATGGTGACCACATTATTATCCAGCCAATTTACAAAAATTAGACCACTATTTCGGTCAATTATTGAGGCAAAATCTGCTTTCCTAGCTTTCTTTGAAAATGCTTTTTTGTCAGGTAGTGGTATTTCTTTAGACATTCTGTTGACTCTCATGGTGCTGATCGCCACATATCAATTTTCTTTCAAATGAACCAAAACATGTACACTTGTGAAAAAATTGTCCATGTAAAGTTGATATGGCAATTTTTTTTATTTTTGAGAGTTCCTTGAGTATCTGAAGTAATGACGCAGTAGCCTTTCCAAATCTCCCAGCATCTTCCTCATTTGAGTTTGGCACTTTGCCTTGATATAGGTCAAAGTTACCAAGATATCCGGAGATTGTATTTAGCGACCACATTTTGAACCCAAATCGTATGGGTTTCTCTCGGATAAATTGTTTACAGCCATGATGGCCATAATAACATATCATGGACTCGTCGTAATCCATATTCTGCTCTGGAACAAAATTAGTTAAAAAATTATGTTTCAATTTATTCATAAGGGGCCGTAGTTTCCACATTTTATGAATGTTGTTGGGGTTGTTATTGTCAGAAAAATGCAAACATTGCATAATTTGAAAAAATTTGTTCCTCATAGCATTCGCCACCATGTTGTTATGCATATCTTTTCTGGAATCCCAATAAAATCTTCTTCCTGGTAATTTATTATATCCACTTAGTATAAGGATGGCCAATGTACATTTTATCTCTTCCACAGTTAGCTTAGGTTCAGGACAATTCCGAAAAGCTGCATATTTAGTCGATTCTTTGATCATAACAGAAATAATATCGTCGTTAAAAAAAGTTCAAATAATTCCGCTGGTGACTTATTTGCGTAAGTAGAGTAATCTGGGCATGGAAAGTCCCGTCAGCAGTTAGTCTCAATGTCTCCTTTAATCCATATAAAAGATGTTTTTTTCTTTTCCATTTTCTTCTTCATTCTTGTTCTCTTTCTTTCATTTTGGTGTTCACCTCCCGAATTCTGACTTTCATTTATTGTTTCTTCTTCATAATCATCAATTTCTTCATAGAATCCATTAATTCTTTCATTGTTTACTAAAATCAGTTCAGCTTGGGCCGCTAGCTGACGAGCCGGTAAGCGATTGATGTCACCATCGTCATCTTCATCACCAGACACTTTGTCAGTGAGGACGTTAGTAGCTGCTGGTTCAATGTAAATAGCTTTAGCATCTAAATCTTCTTCATAGGTTATTTTTAGAGCTTCCTCTAAGGTTAAACCTCTCCTGTAATAAATAAAAATATATTGATGATGTGCACTGAATAACAAAAAACATTTCGGTATACTGTATATCAAATTCTAAAAGGAAATTCAAATTATTACCTATTGTTACTATAATGATAATTCACATCAAATTTACTCAAATAAGAACTCAATGGTAACTACAAAATTCTGAATACACACTGACAAAAACTGAAATATTATATTAACTATATATAAACCTACATTTTATTAAGTACTACAGTCATTTTTGTTTACGTATCAAAAACCAATATAAAAAGGTAGTGTATTAGCTTAGCGTTACCATATGGTAACACGAACATATAATCCAACCTAAATTTCAATTCTGATTGCTAATTGTTTTAAATATATTATAGCAAGATACATTGATATGTTCCTAGCAATGTATAAAAGATTCAATGGTAACTAAAAGCAATAAATTATTGTTTTAGTACTTACTCAAAACGAGGTTCCATGTTTTTACACACAACACCAACAACCACTTTTTAAACTAACAATACTCTGAACGCAATTTTAACAGACTAACCAAATAATTCAGGCACAAACTTTAGTCATTTGACATTAACAATCTGCTGCCATCTACTAAATTTTGCGTGTAGCTAGATGTAAAGGTTGAGATACGTACAGTTGCAAAATCGTTACCATATGGTAACACAGGGCTATTATGGGTTAATTTCATGTGGCTGAAGTTACATTCAGATTCATATTCACATTTATTTTTAATCCCGCCCAGTTCCAGCGGACCAAATCAATACCTATATGGAAAAAACATAAAATTAAAATCAAGTTCTTCTACCATCGATACAATGTTAAAAAACACCAAAACTGCTACAAAGCTGCCGCATTAAATCAATCCACACGAAAACAAAATCGCAGGGTACATTAATCTCTAAATATAACAAAGAAAATCAACTTCCAAACCAGGGGTTGCATCAAGATGGGAACAGGAAAATCATTCTTCAGCCAAACGGTGCGTGGTATCAACTAGCCATAAATTGCAAAATAATCCTTGAACAAATAGGAACTTTACATAAAAATATTAGACGATTTGAAAGGGGTTGAAGGGTGGTAGTGAAATACCCCATCATAATAAAAAATGAATTTCTCCTAAACGGTGCGTTGTATCAACTAGCGGTAAATTGCAGAATAATCCTTAGGCCCATAAGTACCTTCCACAAAAATATCAGGCGATTTGAAAGGGGAAGAGGGGGGGTAGTTAAATACCCCGTCATAATAAAAAATGAATATCTCCTAAACGGAGCATTGTATCAACTAGCGGTAAATTGCAGAATAATCCTTAGCCCCATAGGTACCTTCCACAAAAATATCAGGCGATTTGAAAGGGGAAGAGGGGGGTAGTTAAATACCCCGTCATAATAAAAATGAATATCTCCTAAACGGTTTGTTGTATCAACTAGCGGTAAATTGCAAAATAATCCTTAGGCCCATAGGTACCTTTCACAAAAATTACATGCAATTTGAAAGGGGAAGAGGGGGGGTAGTTAAATACTCCGTCATAATAAAAATGAATATCTCCTAAACGGTGCGTTGTATCAACTAGCGGTAAATTGCAGAATAATCCTTAGGCCCATAGGTACCTTCCATAAAAATTACATGCGATTTGAAAGGGGAAGAGGGAGGGTAGTTGAATACTCCGTCATAATAAAAAATGAATATCTCCTAAACGGTCCGTTGTATCAACTAGCGGTAAATTGCAGAATAATCCTTAGGTCCATAGGTACCTTCCACAAAAATATCAGGCGATTTGAAAGGGGTAGAGGGGGGTAGTTAAATACCCCGTCATAATAAAAAATGAATATCTCCTAAACGGTACGTTGTATCAACTAGCGGTAAATTGCAGAATAATCCTTAGGCCCATAGGTACCTTCCACAAAAATATCAGGCGATTTGAAAGGGGAAGAGGGGGTAGTTAAATACCCCGTCATAATAAAAAATGAATATCTCCTAAACGGAGCATTGTATCAACTAGCGGTAAATTGCAGAATAATCCTTAGCCCCATAGGTACCTTCCACAAAAATATCAGGCGATTTGAAGGGGGAAGAGGGGGGTAGTTAAATACCCCGTCATAATAAAAAATGAATATCTCCTAAACGGTCCGTTGTATCAACTAGCGGTAAATTGCAGAATAATCCTTAGGCCCATAGGTACCTTCCACAAAAATTACATGCGATTTGAAAGGGGAAGAGGGGGGGTAGTTAAATACTCCGTCATAATAAAAAATGAATATCTCCTAAACGGTGCGTTGTATCAACTAGCGGTAAATTGCAGAATAATCCTTAGGCCCATAGGTACCTTCCATAAAAATTACATGCGATTTGAAAGGGGAAGAGGGGGGGTAGTTGAATACTCCGTCATAATAAAAATGAATATCTCCTAAACGGTCCGTTGTATCAACTAGCGGTAAATTGCAGAATAATCCTTAGGCCCATAGGTACCTTCCACAAAAATATCAGGCGATTTGAAAGGGGTAGAGGGGGGTAGTTAAATACCCCGTCATAATAAAAAATGAATATCTCCTAAACGGTCCGTTGTATCAACTAGCGGTAAATTGCAGAATAATCCTTAGGCCCATAGGTACCTTCCACAAAAATATCAGGCGATTTGAAAGGGGAAGAGGGGGGGTAGTTAAATACCCCGTCATAATAAAAAATGAATATCTCCTAAACGGAGCATTGTATCAACTAGCGGTAAATTGCAGAATAATCCTTAGCCCCATAGGTACCTTCCACAAAAATATCAGGCGATTTGAAGGGGAAGAGGGGTAGTTAAATACCCGTCATAATAAAAATGAATATCTCCTAAACGGTCCGTTGTATCAACTAGCGGTAAATTGCAGAATAATCCTTAGGCGCATAGGTACCTTCCACAAAAATTACATGCGATTTGAAAGGGAAGAGGGGGTAGTTAAATACTCCGTCATAATAAAAATGAATATCTCCTAAACGGTCCGTTGTATCAACTAGCGGTAAATTGCAGAATAATCCTTAGGCCCATAGGTACCTTCCACAAAAATTACAGGCGATTTGAAAGGGAGAAGAGGGGTAGTTAAATACCCCGTATAATAAAAATGAATATCTCCTAAACGGTCGTTGTATCAACTAGCGGTAAATTGCAGAATAATCCTTAGGCCCATAGGTACCTTCCAAAAAATTACCAGCGATTTGAAAGGGAAAGAGGGGGTAGTTAAATACTCCGTCAATAATAAAAATGAATATCTCCTAAACGGTCCGTTGTATCAACTAGCGGTAAATTGCAGAATAATCCTTAGGCCCATAGGTACCTTCCACAAAATATCAGGCGATTTGAAAGGCTAAGAGGGGTAGTTAAATACCCGTCAAATAATAAAAATGAATATCTCCTAAACGGCCATTGTATCAACTCGAAATTGCAGAATAATCCTTAGGCCCATAGGTACCTTCCACAAAAATATCAGGCGATTTGAAAGGGGAAGAGGGTAGTTAAATACTCCTTCAACTAGTAAAAATGAATATCTCCTAAACGGCCCATTGTATCAACTAGCGGTAAATTGCAGATTTGAATGAGGGGGGTAGTACCTTCCACAAATAAAGGATTTGAAAGGGTCGGGGGTTAAATCCCAACTAGCGGTAAATTGCAGAATAATCCTTAGGCCCATAGTACCTTCCACAAGAAATCAGGTTTAACTTAGGCCAGGGGTAGTTAAATACCGTCATAATAAAAAGAAAGGTCTCTAAAGGGTTATATCAACTAGCGGTAAATTGCAGAATAATCCTTAGCCCTAGGTACCTTCCACAAAATATCAGCAATTTAAGGTAGGGGTAGTTAAATACCCATAAATAAAGATTGAATATCTCCTAAACGGTAGTTGTATCAACTAGCGGTAAATTGCAGAATAATCCTTAGCCCATAGGTACCTTCCACAAAAATATCAGGCGATTTGAAAGGGTAAGAGGGGTAGTACTCCCAAAATACAGCGATTTGAAAGGGAAGGGCGGTAGTTAAATACCCGTACATAATAAAAATGAATACTCCTAAACGGTCTTGTATCAACTAGCGGTAAATTGCAGAATAATCTTAGGCCCATAGGTACCTTCCACAAAAATATCAGGCGATTTGAAAGGGGAAGAGGGGGTAGTTAAATACCCGCATAATAAAAATGAATATCCCTAAACGGTCCGTTGTATCAACTAGCGGTAAATTGCAGAATAATCCTTAGGCCCATAGGTACCTTCCACAAAATACAGCGATTTGAAAGGGGAAGAGGGGTAGTTAAATACACGTACATAATAAAAATGAATATCTCCTAAACGGTGCTTGTATCAACTAGCGGTAAATTGCAGAATAATCCTTAGGCCCATAGGTACCTTCCATAAAAATACATGCGATTTGAAAGGGGAGAGGGGTAGTTAAAATACCCCGTCATAATAAAAATGAATATCTCCTAAACGGTGCGTTGTATCAACTAGCGGTAAATTGCAGAATAATCCTTAGGCCCATAGGTACCTTCCAAAAAATTACAGGCGATTTGAAAGGGAAGAGGGTAGTTAATACTCCTCATAATAAAAATGAATATCTCCTAAACGGTCCGTTGTATCAACTAGCGGTAAATTGCAGAATAATCCTTAGGCCCATAGGTACCTTCCACAAAATATCAGGCGATTTGAAAGGGGGAGGGGGTAGTTAAATACCCGTCATAATAAAAATGAATATCTCCTAAACGGTCGTTGTATCAACTAGCGGTAAATTGCAGAATAATCCTTAGGCCCATAGGTACCTTCCACAAAAATATCAGGCGATTTGAAAGGGGAAGAGGGGTAGTTAAATACCCAAAAATGAATATCTCTAAACGGATTGTATCAACTAGCGGTAAATTGCAGAATAATCCTTAGCCCATAGGTACCTTCCACAAAATATCAGGCGATTTGAAGGGGAAGAGGGTAGTTAAATACCCGTCATAATAAAAATGAATATCTCCTAAACGGTCCGTTGTATCAACTAGCGGTAAATTGCAGAATAATCCTTAGGCCCATAGGTACCTTCCACAAAATTCAGCGATTTGAAAGGGGAAGAGGGGGTAGTTAAATACCCGTCATAATAAAAATGAATATCTCCTAAACGGTCGTTGTATCAACTAGCGGTAAATTGCAGAATAATCCTTGGCCCATAGGTACCTTCCAAAAAATACAGCGATTTGAAAGGGGAAGAGGGGTAGTTAAATACCCTCATAATAAAAATGAATATCTCTAAACGGTCCTTGTATCAACTAGCGGTAAATTGCAGAATAATCCTTAGGCCCATAGGTACCTTCCACAAAATATCAGGCGATTTGAAAGGGGGGGGGTAGTTAAATACCCGTCATATAAAGAGAATATCTCTAAAGTCCTGTCATAATAAAAGTGAATATCTCCTAAAGTCCGTTGGCCCAGTAGCGGTAAATTGCAGAATAATCCTTAGGCCCATAGGTACCTTCCACTAAAATACAGGCGATTTGAAAGGGTGAAGAGGGGGTAGTTAAATACCCCATCATAATAAAAATGAATATCTCCTAAACGGTGCGTTGTATCAACTAGCGGTAAATTGCAGAATAATCCTTAGGCCCATAGGTACCTTCCAAAAAATCAATACGATTTGAAAGGGGAAGAGGGGTAGTTGAATACTCCGTCATAATAAAATGAATATCTCCTAAACGGTCCGTTGTATCAACTAGCGGTAAATTGCAGAATAATCCTTAGGCCCATAGGTACCTTCCACAAAAATATCAGGCGATTTGAAAGGGGTAAAGGGGGTAGTTAAATACCCGTCATAATAAAAATGAATATCTCCTAAACGGTGCGTTGTATCAACTAGCGGTAAATTGCAGAATAATCCTTAGGCCCATAGGTACCTTCCACAAAAATATCAGGCGATTTGAAAGGGGAAGAGGGGTAGTTAAATACCCGCATAATAAAAATGAATATCTCCTAAACGGGCATTGTATCAACTAGCGGTAAATTGCAGAATAATCCTTAGGCCCATAGGTACCTTCCACAAAAATATCAGGCGATTTGAAAGGGGAAGAGGGGTAGTTAAATACACCGTCATAATAAAAATGAATATCTCCTAAACGGTCCGTTGTATCAACTAGCGGTAAATTGCAGAATAATCCTTAGGCCCATGGGTACCTTCCACAAAATAAATGCGATTTGAAAGGGGAGAGGGGTAGTTAAATAGCGGTAAATTAAATAATCATTACTCCTAAACGGTGCGTTGTATCAACTAGCGGTAAATTGCAGAATAATCCTTAGGCCCATAGGTACCTTCCATAAAAATTACATGCGATTTGAAAGGGAAGAGGGGTAGTTAATACCCGTCATAATAAAAATGAATATCTCCTAAACGGTCCGTTGTATCAACTAGCGGTAAATTGCAGAATAATCCTTAGGCCCATAGGTACCTTCCACAAAAATATCAGGCGATTTGAAAGGGGTAGGGGGTAGTTAAATACCCCGTATAATAAAAATGAATATCTCCTAAACGGTCCGTTGTATCAACTAGCGGTAAATTGCAGAATAATCCTTAGGCCCATAGGTACCTTCCACAAAAATATCAGGCGATTTGAAAGGGGGGGTAAACCCAAAAAACAAGCTAGAATAACTGCCGCTCAAAAGTTAAGGGAGGGGTAACCCAAAAAACAAGTAGAATAACTGCCGCTCAAAAGTTAAGGGAGGGGTAACCCAAAAAACAAGCTAGAATAACTGCCGCTCAAAAGTTAAGGGAGGGGTAAACCCTCATAATAAAATGAATATCTCTAAACGGTCGTTGTATCAACTAGCGGTAAATTGCAGAATAATCCTGGCCCATAGGTACCTTCCAAAAATACAGCGATTTGAAGGGAGAGGGGTAGTTAATACCCTCATAATAAAATGAATATCTCTAAACGGTCTTGTATCAACTAGCGGTAAATTGCAGAATAATCCTTAGGCCCATAGGTACCTTCCAAAAATACAGCGATTTGAAAGGGAGAGGGGTAGTTAAATACCCTCATAATAAAATGAATATCTCTAAACGGCTTGTATCAACTAGCGGTAAATTGCAGAATAATCCTTAGCCATAGGTACCTTCCACAAAATATCAGGCATTTGAAGGGAAGAGGGGGTAGTTAAATACCCCATAATAAAAACAAGCTAGAATAACTGCCGCTCAAAATTTAAGGGAGGGTAACAAAAAACAAGTAGAATAACTGCCTGCTCAAATAGTTAAGGGAGGGGGTAACCAAAAAACAAGCTAGAATAACTGCCGCTCAAAAAGTTAAGGGAGGGGGTAACCAAAAAACAAGCTAGAATAACTGCCGCTCAAAAGTTAAGGGAGGGTAACCCAAAAAACAAGCTAGAATAACTGCCGCTCAAAAGTTAAGGGAGGGGTAACCCAAAAAACAAGCTAGAATAACTGCCGCTCAAAAGTTAAGGGAGGTAACCAAAAAACAAGCTAGAATAACTCCGCTCAAAGTTAAGGGGGGTAACCCAAAAAACAAGTAGAATAACTGCCGTCAAAAGTTAAGGAGGGTAACCCAAAAAAAAGTAGAATAACTCCGCTCAAAGTTAGGGGGGGGTAACCAAAAAACAAGTAGAATAACTCCGCTCAAAGTTAGGGAGGGTAACCCAAAAAACAAGTAGAATAACTGCCGCTCAAAATTTAAGGGAGGGGTAACAAAAAACAAGCTAGAATAACTGCCGCTCAAAATTAAGGGGGGGTAACCAAAAAACAAGCTAGAATAACGCTCAAAAGTTAAGGGAGGGGTAACCAAAAACAAGTAGAATAACTCCGCTCAAAGTTAAGGGGGGGGTACCAAAAAACAAGTAGAATAACTGCCGCTCAAAAGTTAAGGAGGGTAACCCAAAAAACAAGTAGAATAACTGCCGCTCAAAATGTTAAGGGAGGGGTAACCAAAAAAACAAGTAGAATAACTGCCGCTCAAATTAAGGGGGTAACCAAAAACAAGTAGAATAACTCCGCTCAAAAGTTGAAGGGGGGTAGTTAAATACCCGTCATAATAAAAATGAATTCTCCTAAACGGGCGTTGTATCAACTAGCGGTAAATTGCAGAATAATCCTTAGGCCCATAGGTACCTTCCACAAAAATATCAGGCGATTTGAAAGGGGAAGAGGGGGTAGTTAAATACCCGTCATAATAAAAATGAATATCTCCTAAACGGTCCGTTGTATCAACTAGCGGTAAATTGCAGAATAATCCTTAGGCCCATAGGTACCTTCCACAAAAATATCAGGCGATTTGAAAGGGGAAGAGGGGTAGTTAAATACCCCGTCATAATAAAAATGAATATCTCCTAAACGGTCCGTTGTATCAACTAGCGGTAAATTGCAGAATAATCCTTAGGCCCATAGGTACCTTCCACAAAATATCAGGCATTTGAAAGGGGAAGAGGGGGTAGTTAAATACCCCGTCATAATAAAAATGAATATCTCCTAAACGGTCTTGTATCAACTAGCGGTAAATTGCAGAATAATCCTTAGGCCCATAGGTACCTTCCACAAAAATATCAGGCGATTTGAAAGGGAAGGGGGGTAGTTAAATACCCCTCATAATAAAAATGAATATCTCCTAAACGGGTTGTATCAACTAGCGGTAAATTGCAGAATAATCCTTAGCCCATAGGTACCTTCCACAAAAATATCAGGCGATTTGAAAGGGGAAGAGGGGTAGTTAAATACCCCGTCATAATAAAAATGAATATCTCCTAAACGGTCGTTGTATCAACTAGCGGTAAATTGCAGAATAATCCTTAGGCCCATAGGTACCTTCCACAAAATTCAGGCGATTTGAAAGGGAGAGGGGTAGTTAAATACCCTCATAATAAAAATGAATATCTCCTAAACGGTGCGTTGTATCAACTAGCGGTAAATTGCAGAATAATCCTTAGGCCCATAGGTACCTTCCAAAATACAGCGATTTGAAAGGAGAGGGGGTAGTTAAATACCATCATAATAAAAATGAATATCTCCTAAACGGTACGTTGTATCAACTAGCGGTAAATTGCAGAATAATCCTTAGGCCCATAGGTACCTTCCACAAAAATATCAGGCGATTTGAAAGGGGAAGAGGGGTAGTTAAATACCCGTCATACTAAAAATGAATATCTCCTAAACGGTGCTTGTATCAACTAGCGGTAAATTGCAGAATAATCCTTAGGCCCATAGGTACCTTCCACAAAATATAGGCGATTTGAAAGGGGAAGAGGGGTAGTTAAATACCCTATAATAAAAATGAATATCTCCTAAACGGTCTTGTATCAACTAGCGGTAAATTGCAGAATAATCCTTAGCCCATAGGTACCTTCCACAAAAATATCAGGCATTTGAAAGGGAAGAGGGGTAGTTAAATACCCCGTCATAATAAAATGAATATCTCCTAAACGGTCCGTTGTATCAACTAGCGGTAAATTGCAGAATATCCTTAGGCCCATAGGTACCTTCCACAAAAATATCAGGCGATTTGAAAGGGGAAGAGGGGGTAGTTAAATACCCGTCATAATAAAAATGCATATATCCTAAACGGTCCGTTGTATCAACTAGCGGTAAATTGCAGAATAATCCTTAGGCCCATAGGTAACTTCCACAAAAATATCGCAATTTGAAAGGGGTTAGAGAGGGGGTAGTTAAATACCCCGTCATAATAAAAATGAATATCTCCTAAACGGTCGTTGTATCAACTAGCGGTAAATTGCAGAATAATCCTTAGGCCCATAGGTACCTTCCACAAAAATATCAGGCGATTTGAAAGGGAAGAGGGGTAGTTAAATACCCCGTCATATAAAAATGAATATCTCCTAAACGGTGCATTGTATCAACTAGCGGTAAATTGCAGAATAATCCTTAGGCCCATAGGTACCTTCCACAAAAATATCAGGCGATTTGAAAGGGGAAGAGGGGTAGTTAAATACCCGTCATAATAAAAATGAATATCTCCTAAACGGTCCGTTGTATCAACTAGCGGTAAATTGCAGAATAATCCTTAGGCCCATAGGTACCTTCCACAAAAATATCAGGCAATTTGAAAGGGAGTAGGGGGTAGTTAAATACCCCGTCATATAAAAATGAATATCTCCTAAACGGTCGTTGTATCAACTAGCGGTAAATTGCAGAATAATCCTTAGGCCCATAGGTACCTTCCACAAAAATATCAGGCGATTTGAAAGGGAAGAGGGGGTAGTTAAATACCCGTCATATAAAAATGAATATCTCCTAAACGGTGCATTGTATCAACTAGCGGTAAATTGCAGAATAATCCTTAGCCCATAGGTACCTTCCACAAAAATATCAGGCGATTTGAAAGGGAAGAGGGGTAGTTAAATACCCGTCATAATAAAAAATGAATATCTCCTAAACGGTCCGTTGTATCAACTAGCGGTAAATTGCAGAATAATCCTTAGGCCCATAGGTACCTTCCACAAAAATATCAGGCAATTTGAAAGGGGAAGAGGGGGGGTAGTTAAATACCCCGTCATAATAAAAAATGAATATCTCCTAAACGGTCCGTTGTATCAACTAGCGGTAAATTGCAGAATAATCCTTAGGCCCATAGGTACCTTCCACAAAAATATCAGGCGATTTGAAAGGGAAGAGGGGGTAGTTAAATACCCGTCATACTAAAAATGAATATCTCCTAAACGGTGCATTGTATCAACTAGCGGTAAATTGCAGAATAATCCTTAGCCCATAGGTACCTTCCACAAAAATATCAGGCGATTTGAAAGGGAAGAGGGGTAGTTAAATACCCGTCATAATAAAAATGAATATCTCCTAAACGGTCCGTTGTATCAACTAGCGGTAAATTGCAGAATAATCCTTAGGCCCATAGGTACCTTCCACAAAAATATCAGGCGATTTGAAAGGGGAGAGGGGGTAGTTAAATACCCGTCATAATAAAAATGAATATCTCCTAAACGGTGCGTTGTATCAACTAGCGGTAAATTGCAGAATAATCCTTAGGCCCATAGGTACCTTCCACAAAGATATCAGGCGATTTGAAAGGGAAGAGGGGGTAGTTAAATACCCCGTCATACTAAAAATGAATATCTCCTAAACGGTGCATTGTATCAACTAGCGGTAAATTGCAGAATAATCCTTAGCCCATAGGTACCTTCCACAAAAATATCAGGCGATTTGAAAGGGGAAGAGGGGTAGTTAAATACCCGTCATAATAAAAATGAATATCTCCTAAACGGTCCGTTGTATCAACTAGCGGTAAATTGCAGAATAATCCTTAGGCCCATAGGTACCTTCCACAAAAATATCAGGCGTTTTGAAAGGGGAGAGGGGGGGGGTTAGTTAAATACCCCGTCATAATAAAAAATGAATATCTCCTAAACGGTGCGTTGTATCAACTAGCGGTAAATTGCAGAATAATCCTTGGGCCCATAGGTACCTTCCACAAAAATATCAGGCAATTTGAAAGGGAAGAGGGGGGGTAGTTGAATACCCCGTCATAATAAAAAATGAATATCTCCTAAGCGGTGCGTTGTATCAACTAGCGGTAAATTGCAGAATAATCCTTAGGCCCATAGGTACCTTCCACAAAAATATCAGGCGATTTGATATCATGAATAACAATTAAAGATTCATTCATTCAAGGTGAAAACTTGCACAAATCTTTGATTAACATGTTTGGTGTAATTTACGCTGCCGGTAAAATCTAACCTCTCCATACCGTTTTGGAAGCCGATTGTAGTGGATATAGGTGTGATTTACAGAATGCACAATTCTGTAGACTCTATGTGCTAACAGAAGTTTTCTTTCAGTTTTGCCTAACACGTATACATCAATTAACTTATTTAAAGAATAATCCATAAACAAAAGAAAAATAATGAAATGAACAGGAAAAATGCAAGCTTAATGTTGACACATGACTTTTATCTTCGCAATTGGTTTACATAGATACCGTATATTTGATTTCTCCAATGCTCTACCCAAAGGTACCACATTCGTCAGGAGGTGAGTTCTATTTCCCTGGGAATTTGAATTTTGCCGAACCCTTGCTGTTCCAACCAAGGTAGGGATCTTTAACGTGAGTGACAACACACATCTGATCTACAATTTACCTCTCATCCGAGAGAGGACGATTTTTGTGAAGTGCTCGCTTAACATTTTTCAAACGGTCCGTGTAGGTATCTTTGGATTAGTAGTCATTCGCGAACCAACTATAATTCACGGAGTCGTATATATTATGTTTACATAGATATCGCGATCCATACAATGTTCTGGTTACGAAAATAACGTATCTAGGGGAAGTATCGAAATTTTTCAAAAGCGATTAGAGACAGGTATAGAACATAACAAAATGAGAAGTTTTAATCCTAAATAAAGCAAAAGATAAATATGCAGAGTGTGCTATTAAAAAAAATAAAAACTTAATTTGAAGGTTTCCTAATTTAGGCGGTTATAATAAACTGTTGAAAAATGATGAATATTTCTTGTGCTAGACATAAATATAATAGCAGTTCTTCTTTCTAACAAGTATCAAAACATCAAAGGCTTAAATTACAAAATTTCGAGGAAAAGCTGCTCATTTACCAATTCCATGAAAATACCAATTATATTCTTTAAATGCGAATATCTTAAACACTATCATCTTTTGATACATCTTGTATAACTTCCAATATTTTTAAAATATGGACGTTTCTTACCTCTAGCCTATGAGCGATACAGTGTTTACACAATTAATATTAGTTAGCGAAAACCTACTTTATCGTTGGGACACCCTGTATATTGCTTATGCATAGAATATTTTAATACTTGCTTTAAATTTTCGATACATAATCTAAAAGTATTATTGTGCTCTGTGGGAATATGGGTTGTTTTGATTGTATTTTGCTCGGGCGTCTCGTAATTTCTGTTAACATTTGTGAAAACCAAAGTACAATTGCTACCTACTTAAAGTTTTGAAGCGTTTAAGAAAAGTCTTTAGTCGTTTTCTTACAAATACTACCAAATTAGACCTAAACTGTAAACTTATTGTTTGTTGAAACCCTAAATTATTTTACTATCAATGAACAGAGTACCTATTTGTATAGAGGGTTGGGTCAACAAGTACTTACCTGCAACTCTAATTAAAATTTACCTGTTGGAAGATCAGTGATTCATATTATGGGTTTTGTCTCATGTTCCCGAATGTCTTAAAAATAAATGTTTCAGTCTTCTCAGTTAACTTGCTCTTTGCTGTAGTTTATCTGTATCGTATAAATTATTTTAAATTTGGAGTCGAAAATAGTTTTTTAAATTGCCCGATTGTATTCGTAAAAGCTCTCGTATAGTTTGGGCAATATACCATTGTATTATTGAGTATTTGATGTGACTAAACCTCAAAGAGATCTATTTAAACCAAAACCTTATAGTGACTTTTGATCCAAGTGGCGACATTCTAAAAACTTTTTATTGATAGTTTCGTATTTACTTTATATTTCTAAGTTGAATTACCGTTAGATTTACAATTTTAAACTTTTAAACAAACAGCGGGTGTGCGTGTGATCGGTTTGTTAGTGTGGGACTTCCGCTAGAATATCAAGAATGCCACGAGTAAATAAAGGTAAGAAATTAAGTCTGCACGCCTTGGTAGCTTCACTTGTATCTACTAATACTTCTATAAGTGATAAGGAAATTTCAAGATACAGAAATTCTGGTGTGGTTTACCGTGCTCTATGTGGTGCCTTGAAAATAAAGGATAATGTAAAAAACCGCATGCAAATTTATGTAATTATCAAAAGACAATTTAATTTATTAACGGAATTAATTCAAGCAGTTCAGTTGCCAGCGAAATCTACCCGCTCAAACGATGCCAACGACAATGATAACAGACCAAGATTTTCTAGTAGTCGATACAAATAGTGAGTGCGCCAAAGCGAACAACTGCCTTAGTATGTGGCAATGGTCTTGTAGATCTTTATACCGAGTCACAGACATTTTCCAATAGTGCCATCTGTGACAACCAACATCATGAAAACGCATCAGCGACAAAGTCAGATGCTTTCATGTTAGCGGCTAATAAACATTTTAATCAAGTGCCAATAGCGGAGAAAAAATTGAGCTCTACATACCCGAACCAAATCGAGGTTAGTATTGCACGGGATATAATAATATCTTTGCAGGAGTTAAAACGCACCTCAAGAAATATTTACCGTCGGTAGGAATACACTGTGTGATAACCTTTCAAGGTGGGCATCAGCTACTTAAAAGAACTGGACCCATTCACACTTTATATTGTAAGTGTAAACATTCCAATTGCCGTAAATTCAAAATCAGCATTTATGGGACTGACACTCAATGGCGGATTTTAGTTCAATTTGACAAATTGCAGGATAATCATACAGGTGAAGAGTATTCTTCTCACGTTAGGGGTGCTGAACGCGACAAAATGAAGGAAGCGCTTTTGCAGAATATGCCTAACAAAGTACGCAAAGATGCCATTAAAATGCTTAAGCGTGAAACTTTCTTAGAAGGAAACTGGCAACAACTTAGATCCTTATCAGTTTATCAGAAAGTAAAATCTGAAGCTAGGCTAAACCTGGATTTAAACCAGAGTACTTATTTAGACGTCATTCTAAAAGCACATCAAGAAACAAATAAGTATATTCAACAACCAGACGGTAACTTAGTTGTTTATTTATATTCGCGCCAGCAAATTGATTGCCTAATTCCCAGAGGGAAGAAAATTGATATTTATTTCGATGCCACGGGTTCTGTGGTACGATCTCCAGAATTAATTTCGAGAAAGTGGGTTCTTTATTACGCTGCTGTAGTGAACATAGATGGAAAAATTGTTCCCGTAGCAGAATTAATTTCATCGAAACATGACTCTGCAACTATATCAGCGTTTTTCATTAACTTTAAGCATTTCGTAACAGTAACGTGTAATAGAACATGGCCTCTCTTTAATGTTGTTGTTGTTGATTTTAGCTTTGCATTGATAAATTCTATTTGTCTTGGTTTCAACGAAATGACTCTATATTCATATTTAAATATTACGCACAAATTTGTTACTAATTCTTTAGATCGAAAGGATTTACTACAAATAATACCGATAAGATCTTGTTGTGCCCATTTTGTGAAAATTATCAAAGATAAACTGTCCAAAATTAAAATAGGTAAGCAAGAAAAAAATATAATTACAGATTGTGTGGCCATTTTAATGCAGTGCAACGAGTTTGAAGAGTTATCTCGGTGTTTCAAAGCATTTATAAAAATTTTAACCTCTCCTTTTGAGACTGATTCATTTTCAGAATCTTATAAACTTTTGCTGCTCCAAAAAGTAAAACTATTATCATCCAAGGATTTATTAAACTTAAACGTGCAAGTTGATCACGTGTCAATTTCTGAATGTGAATCTGATGATAGTGAATATGTCCGGGGTAGGTATACAACTTCACCGTTTTATAAACATTTTCAAAAATTATATAGTGAAATAGAAGAGGAGATAAAACTTGATGCCAATTGTAAATCACAAGTAAAGAATTCTCTGAGGTGTGAGGCATTTGCGGATTATTTTTTATACTACACTGCCTTCGTTCCATGTGGTCAGGAATTTTATCACCATTTCCTTTGGAAACCCGCTACAGTAATGCTAACGTTGAGTTTTGGTTCAAAATCGTTAAAAAGGAAATTGTGGAAGGTCAAAGTAATTTAAAAGTTGATCGCTTTATAGATAAATTGAAAGACTATTTGGATGTTCAATTAAAGTCTGTTGAAATGAATATCAAACCAAAGCCAAAAATAAGGAAAACCCCTCAAAACGACTGTAAAGATGACGATATTGGTGAGCCTTTTGCCGAAGAAGTTTGGCGACCAAAAAATAAATTGCAAAACCACTTTGTTTTTCCATCATTAGTAGCTATAGAGAAAAAAGCATGTAGTATGAATCCAAATTCTAACAACTCCAAAAGAAGAGTCCACTAATATTAGAATCGAATATTTCAAAAAATCAGAATTAGCGTGTAGTGTGCCTGGATCTCATGAAAACCTCATAGAACTACCGGTTCATGATATTCCCCATGATATGGCGCTAACGAATTCTTTATTTTAAACACTAATTATTATATAAACGACGCAATAAAAATGTCAATTTTATTGTATGCGAAATGGTAAATAAGGAGAGATATACATTTTAGTATCAAGTACAGATTATAGAACACTTGTATCTAGATATAATCATGATTACAACTTGAAGCTCAGATACATCTCGATGGTTGACCGATTACTGCATTGATGCTGCGGCGATTGCATTACTTAGGACTAACGATTCTATTTACTATATCGATTGCATATCGTCACATATTGCGTTCCACTCTCAAGAGAAACGATTTGTCAGCAGCATACCAGCCTATACCGCTTCGTTTATGGGGATAAACATACTTTTGCTTTCTATTAATATCAATCAATGCCATTGGGCGTTGATTGTATTAGATCTGTACGCAAAAGAATATTATTGTTTAGATCCATCTTCAGCGAATGAAATTGATCCGAGTGAAACTGCAAAATTGATTAAAAAGTTTATGACGACACGCAATAGATATCACACACAAAATACGCAAGAATTTCTTAATTTCAGAGAGTGGTCACCAGTACAAATAAAAAAATATGCTAAACAAAGGGATTCCTTAAACTGTGGTATATACATAATATATTACATTGAAGTGATTGCCTCACTTAACAATCTTAAGAGGTTTGAAAATTAACCACGCCACTTATCGTTTGATCCAGAAAAATATAGAATGTTCGTTCAACGTTGTCTCATACTTTATTCAGAAGACATGTTTTACAAATGTTTTATATGTGGTATTCAGTCACGAAAATTATATTCAATGCCAAATTTGCAAGGTGGGTTCATTTTGAAAACTGTGCTAGACCATTAATTGCTAAAGCTGTTACTTTTGAAGAAGCAAGTAAAGATGAATTCATTTATGAATGCCCTGGGTGCATTGCTAACAACTTTGTATTATGTTCGCCTCCGGAAAACCTGTCCCCTAGATTTAAACTATCTGATTTTCGGCAAATAAAAAACACGGCGCGATATCAGAAAATTTTCCGCTAACTATTCTACCTCATCTGACACTAACAAATTTAGAAATACGCAAACTTTTAATATTGCATAGAAAAGACTTACAGAAAACCTATAATAAATCAATTGAATCCACTCTATCTGCAATATATGATGAAGATTCAAAAAATATATTAAAATTTCTGCAAGAAGACATATGTAGACTAATTACTAGTGAACTGATGAATGAATTTGATTCTTTGGAAGTAAAACATAGAGAACACTGTTTTATAGCCATGTGTGTAAACTTCAGTAAAACACTGATTAAATATTTTTATGGGGACGTTGACTTTATAAAAAAAAATAAAGATCAACTTCCAATAGGGGATCCATCATGGATTTGTAAATCATTTTGAAAGAAATAAATGATTATTATTGAGCGTGGCATATGTATACACTAACACTAATATGAATTATTCTGCAGTATATAAATGAATCTGTTGTTATATCGCTAGGATATTTGAATGTTCTATCGACTTATAATTATAAGGAGTAAAAAATAATAATATTGTATATACGTTCACACTTGTGAATAATAAGTTCAGTAAAAACCTATATTATAATATAATTACACCTATTGAAGTCATCAACTAATTTAATATTGTATTATGTAGAATAAGTGCGGAGAGTGCTCTACATTTAATAGATATCTACAATTAAATAAAATATATGTGTACAATGCCAAAAAGTATGGACTACTAATAATTTTCTTATCTTTGAAAGCATTTAATTTTATAATTTAGAAAAGAACAGTAAATTAGAAAACATGTAGAACTCAGGTCAACCTGCTTTAGAAGTTTTTGTATAACTGAAGAAGTAACAACGAATTAGAGATCAGGTTGAGCAGGTAAGTTGATTTCTACAGATACAGCAGGGGTTTAAAAAATAACCGACATTAATGATAATATGTATTATGTAAACTTCTAATAAAAGAATTCAGTTACAACTTTTTGAAAAGGAATGAACCAGATGTATTCAGTATTGTTTACTGGATACGAAAACTTTAAAACCACAAGTTTCAATTCTAACTAACGCCTGCAAGGCATTTATCTTATCTCTAATAACTGATAATTATATAATAAACAGTATTTATACTACCACAATTGTTTTCTAGCGGTGCGACTTTAAATATAAGGACTTAAAAGCAACACTTTTGGTGATTTTTCTAATTATGGTTAAGCGATTCTAACTAAAATTATAAACAGTTAAGTATGATAGTTGAGCAAAATACAAAAGTTTGACCAACTAAAACATATCTTGGAGTTGGCAATTCAGCCGCATATCAGTTCTATTAATCTTTTCAGAAAGTTGTAAGAAAATCGATGAAAGTATCGTTCTATAAACGGGTAGTTGTAAATTACCGCTAGTTGATACAACGCATCGTTTAGAGATATTCATTTTTTATTATGACGGGGTATTTAACTACCCCCCCCCCTTCCCCTTTCAAATCGCCTGATATTTTTGTGGAAGGTACCTATGGGCCTAAGGATTATTCTGCAATTTACCGCTAGTTGATACAACGCACCGTTTAGGAGATATTCATTTTTTATTATGACGGGGTATTTAGCTACCCCCCTCTTCCCCTTTCAAATCGCCTGTAATTTTTGTGGAAGGTACCTATGGGCCTAAGGATTATCCTGCAATTTACCGCTAGTTGATACAACGCACCGTTTAGAAGATATTCATTTTTTATTATGACGGGGTATTCAACTACCCTCCCTCTTCCCCTTTCAAATCGCCTGATATTTTTGTGGAAGGTACCTATGGGCCTAAGGATTATTCTGCAATTTACCGCTAGTTGATACAACGCACCGTTTAGAGATATTCATTTTTATTATGACGGGGTATTTAAGCTACCCCCTCTTCCCCTTTCAAATCGCCTGATATTTTTGTGGAAGGTACCTATGGGCCTAAGGATTATTCTGCAATTTACCGCTAGTTGATACAACGCACCGTTTAGGAGATATTCATTTTTATTATGACGGGTATTCAACTACCCCCTCTTCCCCTTTCAAATCGCCTGATATTTTTGTGGAAGGTACCTATGGGCCTAAGGATTATTCTGCAATTTACCGCTAGTTGATACAACGACCGTTTAGGAGATATTCATTTTTATTATGACGGGCATTTAACTACCCCCCTTTTCCCTTTCAAATTGCCTGATATTTTTGTGGAAGGTACCTATGGGCCTAAGGATTATTCTGCAATTTACCGCTAGTTGATACAACGACCGTTTAGGAGATATTCATTTTTATTATGACGGGTAATTACTACCCCCTCCCCCTTTCAAATCGCCTGTAATTTTTGTGGAAGGTACCTATGGACCAAGGATTATTCTGCAATTTACCGCTAGTTGATACAACGTACCGTTTAGGAGATATTCATTTTTATTCTGACGGGTATTCAATTACCCCCTTCCCTTTCAAATCGCCTGATATTTTTGTGGAAGGTACCTATGGGCCTAAGGATTATTCTGCAATTTACCGCTAGTTGATACAACGACCGTTTAGGAGATATTCATTTTTATTATGACGGGGTATTTAGCTACCCACCTCTTCCCCTTTCAAATCGCCTGTAATTTTTGTGGAAGGTACCTATGGGCCTAAGGATTATTCTGCAATTTACCGCTAGTTGATACAACGTACTGTTTAGGAGATATTCATTTTTTATTATGACGGGGTATTCAACTAACCCCCCCCCTCTTCCCCTTTCATATCGCCTGATATTTTTGTGGAAGGTACCTATGGGCCTAAGGATTATTCTGCAATTTACCGCTAGTTGATACAACGCACCGTTTAGGAGATATTCATTTTTTATTATGACGGGGTATTTAGCTACCCCCCTCTTCCCCTTTCAAATCGCTTGTAATTTTTGTGGAAGGTACCTATGGGCCTAAGGATTATTCTGCAATTTACCGCTAGTTGATACAACGCACCGTTTAGAAGATATTAATTTTTTATTATGACGGGGTATTTAGCTACCCCCCTCTTTCCCTTTCAAATCGCCTGTAATTTTGTGGAAGGTACCTATGGGTTTATTCTGCAATTTATCGCTAGTTGATACAACGCCCGTTTAGGAAATATTCATTTTTATTATGACGGGTATTCAACTACCCCCTCTTCCCTTTCAAATCGCCTGATATTTTTGTGGAAGGTACCTATGGGCCTAAGGATTATTCTGCAATTTACCGCTAGTTGATACAACGCACCGTTTAGGAGATATTCATTTTTTATTATGACGGGTATTTAGCTACCCCTCTTCCACTTTCAAATCGCCTGTAATTTTGTGGAAGGTACCTATGGGCCTAAGGATTATTCTGCAATTTACCGCTAGTTGATACAACGCACCGTTTAGGAGATATTCATTTTTATTATGACGGGTATTTAGCTACCCCTCTTCCCTTTCAAATCGCCTGAATTTTGTGGAAGGTACCTATGGGCCTAAGGATTATTCTGCAATTTACCGCTAGTTGATACAACGACCGTTTAGGAGATATTCATTTTTATTATGAGGGGTATTTAACTACCCCCCTTCCCCTTTCAAATCGCCTGTAATTTTTGTGGAAGGTACCTATGGGCCTAAGGATTATTCTGCAATTTACCGCTAGTTGATACAACGCACCGTTTAGGAGATATTCATTTTTATTATGACGGGTATTTAACTACCCCCTTCCCCTTTCAAATCGCCTGATATTTTGTGGAAGGTACCTATGGGCCTAAGGATTATTCTGCAATTTACCGCTAGTTGATACAACGCACCGTTTAGGAGATATTCATTTTTATTATGACGGGCATTTAACTACCCCCTTTTCCCCTTTCAAATCGCCTGATATTTTTGTGGAAGGTACCTATGGGCCTAAGGATTATTCTGCAATTTACCGCTAGTTGATACAACGCACCGTTTAGGAGATATTCATTTTTATTATGACGGGTATTTAGCTACCCCTCTTCCCTTTCAAATCGCCTGATATTTTTGTGGAAGGTACCTATGGGCCTAAGGATTATTCTGCAATTTACCGCTAGTTGATACAACGCACCGTTTAGGAGATATTCATTTTTATTATGACGGGTATTTAGCTACCCCCTCTTCCCTTTCAAATCGCCTGTAATTTTTGTGGAAGGTACCTATGGGCCTAAGGATTATTCTGCAATTTACCGCTAGTTGATACAACGCACCGTTTAGGAGATATTCATTTTTATTATGACGGGTATTTAACTACCCCTCTTCCCTTTCAAATCGCCTGATATTTTTGTGGAAGGTACCTATGGGCCTAAGGATTATTCTGCAATTTACCGCTAGTTGATACAACGCACCGTTTAGGAGATATTCATTTTTATTATGACGGGTATTTAGCTACCCCCTCTTCCCTTTCAAATCGCCTGAATTTTTGTGGAAGGTACCTATGGGCCTAAGGATTATTCTGCAATTTACCGCTAGTTGATACAACGCACCGTTTAGGAGATATTCATTTTTATTATGACGGGTATTTAACTACCCCTCTTCCCTTTCAAATCGCCTGATATTTTTGTGGAAGGTACCTATGGGCCTAAGGATTATTCTGCAATTTACCGCTAGTTGATACAACGCACCGTTTAGGAGATATTCATTTTTATTATGACGGGTATTTAGCTACCCCTCTTCCCTTTCAAATCGCCTGTAATTTTGTGGAAGGTACCTATGGGCCTAAGGATTATTCTGCAATTTACCGCTAGTTGATACAACGACCGTTTAGGAGATATTCATTTTTATTATGACGGGTATTACTACCCCTCTTCCCCTTTCAAATCGCCTGATAATTTTTGTGGAAGGTACCTATGGGCCTAAGGATTATTCTGCAATTTACCGCTAGTTGATACAACGCACCGTTTAGGAGATATTCATTTTTATTATGACGGGTATTTAGCTACCCCCCTCTTCCCCTTTCAAATCGCCTGTAATTTTTGTGGAAGGTACCTATGGGCCTAAGGATTATTCTGCAATTTACCGCTAGTTGATACAACGTACCGTTTAGGAGATATTCATTTTTATTATGACGGGTATTTCAACTACCCCCTCTTCCCCTTTCAAATCGCCTGATATTTTGTGGAAGGTACCTATGGGCCTAAGGATTATTCTGCAATTTACCGCTAGTTGATACAACGCACCGTTTAGGAGATATTCATTTTTATTATGACGGGTATTCAACTACCCCTCTTCCCCTTTCAAATCGCCTGATATTTTTGTGGAAGGTACCTATGGGCCTAAGGATTATTCTGCAATTTACCGCTAGTTGATACAACGCACCGTTTAGGAGATATTCATTTTTATTATGACGGGTATTTACTACCCCCTCTTCCCCTTTCAAATCGCCTGAATTTTTGTGGAAGGTACCTATGGGCCTAAGGATTATTCTGCAATTTACCGCTAGTTGATACAACGCACCGTTTAGGAGATATTCATTTTTATTATGACGGGTATTTACTACCCCCTTCCCCTTTCAAATCGCCTGTATTTTTGTGGAAGGTACCTATGGGCCTAAGGATTATTCTGCAATTTACCGCTAGTTGATACAACGCACCGTTTAGGAGATATTCATTTTTATTATGACGGGTATTTAGCTACCCCTCTTCCCCTTAACATTTTGAGCGGCAGTTATTCTACTTGTTTTTTGGTACCCCTCCCTTAACATTTTGAGCGGCAGTTATTCTACTGTTTTTTGGTTACCCTCCTTAACTTTGAGCGGCAGTTATTCTACTTGTTTTTTGGTACCTCCTTAACTTTTGAGCGGCAGTTATTCTACTTGATTTTTTGGTTACCCCTTCCTTAACTTTGAGCGGCAGTTATTCTACTTGTTTTTTGGATTACCCCTCCTTAACATTTGAGCGGCAGTTATTCTACTTGTTTTTTGGTTACCCTCCCTTAACATTTTGAGCGGCAGTTATTCTACTTGTTTTTTGGTACCTCCTTAACTTTTGAGCGGCAGTTATTCTACTTATTTTTTGGTTCCCTCCTTAACATTTTGAGCGGCAGTTATTCTACTTGTTTTTTGGTACCCCTCCTTAACTTTTGAGCGGCAGTTATTCTACTTGTTTTTTGGTTCCCTCCTTAACATTTTGAGCGGCAGTTTCTACTTGTTTTTTGGTACCCCTCCTTAACTTTGAGCGGCAGTTATTCTACTTGTTTTTTGGTTCCCTCCTTAACATTTTGAGCGGCAGTTATTCTACTGTTTTGGTACCCTCCTTAACTTTTGAGCGGCAGTTATTCTACTGTTTTTTGGTTCCTCCTTAACTTTGAGCGGCAGTTATTCTACTTGATTTTTTGTCAAATCGCCTGTAATTTTGTGGAAGGTACCTATGGCCTAAGGATTATTCTGCAATTTACCGCTAGTTGATACAACGACCGTTTAGGAGATATTCATTTTTATTATGACGGGTATTTAACTACCCCCTTCCCCTTTCAAATCGCCTGTATTTTTGTGGAAGGTACCTATGGGCCTAAGGATTATTCTGCAATTTACCGCTAGTTGATACAACGCACCGTTTAGGAGATATTCATTTTTATTATGACGGGTATTACTACCCCCTTCCCTTTCAAATCGCCTGTATTTTGTGGAAGGTACCTATGGGCCTAAGGATTATTCTGCAATTTACCGCTAGTTGATACAACGCACCGTTTAGGAGATATTCATTTTTATTATGACGGGTATTAACTCCCCTCTTCCCCTTTCAAATCGCCTGATATTTTTGTGGAAGGTACCTATGGGCCTAAGGATTATTCTGCAATTTACCGCTAGTTGATACAACGCACCGTTTAGGAGATATTCATTTTTATTATGACGGGTATTTAACTACCCCTCTTCCCTTTCAAATCGCCTGATATTTTTGTGGAAGGTACCTATGGGCCTAAGGATTATTCTGCAATTTACCGCTAGTTGATACAACGCACCGTTTAGGAGATATTCATTTTTATTATGACGGGTATTTAACTACCCCCTCTTCCCCTTTCAAATCGCCTGATATTTTTGTGGAAGGTACCTATGGGCCTAAGGATTATTCTGCAATTTACCGCTAGTTGATACAACGCACCGTTTAGGAGATATTCATTTTTATTATGACGGGTATTTAACTCCCCTCCCCTTTCAAATCGCCTGATATTTTTTGGAAGGTACCTTGGGCCTAAGGATTATTTGCAATTTACCGTAGTTGATACAACGCACCGTTTAGGAATATTCATTTTTATTATGACGGGTATTTACTACCCCCTCTTCCCCTTTCAAATCGCCTGATATTTTTGTGGAAGGTACCTATGGGCCTAAGGATTATTTTGCAATTTACCGCTAGTTGATACAACGCACCGTTTAGGAGATATTCATTTTTATTATGACGGGTATTTAGCTACCCCTCTTCCCTTTCAAATCGCCTTGTAATTTTTGTGGAAGGTACCTATGGGCCTAAGGATTATTCTGCAATTTACCGCTAGTTGATACAACGCACCGTTTAGAAGATATTAATTTTTATTATGACGGGGTATTTAGCTACCCCCCTCTTTCCCTTTCAAATCGCCTGTAATTTTTGTGGAAGGTACCTATGGGCCTAAGGATTATTCTGCAATTTATCGCTAGTTGATACAACGTACCGTTTAGGAGATATTCATTTTTATTATGACGGGTATTAACTACCCCTCTTCCCCTTTCAAATCGCCTGATATTTTTGTGGAAGGTACCTATGGGCCTAAGGATTATTCTGCAATTTACCGCTAGTTGATACAACGCACCGTTTAGGAGATATTCATTTTTATTATGACGGGTATTTACTACCCCCTCTTCCCTTTCAAATCGCCTGTAATTTTTGTGGAAGGTACCTATGGGCCTAAGGATTATTCTGCAATTTACCGCTAGTTGATACAACGCACCGTTTAGGAGATATTCATTTTTATTATGACGGGTATTTAGCTACCCCTCTTCCCTTTCAAATCGCCTGTAATTTTTGTGGAAGGTACCTATGGGCCTAAGGATTATTCTGCAATTTACCGCTAGTTGATACAACGCACCGTTTAGGAGATATTCATTTTTATTATGACGGGTATTTACTACCCCCTCTTCCCTTTCAAATCGCCTGATAATTTTGTGGAAGGTACCTATGGGCCTAAGGATTATTCTGCAATTTACCGCTAGTTGATACAACGCACCGTTTAGGAGATATTCATTTTTATTATGACGGGTATTTAACTACCCCTCTTCCCCTTTCAAATCGCCTGAATTTTTGTGGAAGGTACCTATGGGCCTAAGGATTATTCTGCAATTTACCGCTAGTTGATACAACGCACCGTTTAGGAGATATTTATTTTTATTATGACGGGGTATTTAACTACCCCCCCTCTTCCCCTTTCAAATCGCCTGATATTTTTGTGGAAGGTACCTATGGGCCTAAGGATTATTCTGCAATTTACCTCTAGTTGATACAACGCACCGTTTAGGAGATATTCATTTTTATTATGACGGGTATTAACTACCCCCTCTTCCCCTTTCAAATCGCCTGATATTTTTGTGGAAGGTACCTATGGGCCTAAGGATTATTCTGCAATTTACCGCTAGTTGATACAACGCACCGTTTAGGAGATATTCATTTTTATTATGACGGGGTATTTCAACTACCCCCTCTTCCCCTTTCAAATCGCCTGATATTTTTGTGGAAGGTACCTATGGGCCTAAGGATTATTCTGCAATTTACCGCTAGTTGATACAACGCACCGTTTAGGAGATATTCATTTTTTATTATGACGGGGTATTTAACTACCCCTCTTCCCTTTCAAATCGCCTGTAATTTTTGTGGAAGGTACCTATGGGCCTAAGGATTATTCTGCAATTTACCGCTAGTTGATACAACGCACCGTTTAGGAGATATTCATTTTTATTATGACGGGTATTTAACTACCCCCTCTTCCCCTTTCAAATCGCCTGAATTTTTGTGGAAGGTACCTATGGGCCTAAGGATTATTCTGCAATTTACCGCTAGTTGATACAACGCACCGTTTAGGAGATATTCATTTTTATTATGACGGGTATTTAACTACCCCCTCTTCCCCTTTCAAATCGCCTGATATTTTTGTGGAAGGTACCTATGGGCCTAAGGATTATTCTGCAATTTACCGCTAGTTGATACAACGCACCGTTTAGGAGATATTCATTTTTATTATGACGGGTTTTTTTTTTTTTTTTTTTTTTTTTTTTTTTTTTTTTTTTTTTTTTTTTTTTAACTACCCCTCTTCCCTTTCAAATCGCCTGATATTTTGTGGAAGGTACCTATGGGCCTAAGGATTATTTGCAATTTACCGCTAGTTGATACAACGACCGTTAGGAGATATTCATTTTTATTATGACGGGTATTCTACCCCTCTTCCCTTTCAAATCGCCTGTATTTTGTGGAAGGTACCTATGGGCCTAAGGATTATTCTGCAATTTACCGCTAGTTGATACAACGCACCGTTTAGAGATATTCATTTTTATTATGACGGGATTTACTACCCTCTTCCCTTTCAAATGCCTGTATTTTTGTGGAAGGTACCTATGGCCTAAGGATTATTCTGCAATTTACCGCTAGTTGATACAACGCACCGTTTAGGAGATATTCATTTTTATTATGACGGGTATTACCCCCTCTTCCCTTTCAAATCGCCTGAATTTTTGTGGAAGGTACCTATGGCCTAAGGATTATTCTGCAATTTACCGCTAGTTGATACAACGACGTTAGGAGATATTCATTTTTATTATGACGGGTATTACTACCCCCTTCCCTTTCAAATCGCCTGTATTTTGTGGAAGGTACCTATGGGCCTAAGGATTATTCTGCAATTTACCGCTAGTTGATACAACGCACGTTAGGAGATATTCATTTTTATTATGACGGGTATTTACTACCCCCTTCCCTTTCAAATCGCCTGTATTTTGTGGAAGGTACCTATGGGCCTAAGGATTATTCTGCAATTTACCGCTAGTTGATACAACGCACCGTTTAGGAGATATTCATTTTTATTATGACGGGTATTTAGCTACCCCTCTTCCCCTTTCAAATCGCCTGTAATTTTTGTGGAAGGTACCTATGGGCCTAAGGATTATTCTGCAATTACCGCTAGTTGATACAACGACGTTTAGGAGATATTCATTTTTATTATGACGGGTATTAACTACCCCCTCTTCCCTTTCAAATCGCCTGATATTTTTGTGGAAGGTACCTATGGGCCTAAGGATTATTCTGCAATTTACCGCTAGTTGATACAACGCACCGTTTAGGAGATATTCATTTTTATTATGACGGGTATTTACTACCCCCTCTTCCCCTTTCAAATCGCCTGAATTTTGTGGAAGGTACCTATGGGCCTAAGGATTATTCTGCAATTTACCGCTAGTTGATACAACGCACCGTTTAGGAGATATTCATTTTTATTATGACGGGTATTACTACCCCCTCTTCCCTTTCAAATCGCCTGATATTTTTGTGGAAGGTACCTATGGGCCTAAGGATTATTCTGCAATTTACCGCTAGTTGATACAACGCACCGTTTAGGAGATATTCATTTTTATTATGACGGGTATTAGCTACCCCTCTTCCCCTTTCAAATCGCCTGTAATTTTTGTGGAAGGTACCTATGGGCCTAAGGATTATTCTGCAATTTACCGCTAGTTGATACAACGTACCGTTTAGGAGATATTCATTTTTTATTATGACGGGGTATTCAACTACCCCCTCTTCCCCTTTCAAATCGCCTGATATTTTTGTGGAAGGTACCTATGGGCCTAAGGATTATTCTGCAATTTACCGCTAGTTGATACAACGCACCGTTTAGGAGATATTCATTTTTATTATGACGGGTATTTAACTACCCCCTCTTCCCCTTTCAAATCGCCTGATATTTTTGTGGAAGGTACCTATGGGCCTAAGGATTATTCTGCAATTTACCGCTAGTTGATACAACGCACCGTTTAGGAGATATTCATTTTTATTATGACGGGTATTTAACTACCCCCTCTTCCCCTTTCAAATCGCCTGATATTTTTGTGGAAGGTACCTATGGGCCTAAGGATTATTCTGCAATTTACCGCTAGTTGATACAACGCACCGTTTAGGAGATATTCATTTTTATTATGACGGGTATTTAACTACCCCCTCTTCCCCTTTCAAATCGCCTGATATTTTTGTGGAAGGTACCTATGGGCCTAAGGATTATTCTGCAATTTACCGCTAGTTGATACAACGCACCGTTTAGGAGATATTCATTTTTATTATGACGGGTATTTACTACCCCCTCTTCCCTTTCAAATCGCCTGAATTTTTGTGGAAGGTACCTATGGGCCTAAGGATTATTCTGCAATTTACCGCTAGTTGATACAACGCACCGTTTAGGAGATATTCATTTTTATTATGACGGGTATTCAACTACCCCCTCTTCCCCTTTCAAATCGCCTGATATTTTTGTGGAAGGTACCTATGGGCCTAAGGATTATTCTGCAATTTACCGCTAGTTGATACAACGCACCGTTTAGGAGATATTCATTTTTATTATGACGGGTATTTAACTACCCCCTCTTCCCCTTTCAAATCGCCTGATATTTTTGTGGAAGGTACCTATGGGCCTAAGGATTATTCTGCAATTTACCGCTAGTTGATACAACGCACCGTTTAGGAGATATTCATTTTTATTATGACGGGTATTAACTACCCCCTCTTCCCCTTTCAAATCGCCTGATATTTTTGTGGAAAGTACCTATGGGGCTAAGGATTATTCTGCAATTTACCGCTAGTTGATACAACGCACGTTTAGGAGATATTCATTTTTATTATGACGGGTATTTAACTACCCCCTCTTCCCTTTGAAATCGCCTGATATTTTTGTGGAAGGTACCTATGGGCCTAAGGATTATTCTGCAATTTACCGCTAGTTGATACAACGCACCGTTTAGGAGATATTCATTTTTATTATGACGGGTATTTAGCTACCCCCTCTTCCCCTTTCAAATCGCCTGTAATTTTTGTGGAAGGTACCTATGGGCCTAAGGATTATTCTGCAATTTACCGCTAGTTGATACAACGCACCGTTTAGGAGATATTCATTTTTATTATGACGGGTATTTAACTACCACCCCCTCTTCCCTTTGAAATCGCCTGATATTTTTGTGAAAGGTACCTATGGGCCTAAGGATTATTCTGCAATTTACCGCTAGTTGATACAACGCACCGTTTAGGAGATATTCATTTTTATTATGACGGGTAATTAGCTACCCCCTCTTCCCTTTCTAATCGCCTGTAATTTTTGTGGAAGGTACCTATGGGCCTAAGGATTATTCTGCAATTTACCGCTAGTTGATACAACGTACCGCTTTAATAGATATTCATTTTTATTATGACGGGTATTCAACTACCCCTCTTCCCCTTTCAAATCGCCTTATATTTTTGTGGAAGGTACCTATGGGCCTAAGGATTATTCTGCAATTTACCGCTAGTTGATACAACGCACCGTTTAGGAGAAATTGATTTTTTATTATGATTGGGTATTTCACTACCACCCTTCGACCCCTTTCAAATCGTCTAATATTTTTATGTAAAGTTCCTATTTGTTCAAGGATTATTTTGCAATTTATGGCTAGTTGATACCACGCACCGTTTGGCTGAAGAATGATTTTCCTGTTCTCATCTTGATGCAACCCCTGGTTTGGAAGTTGATTTTCTTTGTTGTATTTAGAGATTAATGTACCCTGCGATTTTGTTTTCGTGTGGATTGATTTAATGCGGCAGGTTTGTAGTAGTTTTGGTGTTTTTTAACATTGTATCGATGGTAGAAGAACTTGATTTTAATTTTAAGTTTTTTCCATATAGGTATTGATTTGGTCCGCTTGACTGGGCGGGATTAAAAATAAATGTGAATATGAATCTGAATGTAACTTCAGCCACATGTTAATTTCATTTCATAAAGGGGTTAAATAAAATATATTTTGTTTATAACTATCAATTATGACAAATTATAAAAGTAAACTAAGCTTTTGTTAAATGTTTTAATAAACATTTATGTTATACAATAACGTTATTACTCAACAACCTGATTAAAATATTTTAAATTATTTTTTAGAACATTTCAGGTTAGAAAGTACACATTGAAATTTTTTTTTTATTGCATTTTTAAAGCATTGTATAAATCTGAATGTCTTTTATATTTTAAAGTTATATACTTTATATATATAATTATGTAATATATATATATATATATATATATATTTATATATATAATATATATATATATATATATATATATATATATACATCTTGCTAACAATTCTGCGTCCTTACAAAGTTGATACGTTTTAGTGTCCACCAGAAATAGCGGAAATAGGTCATTACATATGTGGAGTATATTGTTGTTTATTTTTTGAAGAAGCCCAAAATCACAAAAGCATTGTATAATAGTAAAATATATAGATATACACTATTTTTTATTTTCCTATCATTGTAGAGTCCGTTCAAAGCCATTTAATTTTGCATCTGTCGTATATGTTCCTTTCATTTTACATTAAATCTGATATCAGATTTGCTTCCTGCAGCGTTGTCAATAACTCTTTTAAGTAACAGAGATGAAACATACAATTAATACCTTAAGAGAGACTAAGATATGAGTAATTGGACATTCTACATTTAATCGTTTGTTTTTCTGTTGCCTGGCGACTTCAAACGTTCCAGTAGTATTATCATCAGATGGTAAGTGAATAAACTTACAACATCAATACTCGACCGCTTTCTGATGATATTAATACTACCGTCTCTCAAAGTGCTGCGTACGCATTATAATACTCTACTTTGTGTCGATGCGCTGTTAAATTAAAACATGTGTATGCATTCCCAATGTTTTATAAATTATATCAGGATGTTACTTTAAATGTCACTTTAAATTATTATCATAGTTTTCCATGATCAAGAAGTGGTTTAGATTTCAAATTTGATGACCTTTTTTTAATACAAAACCTTAATTCTATTAATTCTAGAAAGGTTGGTAGTTTTTACATCTTATTGATACGCTTGTGTAAATCAAGACGTTAAAACGGATTATTTTGATGCAGGCGTCAGAAAATAAATGTTCGATAAATTTATTTTAATTTATTTTGCTTTTGCATACGCTAATAGATTTTATTGGTGTGATGATTATACAATTATTTAATTGGAGCTGAACATCGCGGTAGGTATTATTCAATAACTAGCGATGATTCAACTGCACTACAAAAAATGTTTTACCGTCGGCATTTTGAGAATGAGCTGCTACTTGCATGAATGATATCAAAGCTCAAAACGTAAGCAGAAACGATCTTCCACTTTGTGAAATTACTAAAAGAATAGTTCCGGTTTGTAAAAAACATCACCATTTTTCTATGAAACCACTTAAATTCTTTTTTTATTCTTTACCAATGTTTGAAGAAATTTGAAACATACATACAAATTATTGAAAAAGCTGCATTCTTTCGTGGTGTTAATTGACTAATAGAGCGTGCGTTTAAATGTGCGGACGCCGCCGTTTCCGACAATTTTAAGCCAAAAATGAAAATAAAAGGAATTCTTTGGAACACGTTTAAAGCGCACCGCCAATATTTTAAAGAAAGTCTTTTGCACACTTTAACAAAAGATGCTGAAGAGTTTATGGGTTATGAAAATCTTTAACTTGAAATACAAATTTTTTTTTTGGATATTGTAAAAAGAATTTCCTCGTCAGTACAATATTTGGTCATTCCTATGTTCGTTTAGATGCATAAAGCGTTCTCGTATAGTTTATTAACATATTTGCATTAAAATGTCTACAAAATGGTTTAAGGTGGTGGCATGTAAAGCTAATTATGGTTTATAGTATGTATGTATTAGCGATCTGGGAAAGCTGCTATAATGGAACATAGTAATTAATGACAGCCTACCTTACACTAAAATTTCAAAACTTAATCACTTCACAATATAACTTCGTTGGTGCAAAAATGTGCAAAAGGCTTTGTGTGCATCACCTGAACTTATTTAAATACAATACTCAAAAGTAGTTCTGAGAAACAGATTTTTTTTTGTTTTTTCAGGGCAATATCCAGTTTTTCGATAGCCCATTCTTTACTTCTGCCTGAACTCTAAGATGACGCTAGCCATTCTGAAAAAAAATATTTTATTTGTCTTACCCATATTTCACAGCTTCAGAAACCGTGTACAAAACTTCAATTATCAATAATCTAGAAAAAGCAGGCTTTATTGAAATTTTTTTTAACAAAAGGTTATTTTAGAATTATTTTACTATTATGGTATAATTCGATTTATGTGAAAGAATACTGAAGATATTGTTCCAGAACCAGCAATAAGAGAAGGGATTGAGAAACATAAATCCCTGACCGTTTACAAAATCAGATGTTTGTGATGTAGGTATCTTCCTTTATGTTGTGTGTTAGACAACGGTTTAGGAATCAAGTAAAAGACTTTAGAAACTACCCAGAAGCAGATATAGACACTGACCACAACATCGTAATTATGAAGGCCGCACATAAATTCAAAAATTTGAAAAAAAGAAACAAAAAAAGGCACTTTGACTTAGAGAAACTAAAAGATAAAGATATTCAACAAATATTCGAAAAAAGTCAAATGAATTGCTAAAAGATATCCGTAAAATATCTGATACTAAGGAAGTAGAAACAGAATGGAATAACATTAAATCCAGCCTAGACATGGCGGGCAGAGATATTCTGGGGTATACACAAAAAGAAAATACCAAACCATGGACAACAAAGGATATCCTGAATTTAATAGAAGAAAGACAAAGGCACAAAAATAAATCAAATGAAACAGGAAAACAGAGATACGAAGTCATAAAATGGGAAATTATTCGCAAATGCAGGAAAGCTAAAGAACAATGAATTGATGAAAAATGCAAAGAGATACAAACTAAGCTGGAAATAGGAAAGACAGACATGCATACAAACTAATTAGAATCAATTTTAGGAATATAAAACCGTATAGCAAAAATATAAGGAACGCAGGAGGAAACAACATCATAGAAAACGTAGAGAAAGTGGGTAGATAGCAAGAATATATAGGGAATTTATATGCAGAAGAGAAACTATCTGCATTAGAACAGGAATCAGACATTGAAAATGATGACTTGGGATATCCTATACTTAGAAATGAGTTTGAATTAGCATTAAAGGGTTTGAAAAATAGTAAGGCTTCGGGTACAGATAAGATGCAAGCAGAAACTCTAAAAGCCGCTGGACAAGCAGTAACTGAACGTTTCTTCCAACTTGTAAGCTATATGTGTGAGACAGGCAAGATACCAAAAGATTTCAAACGTAACATCATATAACCATACCAAAAAAGAAAGGCGCGGATAGAAGCGAAAATTTTTGAACAATATTTTTGACAGCACACGTATCATAAGTATTAACTAGAATTGTACAAAGGCGAATAGAAAAACGAGCTGAAGAAATACTAGGAGAAGCCAATTTGGGTTTAGGCAAAACAAAGGAACACGGGAGGCTATTTTAGCTATGAAGGTGATGATGGAAAAATCAATAGAAAAGGGGGAAATGTGTATACTAGCTCAGAATATAAATCAATGGAGATACGCATCCAACCAGTCCCAAGATAGATAAATTAATGACGAAAAAAGTAACTGTACTTAAACGTGATGATTATTATAACCAACTACAAGTATTGGTTTGGCAATATTCTCGAATAATGTTAATTGTGTGCCAGGATTTACTGGAAAACTATTAATTCGGCAAATGTCTAAGTGTTGGGAGATCCTGGCAGCCATGGCTGCTTAATCCCCTTCACTGAATCTCGGTGAAATAAGGCATAAAATTAGAAAACAATAGAAGGGGAACCGTGCTGTATACAGGCTGTGTGAGAATTTCAGGGAACTGTGTAGGCTAGCTCAGAGTATAAATAAGTGCAGGTACGTGTCCAACCAGTTTTGAGACTGAAACCTAATAACGAAAAAATAAGGGCAGATAAATCTGATGATTATTATAAACAACTACAGGTGTTGGTTGTAAAACATCTGCAACTAATGTTGACTGTGCGAAAAGATATATTGGAAAAAATATTAAATTGGTAAATGTTCTAGTGCTAGGGGAACTTGGCAGGGACAGGCTGCTTACCACTGAATGTCTGAGGAATAGGGTAATAATTGTAAAACAATTGAAGGGGACCGAACTGCATCTAACAAGAAAGAACAGCGCCTATAATGAAAGACAACAAACATAGAAACAAGAAGGAAATTGTTGAAAGCATATGTGTGGAGCACACCACAGTATGCCTATGAAATACGGACAGTAGGAAAAGTGGACAGAAAAACGGTAGCAGCCTTTTGGAATGTTGTGCTTCAGATGCATGAGGAAGATAGCATGGACAGACAAAGTTAATAACAATTAGGTTATAGAAATAGTAGGAGAACAAGGATATCTGTGGAAAAAAATATTAGAAATAGAAGGGCAAAATGCATTCTAAGGCATTTTTGGGGAATAGTATGGGATATATTACAAGCAGAGATAGGAAAAAGGATGTAAATTTAGACCCAGATCAGATAGTGATAGAAGCAGACAGTGCAAGTTTCAGGGAAATGCGTTGGTTAGTTCAGAATAGGAAATAATGATAGTATGCGTCTAACCAGTTCCAGGACTGAAGACCTAATAATGATGAAGGGTTGCTGCTATCACCAAAACTAACTTACATACCATTGCTGATGGATGTTTTGATTGTAGGCTACTAAGCATTGCATTAAAAAAATTTTTAAGGTTTTTTGTTGAACCGTTTACGAGCTATAATATTTTCCTGTATAAGGGTTGCTGCCACCTCCCAAAACTGACCTTCGTGCGCTGTTGGTGGTGCTTATTTTTAGAACATATTATTAGAGGAATGCGTGTGAAAATTTGTTCCAGTCTTATACGAGGTACAATTTATGTAGTTTAAGGGTTGCTGCTACCCTCAAGACTGGTTTTGGTGCACTGTTGTTGGTGGATGTTTTTGTTATACATTATTAAGCATTGTATGTGTAAATTTTGAAAACTTTCCATCAAGTCGTTTACGAGCTATAATGTTTTTTAGTATAAGGGTTGCTGCAATCCCCAAGACTGGCTTTCGCCAATTGTTGACGGTGTTTATCTTTGTAATAGACAATTAAATGATTGCATGTGGAAACTTTTTACCTGATTCTGTACGAGGTACAATTTATTTAGTTTAAGGGTCGTTACAATTCCCAAAACTAACCTTCGTGTGCTTCTAGTGGTGTTTATGTTTGTAGTAGACTATTAGGACTATTAGAAAATTGCACGTGAAACTTATTTTCCACTCCTTTACGAGGTACAGTTTATTTAGTTTAATGGTTGCTGCTACCCCGAAGACTGGCTTTGGCACAGGATTGCCTGAGAGTAGTTTTGAAGAAAACTATTAGAAGATTGCATGTGAAAATTTTAAAAATTGTGTATCGTGCCGTTTATGAACTATAATGTTTTTCAGAATAAGGGTTGCTGCCGTTCCCAAGACTAGCTTTAATGCACCGTTGCTAGTAAATATTTTTATATTAAATTATAGGATTGCATGTGATTATTTAAAAATTTTTACATCGCACCGTTTACGAACTACAATTTCTTTTAATGTAGGGGTTACTTTCACTCCCAAAGCTGGCTTTCACGCCCCGTTACGTGTGTATATTTTTGTAATAGGGTGTTGAATGATTTCATGTTAAAACTATAACAAATTTTAGTCAGATACAGTTTATTTAGTTTAGGGGTTGTTGCCATCCCAAGCCTAACTTTGGCATACCATTGCTGGTAGATGTTTTTATTGTAGGCTATTAAGCATTGCATTTGAAAATTTTTAAAGTTTTCTGTTGAACCGTCTACGAGCTATAATATTTTCCTGTATAAGGGTTGCTGCCACCTCCCAAAACTGATCTTCGTGCGCTGTTGGTGGTGTTTATTTTTAGAACAGATTATTAGAAGATTGCACGTGAAAATTTTTTTCCAGTCTTATACGAGGTACAATTTATTTAGTTTAAGGGTTGCTGCTACCGTCAAGACTGGTTTTGGTGCACTGTTGTTGGTGGATGTTTTTGTTATACATTATTAAGCATTGTATGTGCAAATTTTGAAAACTTTCTATCAAGCCGTTTACGAACTATAATGTTTTTTAGTATAGGGGTTGCTGCATTCCCCAAGACTGGCTTTTCCCAACCGTTGACGGCGTTTATCTTTGCAATAAACTATTAAAGGATTGCATGTGGAAATTTTTTACCCAGTCCTGTACGTAGTACAATTTATTTAGTTTAAGGGTTGTTGCCGCCCCCAAGACTGACCTTTGTGTGCTTCTAGTGGTGTTCGTGTTTATAGTAGACTATTAGAACTATTAGAGAATTGCACGTGAAACTTGTTTTATACCCCTTTACGAGGTACATTTTATTTTGTTTAAGGGGTGCTGCTACCCTCAAGACTGGCTTTGGCACAGTATTACCTGAGAGTAGTTTTGAAGGAAACTATTAAAAGATTGCATGTGAAAATTTTAAAAATTGTGTATCGTGCCGTTTATGAACTATAATGTTTTTCAGTATAGGGGTTGCTGCTGTCCGCAAGACTGGTTTTAATGCACCGTTGCTAGTAAATATTTTTGTATTAAATTATAGGATTGCATGTGACAATTTAAAATCTTTTACATCGGACTGTTTACGAACTACAATTTTTTTCAATGTAGGGGTTACTTTCACCCTCAAAGCTGGCTTTCACGTCCCGTTACGTGTGTTTTTTTTTGTAATAGTGTGTTGGATGATTTCATGTTAAAACTATAAAAATTTTTAACCAGATACAATTTATTTAGTTTAGGGGTTGTTTCCACCCCAAGACTGGCTTTGGCTCACCATTGCTAGTGGATGAGTATTTTATAGACTCTTAAACAGTGCATGCGAAAATTTTTAAATTCTTCTAACGAGTTGTTTAGGAGCTTAACATTTTTTTAGAATAGGGGTTGCTGCCACCCTCTAGACTGACTTTGGTACAACGTTGCTGACTGATGATTTGTAATGTACTATTAAAGGATTGTATAAAAATCTTAAAAATTTTCTATCCCGTTATTTACAAGCTACAATTTTTGTAATATAGGGGTTGCTGCCACCCCCAAGACCGGCTTTTGTGGACCTTTTGTTAATGGATATTTCTATTATAAACAATTGGAGGATTGGATGCAAACGTTTTGAATATTTTCTATTGCGTTATTTATGAGTTTTAATTTATTCAGTGAAAGGGTGAAACTATTCCTTAAGTATGATAAGGGAGAATTATGTGCAAAATTATAAGTACCGATGTAGTCAGACACAATTTGCAAAATTCGAAATCTATACACATACACATACATACATACATATATATATATATATATATATATATATATATATATATATATAT